>CAOLHI010000808.1:0-502926 GCA_948474755.1 Ctenosaura bakeri
AGCAGTTAAGACTTACATTGTGGAAAACATGCTTAGGATTGGTTTGTAACCGTTCTTGTTCCAAAACGAGTGCAGCTTCAATCTCTAATTGACCTGCATGTGATCCCTAACCTCATGATTTTGCAGAGGAGCTGGGCTCTTGCCAGGGGCTCTCCTTTGATCTGGAATTTCATATCTCTCAAAGCTTATTTTGCTTATCTTAATTGCGGGTAATACTGATTTTGGAGAGGTTAGCAAAGAAACAAGCATTTCAAAGTAAACGTAACAGAACAAAAGCGAGAGGACAATAAAATTAAAAATCATAAGATGCTAGTTTGGTCTCATTGTACAAACCTGTTGCCTACAGGCAGGGCCTGATAGACAAAATGAAGAGATCTCCAGAAATGCCTCCTTGGAGCCTTTTTTCTGGTCCTGAATAATCTCTCAATTAATTTCTTACCTATTGCTACTGAAAAGTAGAAGTAACATAGTGCCATCTATGCAGTCTGGTCTCTATCCCCAGAGAGATATCATCTAAGACTGGAGACCAGAGTTTGAATCACTACTCAGCCATGGAAACCCACTTGAGCAAGTCACACTCTCTCAGCCTCAGAAAAAGGCAAAGGAAATCCCCCTCTAAACAAATCTTGCCAAGAAAACTCTGAGATAGGTTTGCCTTAAGGTCTTCATAAGTCAGAAAAAGCTCGAAGGCACACACCATCATCATCATCATCATCATCAACAACAACAACAACATAGTGGTCAACATCTTACACGGTGGAGACTGAACATAACCTTACACTCACAGAGTTACGACTCAGCTCCAGGCTATCTGAAGGACCTTATCTTCCGAGGCCTGCCTGCTCAAATTCCAAGATCTTCAGGGAAAGGCTTTTCTGGCATTCCAACTACCTTCACAGTCAGGTTTGATGGGAATGCAGGAGAGAACCTTCTCTGTGGCTGCTCCTACTCTTTTGAACTCTCTTCCTAGGGAACCTAGGCTGGCATGTTCACTGCTGCCCTTTGCTATCAAGCAAAGACTTTTCTGTTCCAGCAGGTGTTCAGGAACTATTGGTATCACTGTGTTGTATTGTTTGTATATATTTTTTTTGGTTTTACTTGCAGCTCATCTTACTTTGTAAGTTTCTTTGAGCCCCACTTTTAGGGTAAAGGTAGGATATAAATAAGGTGAGCGACTGATCAATTGATCAATGAATTACAAGGCAGTTGTACAATGCTGCCTCATTAGTGAATTGCTACATTTCAAAAACTGAATGCACCACCAAGTGTTCATGTGCTTTATGCAGTGTACATCCAAAAAAGAAACATCCATGCACAATGTGCATGCGCAACAATGTACAATGTGTATCCATGCGCTATGGCACCACACACACACACACAATTCCACTTCCACAAATTTGACTTTCCACATCAGGTAAAAATATCCAACAGCTTCTGTAGGGGAATATACACATCTGTAAGACACCACCAGGATTCTGGCCAATATATTAATCTGGGTATATCTATACTACAAAATTCTGTCAATTTTCCTTTCAATTCCCAAACTACTCTCTCTCTTTCTTTCTTTCTTTTTTTTACAAAATAAATGCTTATGCTTATTTTTAACCAAAGAAGGAAATCTGTAAATAGGAGAAGGAAAGTAATAAATCTGAAAGAGAGACCCACACTTAAGTTCCCACAAAACAGCATTCTAATAAATTCCTGTGGGACCCAGGGTGGATATTATTTTGTTGTCTGTCCCATTTCTAAATATATATGTATAATCTGGAGAATCAGTGATAACAGAATTTCTCAAAACAAAATGAGCTGGTTATAATTTTGGCTTATTGTTCTGCTTTGGACAAAAATATATTTGAGAATGAAGGAAGGATAAAGGTTCCCCATGAAACAAAGAAAAGCAGAGAGAGAGGGGAAAAAATCACTGGTACCTGTCTTTCAAAGAAATGGCACAAACCAACCAACCAACCAACCAAAGTCAACCCTTTGTTGGTCCCATTGTTCTGCGTTTAGTTCTTAGTTTTGTATATCATTCATTCAGAGTGTCTATGGAGTAAGATCTGGAAATAAATGTGGGAAGTAGATGTGAAAGCTATTTCATGTGAGAAGATAAAATAGGGAACTGGATGTTTATAACTGTAGAACAACCATGTCATTGTCAAAGAACAGTGCAATTCTTCTAACCATCCAAGCGAGTTTTTCTCTTTCTTTTTCTTTCCATGCTGACAACGAGCACAGAAGGGTAGGGGACATCCATATGATGGATGCTTTGGGTAGATGCCCTGGAGAGAGCCAGTGAGAATCACAGCACCTTCTCACCTACAACTGCCTGCAAGCAACATGGCCCAGAGATGAAGAGGGCAAAGAGCACAGCCGGCATAATTCCTCAGGATAAAGCAAAGGATTACAAGCTCTTTGTTGCAAGGCTACCTGTAATTATGGCTCCTCGGATTTGTTTTTTAACTGACTCCTCGGAAGATCAGGGACAAGATAGGCACAACCTTTGTGAAAGCCTCTGGGAGGGTGGCCATAAAGGTTTATGGCCCCACGGACCCTCCCCAAACAAGCTCCATCCCCTGATGGCTATCGGTGTACTCAAAGTAGCCTCCCGGCTATCTCCAGATCAGTAGCAAGAAGGGCCCAGGCACTTCGTGAGTCTGAAATTCCCACCCAGGGCTCAGCGGTGGATTAAGCCCATGACTCTTAACCATCCCTTTCGGTCTTTAACAAGGCGACAGGAGACAAGGGCATTGACCTTTGTTAGACTCTTCCTTTCCAGTTCGTACACCCCATTTGGTTCTATCCAGACAGGATTACTGCAAAGCACCCTCTAAATGAGACTTCAGAATTCTGTCCCAGCTCATTTTTGATGAGAATGTGCAGAATCAAAATCTGAACTCTTTAGGCATAAGGCCACCAAATTCAGTTTCCGTTCATTTGTGATAACAATTCACAGAAACAAAATTTTGTACCCGTCTACATGAGGCTGCAGAATTCTCATTGAGTTGATTTGTGACAAAAGTTTTCAGGAGCCAAATTTTGCACGTGGCTGCACAAGGCTGAAGAATTCTGTTTCAGTCCCTTCCTGGCAAGAATCTGCAGAAACAAAATGTTGACATGAGGCTACAGAATTCTGATTTGGTTTGTTTTCGCACAGAATTTGCAGAAACAACTTTCGGCATATTTGGAATGAAAAGAGGTTTTTTAAAAAATGCGAGAGAAAGTGAAACAGACAAGTTCATCCATTCATGATTTTTGAGTGCCAGGTCTTCAAAGTCTAGGTCTGAACCTTTTCATATACATCCATGTTTTATTTAGAGAGCTCCTTATTTCATTTATACCCTGTCTTCGTCCCCACATGGGATGAAACGTGGCTCGCAAGATAGATCAAGACAGAACACAGCTAAAATCAATAATGGTATTAGACGGCATTTAAAAACCTATTAAGCAATTATATTAAAAGTAGCACTCAATTAAAAACAATTAAAGAACATTTAAAATGTAAGAAGTGAAGAAAGAGCACAGCTCCCTACATTGAAAGAAAACCTTCCTTCATCAACCAGGTTCAAAAGCCTGTCTAAATAAGAAGGACTTTACTTGTCAAGAGGAAGAGAACAGAGGAGGGACCAACCTGGGCTCCTGTGGGAGGGAGTTCCACAGTCTGGGAGCAGCCACTGAGAAGGTCCTCTCTTGGGTCCTCACCAAATGTGCTCCTAGAGGAACTAGGGCCAAAAGAAAGTTCTCACAGTGCAGTTTTTTCTGGTTGCCTTGACATTTCCACATCCCCTCATTCCATTCTTTGGGGGCGCTGTTTGTAGCAAGTTCTTGGATCTGCACCAAGAGATCTCTCAAAAGATTTTTTTTTTTTAAAACCAGGGGGCAGTTTTGTGAGGTATGAAGGGCGAGTTTTCTCCTCTCTGTTTTTTTCCCTGTGTGTGTGTGTGTGTGTTAATAGTACTATAGTGCAAAAGTGCTATTTCACTGAGACACTGTTAAAAAAATTTTTTAAAAAGGAGCAAAGGATATATTTTTGTTCCAAGAGGTCTCAAAAATTTAAAAGAAACCTTCTTGAAGGTGGGAATAAATTGTTGCAATTGGTGCCAGGAATTGCCATAAAATAGTCTGGGATGATAGAAATAGGGTTTGGATATTTTTGTAAAAGAAACAAGAACTACAGCAACAAATGCCACCAACTCATGTCACATTTGTCCCATCTAGGGGAGCCCTCTGTTTCTGCTTTCCACCCCCAAATCCTTTGTATCATAGCAAGACTAGTTCACAGAAATACACTGGCATGATTCCTATCGGTGGAGGTAGATCCATTTGACCACCTGTTGAATAGTGACTCAACAATTATGTAAAACTCATTGACTTAACAGGTCTACATCAGTTGGGACTAACAGTAGGCTTCAGTAGCCGTTGTTCCTGGGGAAAGCCATTCTTCCCATTCACGTAGGGACATGGGGGGGGTGGCGATTCGGCCCAGGCAGCAATGTTTCTGGGGCATCTTGGTCCATAGCCATGCCCCCATGCACCCTGGCCACTCCCCTTGTGCCGTAGCCATGCCCCGCCCACCCCTCCTGCCCACCTTTCACAAGTTCCACCACTGATTCTCCCCACCCCACAGCTACTCCAAGGGTTGCCACTGAGCTCAGAGGGAAATAGGGTGGCAGCTCATGTCTTCATTTCTACAAACCAAATGGTGCCTGGGCTCAGACTTTATTGCAATCCCTGACTCCATTCCAGCACTGGAGGTGAGTGGAGGTTACTTGTGTCCCTGACTGAGCTGTAACACATTCGATTATTGCCAATAGCCTCCTATGCCAGGGCCTCGTGGCCCTCCCTAGCCCAACTCAACCTGCTGATCATTCCTTTTTGGATTTCCTGCTGAGGATCTGTTGTCCATCACCCCAGCAGGACTTGCCTTGCCTCCTGGGTCAACCTTGTGAATTCCAAAGGTCTTTCTCCTCCAAGAACCCAGTTTATAATGAATACCAGGGGGCTGATAAGGTTAATCGCCATGCACTAAGGTGGTATTAATGCAGCTGTCATAAAGGCTTCCTCAAAAGGTCACCATCACTGAGCAATTAACTAATGGACCATTCTAGATTGTGGAAAACTGTCAGAACTCAGCAGCCAGTCTGCCTCACGACGCCTGAAAAAGAAAGAGGAACTATTGGCAGTCCATGCCTCCGTTGGAAATAGGCCTTGAAACAAGGTGTCTGTTATTCTCATTAAGCTTCTTGAATAGGGTTGACCAGGTTTTCCTAGTTCCATACCACATCCACACTGTTCCATGGGTTTCCCCTCTCCTGCGTTCCACTCCTTCTGAACTCCTGTTTCACTAGAATCACGGAATTGGATTAGACCTCAGAGACACCAGCCACTATCCAGCATTAGGGTTGTGGAATTAGGCACCAAGTGTGCTATGAAGCCCTTGTGTTGAACACCTCCATTGCACAACCAAAGGTACATCTCATGGGCATCTGCATGAAGACTACCACCATATGTACAACTGGACATTCAGCTAGTATGTGGAACCAGATCCCCTCCTGGACATGCAGCCCGAGGATCACTACTGCCAACTTCAGCTGGGGCAGACAGGCTTCTGTGCCAAAAATGCACCTCTGCATGTGCAATGGCACCGCAAAGCACCATTCCATTTCCACAACCTTGAAGGGAACACAGATGTTCTACACTGGGCAAGAATGTTCCACCACTTCCATAGGGGAATTTAAGTATGTGTAAGGCACCAAAAGAATTCCAGCCATTCAGTCCAACCTGCTGCCGATATATTGTTTATTAAATTTGTAACTGTTCTTTCAAGCCAAAACAGTGCTTGTGGCAGCAATTTAAAAAATGCAAATAATAGAGAGTTAGAACTAAAACACTGAAATTTACTAACCTTCAAACACATCTGCAAGAAAGACATAATGACACCCATAAAATTAAAACCTACTTTTATCTCGCTTCTTTTCCATGTTTCTTAAAAATCAGTGATGACCATGTCCTCCTTAGCTAAATGTGTTTGCTGAGATCGACTAGACAAACCACCATGCAAGATGAAATGAATCTTTTAGCACAACTTGCAACCTGAGATGGTGCACATTTCCTCAACAGTGAGGAGTAAATATTTTAATGAATGTGTAATAAATAAAATAAATAGGTAAGTCCTCCTCTTCCATCCTGGGTTGCATGAAATTGGGTTCAGAAACAATCTGAGCTCTTTTTTCTAGATGTAAGCCTACTCACCTGCTTTTCCTCTTCACATACCCCTCAAAACTTCCATGTGGCATCTGCGGTTAAAAGAGCCAGCAAACTGGGTACACAACTAGCTTTGATTTACTTGTATCCCTAGTGCAATCTAACAAGTACAACTTTGCACAAAGTTCAAACTGAATCAATCAAAAGTACATTTGGAATTTGCTAAGCAAACAAGACCACTGGATTATGAGCAGATTCAATTACCCACTGAGTTATATAAATTGAAAGTGTAGTATCACTGAACAGTCGAGGGCCCACTGAAGTGCATGAGCACTCAAATCATGAGGAAGACCAGCCATATTTGTAGTGGAAGGAAATATATGCTAGGAAAGGAAAGGTGCTATGCTCACTACTGAATGATGAGGAATATCAAGTGACTCCTTTTCCCATGCCTGATCTATTCTAAGTTAGACCAGTAGGTGCAAAGTGTCTAGGTCAAGGGAACTATTAGTGCCCCTCTATTCTACTTTGGTCAGACCTCACCTGGAATATTGAGCCCAGTTCTGGGAGCCACAGTTCAAGAAGGATACTGAGAAACTAGACCATGTACAGAGAAGGGTGATCAAGATGGTCAGAGGTCTGGAAACCAAGCCTTTTGATGAACACTGTAAGGAGCCGAGTAAGTTTAGTTTGGAGATGAGAAGACTGAGAGGTGACATGATAGCCATCTTTAAATCCCTGAAGTGATGTCATATAGAACGTGGAACAAACTTGTTTTCTGCGTCTCTGGTGACAAAAACATGAACCAATTGATTCATTTTTTAAAAAAGGAGTTCTATTTAAATATTGTGTGTGTCCATGTGCCTTCGCGTTGTCTGTTGACTTATGGCAACCCCATGAATTTCAGAGGGTGTTCTTAGGCAAGGAGTATGCAAAGGTGTTTTTTGCCAGTTCCTTCGTCTGAAATATTGCCTACAGCACTTGGTATTCATTGGTGATTCACCGAGGAAGCATGGGGCAACCACGTCATACCTCCAAGAGCATAAAGTTATGCTTTCCGTCCTCAAGTGTCAGATTGCAGCCTATACGTTTAATCCCTCAGTGGACTTGATTATACTTCTAACTGATTCGACTTTAATTGTTTTAATCATGGCTTTAGCATATGGTTAATTCTTCTTTAACTTTAGTTAAATGAGATTTTAATTTAATCTTCTTTTAAACTTCTGGAAGCTGCCTTGGATACTATCCTGGGAGAAAGGGGGAGTATAAGCCAACATGTCTTTCTTGATTGGTGAGTTCGATTGACTTCCATTTCTAGTAAGAGCAGATCTGTTTGATTTAGTAAGTGCTGGGAGGAGAGGAGGTTGCAGTGAAAAGAGCCACCAAGCAGGGTGATCTTCCAATGTGTTCACAGGCAGAGAGACCTGAGAGCGAGCCTGCCCAGCTCCCATGGCTTCACTCTTGTCTTTGAAAGGGAATTGAAACACAGAGGCAACTAGTAAATCAACAAGGTGGAGGTGCATCTCCCTGCCATAAAGGAAGAGCAGGTGACAGCCAGGGCTTGAAAATAAATGTGCTGGCTGTGAGTTGCTGTTTACTTGTCTCTACGTGTAAATGGAGGGCCGCCTGACATTCACCCGGCATTTCCCTGGTAGCCATCCGGTGCCTGTCTTCCTCTGCTCCACCAGTGCCATTGAAAGAGGCCGGTACAGACATGGTGGCGCCAAGGAACCTGTAATAACTTGCTCATTGCCACTGAGTTCCGTCGGCCCAGCCCGTCACCTATCTGCCTTCACACTCCTCCTTATTGCTCACCTGATAACGATAGGCTCCGCAATAAATGCCAGGCGCTAGACAGGAGACCTCTATCTTTCCCTCTCCCCATCCTCCCCCTCCTCCTCTGCTTTGTCTGCATCCGTGTGTCAAAACCGGTTCAAGGTTTTCTGGTTCTGGCTACAGAACACCCAACCTGTGTGCCAGAAGGACACAAAGGATCTTCATAGTTCAGACAGACTGCAAAAAACCCCTCCTGCTCACATTGGTTTGTGTTGCTCAGAATCCTACCTGCATTCTTGTCTTCCATAAGAGATTGCAAACCTGGAATCCTGTTGGTAATACAGCTGCAAGTAACTTGGGAATACATGAGTGCATGTCTTCTCTTTTTTTTTCTTTTTTGACTTTGGGCAAGGAGGTCTTCATTGCCTCCTTATGTAATCTCCTGATGTCCCTCCCCCAGGGAGATGTCAACCTCTGAGGCGGGCATTGCCATGGCCATTTACTGGCTGCAGGAGAGGGGGAAGAGAAGTGAGGTCACTCTCCTGAATCTCCAGCAAGTCACTGGAGATCTAGGAGAGCAAGTTTTTATCTCTGTTCCTCGCTTGTCTCATCTCTATTGCTCATTATCATTTTTAAATTTCAAGCTGTGGGAAGGTAACTAATATGGGCCCAAACAGGCATTCCTCCATAGGAGTTGTGGGGCACACATCTCCACATGTGGAGCAATGCATTATAATTGTGCTATGCAATGTCTTGTGTTGAATGACAGCATTTCACAACTGAACCAAGGCACCAAATGTGTAACTGAATTTACCACCAAACATGCATGTATGTCCTGCATGAGCAGTGTAGAATGCCCATCCCTCTGCATTTTATGCACAATGTATATCCAGGTGAGATGTGCAACTCTGCTCCTGTGACCTTGGATTGAATGCAGATGTTCTTCAAAGGACAAAATGTCCAGTCCCTTCTGTAGGGAAACTTATACCTGTGTAAGACCCCCAACTGGATTCCAGCCACAGAAGATGATGTAAGAGGAGGTAGATGTGGGGGTAGGGGAAGAGAGATTCCAGATTCCCAGAAACCTCATTTTTAACAACAGTAATAGGAAAGCTAATGAATCACTCTACAGAGCAGGTGAGACCAAAATAAAGTGGGCACAGAACTATATTGGGACCATTTCAGCTTCCAAATGAGAGCACCATTTGTGGGGAGCTGGAAAATGCAACCATCTAAGTAGTAAATCTTCAGTTGATAGGCCTTGGCAAAGCACCAGCTGGAAGAAAGAATCAGGTGAGACCTGCAGCATATAACATTTTGCTTAGGTTTGAAGGACAAAAGGTAGCATAATAGGTAACTGTTGCTGTGTAGCTTTAAGTTGATGAGGAAGAAGAACAAGACAAGAACAAGAGGGACAAGATGGGCCTGTCTTGTTATTTCCAAGCTGGTTTAGATGTACTGGTGTCTCCTATATCACATTATGAAAGGGCAACAGAAACTTCATTCCATAAGTGATCTATGTTAGCATTTCACTTTTCAGTAAAAATATTGCCAAAGATGAATCAGACCAACACTGGCCAACACTCAGTCCCTCACAAATCAGTCCTATTCCCTGACTTTTAAGACAGGGAGCACAAGGAGCTGGGTCCTTTTGATGGTGGCACCTTCATTATGGAACTTCCTCCTTTAAGCAGCCATGTGTTTGGTTGAGATTTGTGGTGGTGATGTTCTTTCTGCCTATGTCTTTCACCATTTTGTTGCTGTCGCTGTAATGTTGGTTGGTTTAGTGTTTGGATTTTGATGGCGTATCTCAGTATCTTTACTGTAAATTGCTTTCAACATGATTTCAGTAAATGAATGAGGCATGCATGATGACACCAAATAAATGAACATGAGCTAATAGCACTTGGGACTGGGTTGATAAATCCTGGATGCAGTAATTTAAGAAATATTTAATAAAAACAGGAGTGAAATTAAGAGTGTCTAAATGCAGTGGTGATGTCAGACAGAAGTTCTATCAGTACCGTATAGAATCATTGAGTAAGAAGAGACCTCAAAGGTAATTTCAGCCAATTCTTTCACAGTTCCAAAAATCCACAGTTCCAGCAAGTGGCCAGCTAGTCTCAGCTTAAAATCTTTTAATGAGGCAATCCATTCCATCGAGTGCTTTATTCCTC
The DNA here is from genome assembly GCA_948474755.1 of Ctenosaura bakeri. NCBI lineage: Eukaryota > Metazoa > Chordata > Lepidosauria > Squamata > Iguanidae > Ctenosaura > Ctenosaura bakeri. Next base: position 10,155 of record CAOLHI010000808.1, read on the forward strand.
CTAATAATTTGTTGAAGGGACTTTTTCCTTGCAGTCCAGGGAGTCCTTCCTTATGGTTATGTGAAATCTCCTTGCTTCAGGAATAAGAAAGAAGCAGACTTTCAGATGCTGCTGAACTGCAGCTCTCAGCTTTTGTCATCATCCGTATCCGGAGGGCTGCATGGTTCCCACCCCAGCCTTTCTTCTAATTCAGACCCTACCTTCTGAAGTAACAGAAAACTAACTTTCTCCACCATCTATGTGATGTCCCATCCAATATTTGTCTGTGGCTATCATATTGTCTCATATTGCTTTGGTGACACTTATGGGCAGATTTCAAAGTGGATGAAGAATTGTTCCTCAGTAGGGATGTAAAGCTTCATAAATTTTGCTTCAAGAAAGTTGTTGAGAATTGCATGGTTTTCAAAAACTATTCACAGTTTTGGATTTATTTTGTTCAAAAAATATATATATTGTACAGAAAATGCTGTATTCTGCACAGGAAATATTTCAGCGGATGAAACTTGTTTTCTGCACAGAAAATACCATTTTACATGTAAAAATCCTGCATTTTTAAAAACAGAATGAATCCTAAGCTGTGATGATTCTTGCCTCTCTGGCATTCTCCTAATCAGGGTTTCCCAACACTCAAGAACCCATTTTTTGATCATGTTTTGACTATTTTCAAACATTATTTCCCTATTCCTCAGATTCCCTGGGTGCCTCTGATGCTATGCCAATATAGCAACTGGAGTGTAGTTTTCAATGTACAGTCAGGTGCTGTGCACACATGCACCATCAGTCAGCACATGTCCAAAACAGAGCATGGGTGCACAGGTGGCAACACTATATTCCAGGAAGAAACTTTTTCTGAGAGAGTCAAGAATTGGCGGAGGTGGGTGTGCACTTGTTCATCACTGTGAAGGTCTTAATGAGGACTAGGACCCCTTTGTTCCATGGGCCACTGAAGGATTCCTGTCAGTTTTGGTCCCACATACATCTTTAATACAAGAAGGTGCATTCCAACCCCAGCAGCACATTAGAGTCTACATCATTATTCTAAAGGAGGGACTAAGGCACGCGTGCACACACAGTCCAGATGGAATCTGGGAAAGAAGCGTTTTAGTCATTAGCGGTGGAACAAAAACAAATAAATAGAACGTGGTGACATTTACAGGGAAGGCCGCCAGGACTTGGAGAATTCCTGAACTGATGCTGTCAAGGCCTTCCCAGTACCAGGAGGCATTTAAAGTCTAAATTAAAATCCTCATTTGCTGCTCTTGAGAACCTTCGTGTTGATGAGGTCCCTAGTGGATGTGGTTTTTATGGGCAGGGACGTAAAACCTATGCAATGTTACTACCCTGCAAGCTTTCAGCTGCACTGATGTAAGCTGGGTGCAATAAGTATTCTGTCAGTTTCCAACCTAGCAGGTTGCCTACAGTTCCAGACAGTGGATGAAGACACAAGCACAATGTTGTTAGGAATGGAAAGAGACCAAGAGATATAGGCTGATTTTCTGGGATCGCAGTTATAGAATACCTAGAACGTTTAGAAGTTGAAGAGGCATCCCAGTGTTGAGCACAAGCATAAGGTAGAGAGATACCACTTGAAAAGACAGGTGACCTATTGTATAACTTCTCTGGCTCATAAGCCTCTTGCACATGGAGAGCTTGCACATCAGGGACAAGGGTAAGCTAGACCGCCTCTTCCTGACATGCATGTTTTCTACAGTCAGAAACACTTTCACAGATGAAGCTCTCTGCTAGAAAGGGAAAGAATATTCAAAAAATGATTGAAAAACATTTGTGGATGTATTGAGAAACCCTGATGAAAAGAATCCTGGACAGGTGACTTGAAGGCATATGCACACATGCAATGGACCTGGCCTGATTTCTGTACACTTTTCATCTTTCATTTGAAGTAGAAGCATATGCTTGGAAAAAAAACAGTTATGAAAGTTGGAAGTTGCCTTGCAGTTACTTTCTTCTAACACCTAGAGATCACTTGGAGACAAGAAGTCATTGGCGGTGTTCTCCTGTTGCAGTGGTAGGTACCAAGTCAGATGTGGTGACCATTGTTACACACACACAGCTGTGGTAGACCACACCACTATACCATGTGACATCACTTCTGTATCATGTGACATCACTTCTGTTTTCATGTTCAGCTGGGGGTGATTCCCCCCCCTTCTTTTGTGTTTTGAGAGTGCAAGATGGTGGGAGGAAAATTGCTCTGAGCAGTTCTTGATTATTTGGGAAAGTCCAGGGGCTTGGGAGATATCCCAGAAAGCTTCATGGGCCACTGAGAAATATCACTGGGCCACACGTGGCCCATGGGCCATGCTCTCCCCGCCTAGTGCTATTGGAAACAAAATTGCAGTCTGCTGGCAGCTGATGGGTTGCTTTATGGGAGTTTCCAGTATTATCTTTATTAACTGTGAAGTTATCTCTCTTCTTAGATACAGATTTTGGAAGGGAGGAGGTAGTGGCAAGGTGATCCAAACTGTACAAGGATCATAAGCCACAAAGTACAGCAGATTGTAACTCGCCAGCACCGCCACCAAACCCTGTTAAGGTCCTCACCCCTTCAAACCCCTTTTAAACACACAGTCCTTGTGACTAAAGGTACACAGGAGTTGGGTGCAAGTGAGCAATCCCTAGATGTGTCAACAGTGTTTCAAAAACACCATAAATTAATCCTCAGGTGCAATTTGCCTGAGAGCAAAGGAGATAATAAATCACACTGCTGACATGAAGGGTGACTAAGTGATCTCCTCATGAAACCTGCCAACATGCTGCCCAGGTGAAAGCATAGAAGGAAAACCTCTGGATGGTTGATCAGGGAAAGGGGGAAATGTGCTGTGGGTTGTCCTCACTGTGACTTGAACGGAACTGCCCAAGAGCCAAATGGCTGTGTTCCTTGGAAAATATGGATACGTAAGAAAGGACATGGGGAATCTCCCAAGGGCACTAAAGGAATGTCATCCCTGAAGGCACTAGGAATAGATGCCGTAATATAATATAATGATCTGTCATGAGGAAAACTTCCATGCTGACCCAACAAGCACAGACAATCATGGACTATATTTGAGAATGAAACTGTACAATTTGACTGACTTGCTTGCAGCCCATATTTTAACAGCAGTTGCTAAAAATGTGGCAGTTTTTAGTGTAACCACAGCATCAGAAGCTCCAAGGATTAATGATTTAAAATGTCGACTTTCAGAATACACGATTGACAAAAAGGAGTGTGGGTCCACTGATCCAAAGAGCACATTTTGATACTGGCATCCTCAGAAGTGCTTTTTAAAAATCATTTTAAAGTTGCTTCTCCCAAACGTGGCTTTTTCCCCCCTAGATAAACCATAAAGCCTATAATATAATTGTCTCCTGGAAATGGTGGAACTTCAACGCCTCTGGAAGGGCCTTCCCAGATGATGGTATCTCATCTTCAAACTCTTCAGTTAAGGTTTATCACTGATTTGCATTTCTTCTCTTCTTTCTATTCCCTCCCACTCATGCCAACGTGTACACAGTTCACTTCCAAGCATTAAAGGTTAATAAGAACTGGTGTTAAAGGTTAGGAAGGAGAAATATATTAATTTCAGCTGGACGACACCAGTCCATTGCAAGTGATTCAATCTGTCACTGGCACAAAGATCAAACAGGAAATCCAAGGGTCAGAATTCTTAATCAGAACTACTTTTAACACCTCTGAGCATACGCAGAACGTTTCTTTTTTCTGCACACCTGAATCGCTGTATCTCTTCTGCCTCCCCACTCCCTTTCCAAATTTGTGAGCAACAAAGACCAGTGGCAGAATACACACTTTGTTCATCTTGCTCTCTAGAACTTACTTCTGTAGATTTGAAAGAAAGCAGATTTGGAAGGAAGGAAGGAAGGAAGGAAGGAAGGAAGGAAGGAAGGAAGGAAGGACGGAAAAGACAGACAGACACAGGCAAGAAGGTAAATATGACTTTATAGGCATAACAGAGACTTGGTGGGATGACTCCCATGATCGGAATATCACAATCAAAGGGTATAACCCATTCAAAAAGAATAGATGTGATGAAAGGAGGGGGAGTAGCATAACATGCCAAAGGCAAATTCACTTGTACAGAAATCCATGAGAGTGATCAGAGTGGACCAGTTGAGAGCACATGGGAAAAATAAATGGAGAAAGAAAGAAATGTAACATTGTGATAGAAGTTTACTACATGACACCAAATCAAGGAGAGGTGGTGTATGATGTTTCACAGAAACAGATCTCAGAAATCTCAGAGATGCAAGAATTAGTAGTCATGAGGGACTTCAATTACCCTGATATCTGCCAGGAGACTAATTCTGCTAAGCAACAAATTCCTGATGTACCTTGCAGATAATTTCTTCTTTCAAAAGGTGGAGGGAGAAACAAGGGGATCAGCATTCTTGGACTTGATCCCAACCAAAAGGATGGAGTTGGTCACTGGAATCAAAGTAGCTGGTACCTGAGGGGGAAGTTACTAAGTAATGTTAGAAATTGCAATAGTAGGACAGGGCAAAAAAGAGTACAATCAAGAGTACACACACACACACACACATACTAAAGGATTACAATGGGGTTCATTGCAGCTGACCTCAAATAATAGTGTAGAAACCAGAATAAAACCAATAGGTGAGGAGAACTGAAGAGGCTGGCCCACTCTCTGCTCTCTTTTCCAGCAGTAAGCAAAGGTCTTTTTATTTAGACGGGCTTTTGGCTGCTAGCTGGGTTGTTGAAAACTTGCCTTTTATTATGGGGTGGTGTACTTATTTTTCCCTCATTCATTATATTTGAAATGCTTTTAATTTTTTTTTTAATTCAGCGCTTTTTTAAAACATGACAGCCATTTAATCATTTTTAAATTGTTCTTCAACGTTATGATTTATTTTTAAGCTGTGTTCTGTTTTAATCTACACTGGAAACCACCTTGGGTTGTGCACGAGAAAGAGATGAGACACAAATATATAAATAACCACATTTCCTTGAAAACAAGTCCCAGCAATGTCAGGCAGGCATATATCCAAGTGAATAGGAAGATGACTGCAGCCAGAAATGAAGTGTCTAGCCCATCCCTGGACACTGCCCAAGTCTATGTCATTGAGGCGGATTTTTGGAAGCCAAGGAAAGCCATGTCAGTGCAGACTATGGGCCTATCAAGTCCAGCATTCTGTTTCCACACTGGTCAGCCAGATGCCTCTGAGAATTCCCCAACAGACACATACAATGACATCCTCCAAGTAATCTCCAGCAACCAAGACCGGTTGTAACATATAGTCATCTTGACCAGTAACTGTGGACAATCTTTTTTCTCCATGAATGTGTCTAATCTTCTTTTGAACTCTTCAAGTTAGCAGCCATCAAATGCCACATGTGATGGTGTGTTCTGCAGTTCCACTCTGTCAAACTACAAAGACATGCTTCCTTTCCTATGTCCTGAATTTCTTGCCATTTTGCTTCATCCAACAACCCCAGGTTAGAGTATAACAAGAAAGGAGGGAGGAAACCACCTACCTGTGTACCTCTCCAGATTTGAATTCAAATGCCTTGCTTGAGATCAAAATTGACTTCGACTTTAGATCTTGGGTTTCATTTGTTTTGGTTTTTAAGAAAAAGCCTTGATCCTTAATGACATCATTATGGACTAAACTGTGATATGAATTCATGAGACTGGCTATGCTTCAGTGAACAAAAGTAACAGCCCAGGTGGGAACTGTACCCTAAGTAAACCATAAGTGTATGTCTGCACATCTAACTCATAATAGTATATCAGTGACATATGCATGGGTAATACAAGTGTAGACGCAGATGAATTCATTGCACATTTATCTTTGCTGTAATTCTGTGGGCATCTAGGCTCAAGATTTTACTGCTCTATACAGTCAAGTGGCCAGGCTCCATAAAGTTTACTCTCCCTGGTACAACATTATCTATTTTAAATGCCATGGAAATTGGCCAATTTTTGTAGTCGTTAACTCTCTGTGATATATCATGACAAACCATTTTACATAGGAAACATATGGGGAAAACAGCATTCATTCCAGATGGGCAGCCGCCAAACCCACTTGTATGTGCACGGTCTCCAGAGGGTCCTATATTTTGCTTCTTATGGGCACTTGGCTTCTAGTTAAAAATAAAAGAGCCATTCATTCTGCTTTTGCCAACTAGACTGAACGGTTGGGATTTTTGAAGGGGCAGGGAAAAGTGAGCTGCGCTTAAATGCAAGGAGCAAATGCTTCTGCCATTCAGTTCCAAATTGGCAGTACATAGCATGGGTGCAGGGAGCAGTAAGGAAAGAAAATACCTTTTCACAAAGATACCATCACCTCCCTGGAGCCAGGATATAACTACTAGTCACATCTTCAGTGTTTAATTCCCTTGTGTCGCTGGGTCTCTGAGGACACAGAAGTCTTCCCAATTAGTCTCAGTGAATGCATTATCTAAGACTCCATTGGAACTTTCAAAAACAAAACAAAAAGACACCATGCCAATTATTTCTTTTCAGTGTCATTCAAGCAAGAGTAATATCAACCCACAGTGAGGAAAGTGAAGCCATGGAGACAGGAGCAAGTTCAGGGTATCAGCCAGCATTGCACAGGTAGGTATCAAAGGCCTTGCCTTTCTCACAAATGTGCAGCTGTATTGGATTTTATTCCAAGGATGGGAATCACGTGCTCCTCCAGATGTTGTTGGACTGCAACAGCCAGCATTCTTCACCATTGGCCATGCCGACTAGGGCTGTAGGGACTTGCACTCCAATAATATCCAGAGACCCCTATGATTCCCACCCTCTTTTATACATAGGGCGGTATTTGAGATGAGCAGCTGAGCATTTTTGTCTGATGTAGATGGTCCATTTAGAGTTACAGAGCCAGAGCTGCGCATGTAGTGCCATGGTGCATGGACTTGGCAAGTTTGCACAAGTGCCCATGGAGATGCACAATCATTTGGTCACACATTTATTTGTCCAACATTGCAATCCACTGAAGAGGCAACATTGCACAACCACCGAGCATAAAGTTATGCCCCATCGCCTACATATAGATTCTTAGTCCATGTATTTATGTGCTTTGGAGAAAGAGAATAGATTTCAAATGGTAAGAGACTCAGACCATTCCTCTTTTAAGGAAAGTGGAATTAGATTCTTTTTTTCTTTTCATATATTTCTTCATTGCCACACTCTTGCTCTTGCAGCTCCAGCATGATTAATGCTTTTGTCAGGACATGATTTGACTGCAGTCACGCTCCTCTACACCATGAACGCTGAGTAACCCTAGATTCAGTTCTTTATGAAACATGGCGGGTTCAAAAGTTCTTCACGAACAGGTCACACATAAACAACCCTCTCTGCCAGGCTGTCAGCGAAGCTGTGCCTCGCAACAGCAGCCACTTTGTTAGAAGGGATTGCTTTCATTTTTGTTAAGCTAGGGAGTGTCTCCCCTCAGTGCCAGCTATGGGTCTAAAGTCTGCTCTCAATTATACCTATGCAGGAGAGTCCTTGAGGTTGCATCAAGGTAATGGAATTCATTGCACTACATATTTCAGGTTCCCATGCACCTTTTCATAAGCAGGTCAAAGGATCATAGAACCATGGAATCATAGGACTAGAAGGGGCCTTGTGGGCCATCGAGTCCAGCCCCCTGGGCAATGCAGCATCTCCAGCTACAGCATCTCCAGCAGGTGGCTCTCCAGCCTCTTTTGGAAGGCATTCAGAGGAAGAGACCCCATCACCTCTCTTGCCAATTGGTTCCATTTTTGAACCGCTCTTACTGTCAAGCAAACGGCTTACAAGATGCATAGGTGTAAGCAAAGCAGATCTGTCTTACTCTGAAAGGACTCTCTCTTTCCAAAGAAGCCCCATTTGGGGACCAAAAAGACTGAGAGGATTACATTTAAAGGAAAGACAGCATCCCCCAGGAGAGTCTAGGAGTGTTCATTGCCATTTTGGGAACTAAAAATGTTGTGAGGCTCAAGGAGGTTGTGGTGCAACTTGGGCAACTCGAAGGGAAGGCAGATACGGATCTTTGAATGTTGAACTACACATGTGATTCTGACCAGGAATTCATATTTCAGGCTTAGACATTTAGCCGTACCAGCACAGCCTTAGTGCAAAGAGTATGGACTGACATGAATTAGCCACAATATGCTTTCAATCATTAGCTATGTATAACACTCAAGCAAATTATTGTTTCCTGCATTTTGTCCCTGTATCTTCAATGCACAGGCTATGAATGCTATTGTTCATGTAATCAAGAAAACATGACTTGTACACAGAAGGAAGTTAGTGGCAGGTTTGTGAACCCCACAGTGTCTGCAGAAGTGCCCCCCCCGAAAACATCAGTGGGGGAAAAAATTAAGTGGTGCTGTATGTGCACTACAACTCTTCTGAATTTTTTTTATGGCATGGCTTGCTGGGGCAAATTGTCTCCTCTCTGAATTTTCTATATTTATTTTTAGAATGCAAAATTATAGTGCAAAAGTGCCATTTCACTGATTCCCCAGCTCTAAAAATAAATTAAGAAGGAAATAAACTCTACTTCTATGAAGGAAGGAAGGAAGGAAGGAAGGAAGGAAGGAAGGAAGGAAGGAAGGAAGGAAGGAAGGAAGGAAGGAAGGAAGGGGAACAGCCCAGTGATCCATGACTGTCTGAAACTTTAAAAACAAGAGATGGCAGAAGACACAGTGGAATGAATTGCTGGACTTCTGACTCATGCTGCAACATTTTGCTGCAGGCTCGAGTTCGCATGGCCATCCTCTGAATGCTCTTGCTTCTTTCTTTCTATGCCGTCCACTCAAGGGAATTTCAGGAAAGTCATCCTTTAAGTGACACTACCAGCTGAAGGGCTCTCCGGAGTTAACAGCAGTTTCCTGTTTAGCAGGAATTCAGAGATCCAGGAATGTGGGTTTCCAGCTGCCAGAGCGGGCTGGGAAGGGAAGAGGAGCAAAGATAAGAGAGGTGCCCAGTGCTCCTCCACCCACTCCTGCTGATAAGCATCACATGCTCGCAGCAGACATCTCGGCCACTGATCTCCACAACCATATCCTCCTTTCTCCCATCTACACCCCTGCGTCACGGACCCTGTCAACACCAGCCATTTGATAAGAGGAGACGGGAGGAAAGTGGGAGGGAAAGGGCTTCACAGCCAGGAGAGCACCTGTCTTATCTGAGGAGGGGAAAAAAATGTGAATAATTGAAACAGGGTAGGGGGAAGAGGGAAGAGAAGACAGGTGGCTTGTTGACTGATGGAGTCTCCAAGGCCGCTGTTGAACCCACAAGTCTGTTTGGAGAGCCAAACGCTTACCTAAAGACAGCAGATGTCTGGTGATTGAAATCAGTGGCTTAGGGATGTAGCTATAGGGGCAGCAAAAAGGGGGTGTCCCTCTCCCAAAAAGAATTCTACCCTCCCTCCCAATGAAATATTTCTTCATTACCTAAATTTCCAGCATTGCAGTCAATTAAAACATTTCAGTTGACCCCTGAGAATAGTTAGGCATCCAAAGGAAAGGGCCAGGCAAAGGTTGGGCTAGATGTCCCTTGTTGTCCTTTCCAAATCAATATTCTACAATTCTATATGTGTGCACATTTTTCAAAGATGCACATTGTTCAAAGATGCACATTTTTAGCTGTGCATGTTTATTCTGGCTACAATTTGAAAAGGGAAAAGGAAAGGAAGAGAATGGTGATGAAAGGAAACCAAGAGAGACACATGTGCTTTCATTAATAGTTTTGCAGACCACTAATTGGATAAATTCATTTCTAAAATGCTTAATGGAACTTTCTTTTCCATCCCTACCACAAAACCTCTCCTTGCATACGTTCGTTTGGTCCCTTTCAACACTACCAGTCTGAGAGCAAGGCCAGACCAGCCAAATAAATAGCACAGGCCGCTGTGTGGTACATAGTGATGCCAGGCCAAGAAAACACACTTCCCCAAGCATTCAGAGCATCTGATAGGTCTTTTCTCTGGGTCCCACTACTGGGATTGATTCCATAGGTAGACAGTGGAGAGACAAGGGGTGGTCTTCTTTGCTGTGGCACCTGAGTTACGGGATGTCCTTCCCAGCACTTTTCTGGGTTATGGTGTAGGGGAAATGGCAGAATCCCCCAAAACAGTGGAGAATTTTTAGAGGAGGATGAGAAAAACACAATGCTGTGAACCTTTCTTTATGACCGGTGTCTTCAGAGAAATGTTGCCAGTATATTAACTGTTCATTTCCAGTCAAGGAACAGTGACATTCCAACATCCATCATGTCCTGTTGAAGGTAAGGTGCTGTATTGTAGCCCCAACCAAGGTTTCAGCTGAATTGCAGTTACCTCAACAAGGAGGAGAGGACAAGAGGGGATGGAGTCTTGCCCTTCTCTGTAGGCTCAGGCAAAAGCCAACTGCAGCAGCCTCTCCTAGCTAGTGTGTTCTTCCTCATTAATGACTTTTGCCCTCTTGGCTGCTTGACCACATGCATCCTGGTTTTCCTTTGTGAAAAGCTGGAGGGTATGCCGTTGGACTGAGGTCTCTGACCAACAGGAGCCAGAAGCCCTTCCAGCTTTCTGTTCATTGATCCCTGGTGTCAGGATCAGACAGGCTCACCCTCAAGGGGTCCAGCTGCATTTGCTGTCAAGGATGTTGAGCTAATGTGTCTTCCTGGCTGCCAACAGGCCTCCCTTGGGAACTGGGACAGTCAGCCATCTCAAGGGCAGGAGGCGTCTTCAATTCCCCCACCGTCTCAAACACACACACACGAAGAGCGACATGCCATTCTTGCAATGACAAATACCCATTCCCCCTCTTCTTTGGGGAGCAGGATGGGAAGGAACATCCTCTCTAGCCATGACTGGCAATTACTCCTGCATTATGAGAAGGCAGGAGGGGCCTGGGAGTATTTTTATCTCTTATTTGTGTGTGCTCTGACTATTCCCCCCCCCACAACACACTCTCCCCATCCCAAAGTAGGAATGCTTTCACACACACACACATTTATAGAGCCCTCAAAGGAACATTTTTTCCCCTCCTCTCAGCAGCCTGTCCTCAGCTTGGTTGCTCTTTTTGACAGCAAACTGGCTCCTTCATGTCTGGTAAGGGAAAGGATGAGCTATGGAGATGCCATCTGGAAGGGAATGGAAAGGGAGGGGGACTGTGGACCCCCTCATCCTAGACCCCCTCTCCAACCATTTGTTTGCATCTGGCATGATTCCATAGCCTGTAATGGTTACAAACTTTTCAAGGCATGCTCTATAGCTCAATGATTCTGCCCTTTCTCAAAATCCAGAAATTTCTCTGTATTAAAAGAGAGAGAGAGAATGAGAGAGAGAATGAGCGAGCCTGGGACTGGAAAGAGGACCTGTTCTCGATGAGGTTGCATTCCCTCTGAAGGACCAGACGTATAGATGGGAGTTGTCACTCTTGGACTCAGCACTGGTCCTGGAAGGCCAGGCAGCTGCTGTAACCAAGAGTGTGGTTGCCTACTTTGGCTGGTACACCAGATGGTATACCAGGTTGAACCAAAGAAATCTATGCCTTAATAATCTCTTGATCTGACTGCTGCAGGGCTATGGAGAGGGTATGCCAAACCTTCAACGTCAACTCCTTCACAAATGGCAAATCCACATTAATTAGTGATAACACATTTAGTATAGCAAAATGGTAGAGCAAGGCATTTCATCGCCACCACTAGAATCCTCAGGACCATAAAATATAGCTATTGGATTAAAATTTCTGAACAAGGAAACTTTCCTACACTCCCATGAAAGGAAATATGCAACAAACTAGGTGCTTAAGTTTTTAAGTCAGAGTTGGTACATTTCTACTGACTCCATCTCAACAGCCTTGCTATCAAGTGTTTTTTCTTTTTCTATTTTTTTTTTTCTTTCTTTCACTACAGTTTGGTTTGGGTGGTCAGAGTCCTTTTGTGTTTTAATAAGACAGGGTTTCATCTTTTTTTCAGTTAGTGTCCAGTGTTCTAGCTTAGTGTGTTAGTATTGTGGTTTAGCTTTAATTTAATTTTAGAGGGTTTTTTCTTTTCTTTTTTTTCTTTTACTCAGTATATATTGCTTTGACTGTAAATTGGTTTGTTAGCATTAAAATTAATTTTTTTTAAAAGAAAAATCCTTCTCAGTGTCTTCTGGCATAATGTTTGATTGATTGGGACAAGTGAGGTCTCCTTTTCTATGGCTGCACATCTGTTGTAGAATTTACCCCCATAGGAAACCTCCAGCCCCAGTTTTGCTCTTTTGAGTTGGTGCCAGCTAGCAACAGACAATTTAGGCAACACTTTTTTATTCCTCCCATTTTTGTAATGTTGACTCTGATGTTTTAATGATCCTTCACACTAACTTATCGCTGAGGCTTTGGATCCAGTTACAGATACACTACAGTTAACAAAACAGATGGGTATGATTTCTTGAACCGGAAGATTCGGACCCAGAGACAGAAATAACATGGAAAGAAGAGAGAGTCCTGTACCACAAAAAAAGAAAAGAAAAGAACAGTTCGCTATGTTCTGGAAATTCTTTATTTGAAACTAACAACACAGACTTGTGAAATGAAACAACCAGGTCAAGAAAGCCTTGCAGAAGTAAGTCAGCTTGAATTTAAAAAAAAAAAAATCCAAAAAGCACATTTTATTTTGCATGTTGTATGAGGGATGCCCTTTTACTACACCGTTGTACATAATGGGACTTGAGCATGTACATATGTTGGTATCCACAAGGGCTCTTGGAACCAGACCCAGCAGATATTGAGGTCCCATTGTGTGAGCATTGGGTAAGGACTTTTCCAAAAAACGAAGTGCTTAGTGAGTTGAGAGGACTCAGGAGCACTGATGTGTAGGCTATGACAAGTGAGGGGCATGTGTATGTCTGCCGTGCCCCACGTACATGCAGTGGAAAACCCAAATGCCAGTAGGTTCCCATGCTGTGAACACACGCGTCAGACTAGACACGTTGGCTCTGGCTGAAAAGTAAAGGGATTGGGTGGCTTTGTTTGTCTTCTTTGGCACGCTTGAAAAACTCCCTCTTCATCTCTGCTGGATGCACACCGTCTGTTTATTTCCCAGTGCTCACTTCTTTTCTTTTCTTTTTTTCTTTCATTTTTTTCCCCTTTTTTTAAAGGCCAGCTTCTCACCCACTTGAAGCACACGGATACACATAGGCCAAAGCCGAGCTTCCTGTTTTAAGAAGTGAAAGCGCGGAGGGCAGGCTGCCAGAGGACTTAATATAGTCCAAGGGCTAAATTTAACAACAATAACACGGCTCCAGTCTGGCCCTACAAAGAAACGTTTGAGCGTGGTGGGGCGGGGGAAGCAATTCTTCATCAATTAGGAAAACAATGAAGGTCTCTTTCAAGTGTCAAGGAATATTCTTAGCTGCCCCCTAACACCTAAATCAAGAGCAAGGTTGTTAAAATGGCATAATACCAGGAAACTCGGTTACAAGGCCTGTTTCCTCCTTGGAGATGGAGGCCCTACCGCGTAGGAGCCGCTGAGCTGGAGGCAGAGGGGGAGAGGTGGGGTGGGCGGCGCGGTGGGAGACCTGGCCAAAGCGCCTCCATCAGGAAAATCCACTCTGGGCGCAAGCGCCGAATCTCACCGATCCGAGAGGATCGGAAAAGCCCCGGCCTTCCGTCTCGGGTGATTACAAGTCACATCAAGAGCTTTTTCCATCCTTTCCCACCTCACGCTTCCTGACACCGTTTTTCACCGTGCGGGGAAGTCAAGAGGGTCAGACTCCCCAGTGTCGGGGAGGGGGGCCAAGGGTGTGGAATAAACTTGTAATAATAAGCACACGCAATAAAGCAAAAGGGCAGTATTTATAGCACAAAAGCAAAGCCCCACAACTTTCTCAGAAGTGTTCTTCAAATGCCAGGGGAGGGGAGACAAGGAAGAGGAAGAAAACAGAAGCAAAAGCAATCCTATTCATTGGAGTTCAAGGTACACCTGAGCCCTCCCTTCCTGTCCCTGCCCCATCCCAAGGTCATACTGCGACAATACAGCCCCCCACCTCACAGCTGAGATGCTCCTACAGGGGAAAGCCCGGACAACAAAAGGCCATTGTTAAGGCATCGAGGAGCGCTGGTGCCACAGAGAGACGCTTTCGGCTCCCCTGGGGCCAAGGTGTGTGTGTAGCGGAGGCTTAAAAAGAAAAGACATTATGACAAGGCGACAAACATCTTGTGAGGTCATTTCCGCTCCAGTGAGACGAGAAAGGGGCGAGGGTGCCAAGCAAGCAAACAGGCTGGCGCTGGGCGTCCACAGCACCCTCCACCCTCGGGCTTGTTTGTGCATTCTCCATCAGGTTTTGACATTAACTTTCGCGTCACTAAGCCCCTTTGGGGGCTGTTTGCAAGGCACCGACTGGCAGGCCCTGATGTCAGTGGGATTTCCTCCAAGGTCATCCGAGGAATTCATCCTTTTCCTGTTGCCCTTGCTTTTCTCCCACTTCAGTAGATCTTCACGCCACATAAAAAAAAATCAGTCTTCCCTGAGAAACAGCAGAAGAGACTTGCCTAAGGAATGAGAGCAAGATATTTGCCTAACATTTTAAAACAAAAGGACTTACTTCTTCCACTTTCCAAACGAACACATGAATGGCAATCCAATTATAGTGTCAGAGAATTGTCAAGTTGGAAGGATTCCCAAATATCATCTAGTTCGCCCCTCACCCATACCACACTCCAAAGCTAAAGCATCCCTCTGAGATGGCCATCCAACCCTTCTTTAAAAACCTCAAACAACAGAGAGCCTTCCAAAGTAGTCCATCTCACTCTCAAACAGCTCTTCCTGTCAGAAAGTTCTTCCCAATGTTTAGCTGAGATGTCCTTTTTTATCATTTGAATCCATTGGTTTGGTTCCTGTCCTCTGGAGAAGCAGAAGAACAAACTCTTCTTCCACCTGATAGCGCTTGAGATATTTGACTATGCCTATCCTATCACTTCTCCTTCTGCCCAATTGCAGGGTAAACATACCCAAATCTGTCAACGGCTCCTTGTGGAGTTTGGCTTCCAGACTGTTTATCGTCTTGGTCACCCTCTTCTAAATATGTCCCACCATGTCAACATCCTTCTTAGTGCCCAGAACTGGAGATAGTCCTCACTTTTAGGAAACCATTGTCCTTTGGATGGCACACATCCCTGGATTTTCTTATCCAAAAACAGTGTACGTACATTAAGGAAAGTTTTGTACAAAAAGATATATCTGTGGGGATGGGGTGATTGAACATGTTTATAACCAGGGAAATGGTGTATGAAAAGGAGCAGAAATGTTTGTGTGGATTTTTAAAAATCTACTGCTTTGAGCTGGATCCATTCTGGGCTTCCATCCCAAATGAGTGTGTTTGGGATAGGATTATGTTATTGCCCTACAGACCCATCAGCAAGGAGCCCAGCTGAGTCTAGATGAATGTTTGTGTGTGGGGTTTTTTTTAATTCAAAGGGGAACAATTTGCAAAAAAGGATAAGGCAATTTAGGGCTTTCAAGGGAAAAAGAAATATCACAACCATAAATTTTTAACTATTCATCCCACACAGAGACAGAAAGGCGGTGAAACTGCATTTAATATTCCCCCACCACCATTGCCACAGATGGTCACTCAGAAGGTCCGGATCTGTGAGATAAGATGAAACACCGGGCCAAGAACATTCCACAAAACGGAAAACAAGAAGGAACAGAGGACAGGAAAGCACAGGATAAAACAACAAACGAGGAAATGAATTGGGAAAAGGAAGACACCCATCTAATATTCCCATCACCCTGGATACTTTTGCTTCTGTTTAATATTTAGAAATCTTGGGATTTTAGCCATTGGCTCTATTTAGGGGATCTGAATAGAATACAGTCCAGACCTAGACTGTTGCTAGGGATAGTTCACACATTTTAGCTACACAACCCATGCTGTGAATATATATCATATACCCACTCCAATAGAGCCCTTTCAAGCAACTTTACATCTTCTGTCATCCATGCATGTCCCACAGGCACATCCACATTAGGAAACTCACAATGGAATCCAAAAATCTTAATGAAGTAAGAGCATACGAAAATAGGTCAGTATTCAACATCAGCTTAGTTAAGTAAACTTAATTAAGTAACTTGTCCTGGCCCCACTCCAAAACCTGATAGAAACATCATTTGCTCATGTTCCAATCATCCAAGGAATGGACTTTCTTCTCTCCATGTAGCTGATGCCTGGTAAAAAAAGGTGGGGGAAGGAGTTATGGTGTGACAATAGTGTCACAATCATGACTAAGCAGCCACTACAAGTATGGAACAGTTGTGGATGAGTAAATCTAGGTAACTGTTCTGTATTCACAATTGCTACTTAGTCACAATTGTGACACTATATGGGCAAATCTTCTCTTCCTTTTTTTGAGAAAGGAAAAAATAGTCAAGTGTCGCAAGAGTCTTTTCACCTCTGAGGACTTCTTCATTTTTTAAAAAAGAAAAACCTTTTGTGGAAAATAGAATTTTCTGCTCCCCCCAAAAAAACACAACTTGTGGGTTGGAGGGGCCAAAAAGAGTCTTTTTTTTTTTTTAACAAGCATTGTCCCCAGAAAAAAAAAATCCCAAAATGAGAAAAATCATCAAATAATACACGAAAACTCTTATAATCCTGCCCAGCTGGGACAACACTTTTGAAATTATGCATTTTTGCATGCAACAATGAGGTAATGGAAGATTCACATCCCTAATAAATACTCATGATGCAGCAGTTGTAGGTTATATCATTTCTTCTGCTCAATAACCATATTCCAGAAAATCTACATAGCAGAAGCCTTATGGGTTTTTTTTCCTGCCCATAATACAGTACAAGTGGCCATCTCAGTATATATTTAACAGAATTATAAGACCCTCTCTAGCTCATTCCTATGTAAGAAAAAACAAACCTGCTGCACCAGATTAACACAGCTGTCCCCTCAGAATTTCTCCTCTGGAACATCTTAACACTTGTGGTACGCTAAGGTTGTTCCAAATGATTCTGAAGAATTCTGATGACCTTAGCGTTTTTTAATTTATTTCCCTTGAAATTTGTGGGAGCAATTTTGACCAAGCAAGAAGGGCAACACCCAGGGACAACTAGAGTATCTCTGCAAACTGTATCCTAAAATTCAGACAGACCTTCTTTCGTTGCCTCTGCGTCCTGATTCTCTGGGGATTCGCATTGTGTCTCCATATTTGTCACCTTCTGTTCCTCTATTCAACTGGGTGTGATAGTGGAAAGGTGCTAATCCTTCAGTAATTAACACCTCATTGGGAGGTCAGGGTAAGGTCAAAAGAGTGGGTTTATTTAGTTCCTTTTCAGAAGGATTTCAGGGAATTCCTTGTTTTCATTAAAGCTGTGAGATCCTGAAGGGTTCCAGAGCTCCCTGTTTGCTGGCGGGCAAGAGGACTGAAAAGAATGGCCCCTATTGTTTGAGGCATTCCATGCTATTGTGTCAACAAATTTAGCATATCTCAAGGATATAGTCAAGCTAAGAATCAAAGCAGAGATTAGTCTCACTGTTGGCACCTCTTCCCTTGTTCCTGGGAGCCTTTCCAGATGATGGCAAAGGACTGTGATCTGGAGAATGCCTACTTTTCACCCATTTGTGGACTGTGTTGTTGCTCTTGTTATTTGATGTCAAGTTAGCTTCAACTTACGGCAACCCTGTGAACAAGAAACCTCCCAAAGCCCTGGTCATCAACGCTCCTGCTCAGGTCTTGCAGTGCAAACCATGGCTTCCCTTACTGAGTCAATCCATCTGAAAGGTGGTCTTCCTCCTTTCCTGTCACTTTCCATTTCACCAAACACTACTCTCTTTCCCAATGACTCAGTTCACCTCATGATATATCCAAAGTACGACACCCTCCTTCTATTTTTCACTACTTATAAGCAGAAATCTAGCCAGTGAAATTTTTCTCTCCTTGTATCCACATGTAAGAAAAATGTTGTTGACTGAACGTTCTTACACAAAAGGCACGAGGAACCCTCTCCGAATGAAAGTTGGACCTCCAAATAGCTGTGTGCTCTCACAACCTCATACCCATACTGGGATGTCTAATCAAGTCTCCAAAGTCCATGTTGTTGACGGGAGCCTTTCCAATCATCCTGGAAAATCGCTATAGTTACTCTTCTCATGTTCCTAACACATCTTCCTTGATCCTTTCTGTAGGACTGAGTCGGCACCAGGCATGTTGACGATAGGATGTGTCTCCATCTCCACATCACACCTGTATATGCTGTTATTTCTATGGCCAAAAGCTGGTATTATTTGACACTGGTTGATTGGCACGGGATTAAACTTACAATCGTCTAGGGACTCAACCTAGAGCCATCTTCACATAGAGCAGATATACTCCCCTTGAGGCATGGTCTCACATCTACAATGTGGTGTATCCAATAACTAAGGCCAATAGAATGAGGGGAGAGGACACAGGAGAGCAGGGAGGGAGTACGGCAGCTTCCAGTCCTTGACTCCACTGTATAACAATCTATAAAACAGACTTCAAATTCTGCACACTTCTTTGGCTCCAATATGTTTCCAATCTATGTCAACACATCTGAAATATATTTAGTGTCATTTTCCATATTGCACCATTCCTCGTGTTACTGAATACATTTAACCACAGGTGAAGGTATTCAACGTACTTCTTTTGTTGCCTATTCTGTTGAATGAAAGATGTTGCCATTGTGAGTGAAGAAACGGCAGCTGACAGACAGTGTCTGCTCCTTCAGGGAAAGAAACTGTGAGCTATTTTAGAAGAGAGGCCGATTTTCCATTTCCAAATGCACATATCTATGGTGTAATCCTAAACTTGCCTATTTAGAGTTAAGTCTCACTGAGCTCAATGGGATTTATTCTCAAGAAAGGGAGCAATGAAACACAGTAATTAATGAAAATTACTTGTAGGAAAAGAGAAAGACCAAAGAAGTTAACCTATCTATCTATCTATCTATCTATCTATCTATCTATCTATCTATCTATCTACCCATCCAGCCAGTCATCCATCCATCCATCTATCTATCTGTCTGTCTTTCTATCTATTTGATCTGTACTCTTTTGTCTCCTCAAAGTTGGGAGTCAAGGACTAAGGCCATTTCCACACTACACTGTTATAGTGCTATTATTCCACTTTCAACATCCTATGGAATCCTAGGGTTTGCAATTTAGGGAGGGGCCTAAATTAAAGGGAGGATGAAAGTGGAATAATGGGGTGGTGGGGTCTCTTTCTTGAAAACAAAACTCTTTTTGAAGAAGAAATCTCATCAGTCACCTCCAAATGCTTCCGCCCCTCCTTTCTGAAATGATAACAGTCAGATAATTTTTATAACATTTTTTGAAAAGTGTGGCCCCGGAGTAGCCTCATATGCCCGAATGTGGACCCAAGTCATGCCCCAGTTGTCCAGTCCGCTTTCAGGAAGGAAATAATTGGACATTTAACAAAAAAAAAAAATCAAATGTGAGAGGAAAAGTAACTGGCTTCAGTGCAAAACATGAGGAGACCTCAGAGTTGCAAGGAGAAAAATATATTAAGTACAGTGGAAAACTATGTCAGAAGGGTAGAAGGAGGGCATAATTTCCTTAGGCATTTTAGCAGACTTCACCTCAGGGCCGTCAGCCAAGTAAGACAAACATACAAGGAATGTTAAAGGAAAACCCAAAGCCACAAAAACCTCAGTGCGCAGAGAGACCATTAAGGAAAGAGACTCCCTAGTTTTCTCCAGTCTGTACACTCTGCTTATCAAATATTGATACAGCACCATAGTGACACAAAGCCTGGGACTGGTAACGGAAGGCAAGGAAATACAGAGATGAGAAGGGGAGCTGTGTTAAAACCAAACAAACAAACACAAAACTTCTCATGGACCACATGGGACCATAGGGAAGGAGAAATGGAATTGTTCAGCCCAACAATTTTTGTTCATCCCCTCCAACTTAACTTGAGCAAATGTGGCTCCAACCCACTGAAAATTAATCATAACTAAGAGCTTTAGGTAAATGCAAAGAAAGAGCTCTTGCTTCTCATTGTATCTCCTTCCTTGGCATGTTTGTTGTTGTTATTAACTGCTGCCATGCAAAGATTCTACATCGCACCCCCTGCACAGGTGCCCACCCCAGCCTAAAGGGACATCTCCTCTCATATCTTACATTCTCTGAATCTATGGCCATCATGCAAGGCCAAAGCAGGCAAGGCAGCTGGCTACAAAAGAGAGGGTCTTTTCAGCGGAGGGATCTTTAGAACACCCTCCCCAGAAAGGTACATCTGGAGCCTCAATTATCATCTTTAAGGTGCTAGGCATAGAACTTTTTATTCTCCCAGGCATTTTGGCAGCTTCCTTTAGAGCTTTTCAAATTGAGATCTTTGCACTTTTCTACTTTGTTGCTGTTTTTAATTTGCTTTTATATGTTGCAGCGTTTTTAATTCTTTACTGCTCCTTTCATCTTGATTTAATCATGTCCTGTGTTAATCCTGACTTATTGTTTGCATATTGTGTTTTTCATGTAGCACAAGCCACCAGAGAACTCTGATTATTGGGTGGTCTAAAAGTGCAACATATGACTCAAAAATAAATAAAAATATCTGGCTAAATCCTGAGTTTTATGGCATCCAAGAGAATTGGTTCCGAAATGCCAGTTGGCCCAAAGTTGTGTCCATCAGAATGCTACCAAGGATATGTTACACCAAGCCCTATGTCACCTCCAGTGATTACTAATTTACTAATTACGAAGGTGGGAATAAACATACAGAGAGCTCTCTACTTGCACTGTGGCTAGGGGTGCAAGACCCCCTGCAAAAGTGGGAAAAGCACAAATAAAAATCATGAATGCTATTTTTCTTACCTGAAAACACTTTAGGAATCTCTAGGTCCTCCAGCACAATTCAGTTTCCAGCAGAAGTGGACGACAGAGACACACCGGAGGACCCAACAATGCCTAGAGAAGTTTCTCTCTAGGAATCTCTAGGAAGCAGACAGTAGAATTGTGCTAGAGCACCTAAAAATTCAGAGAACATATTTTATCAGTGGCAGGGGCAAATAGGGTAAGAATGTTCTTATAATAAATAAATTAAATAACCCACGAATGATCAAATCTGAACATTCAGGGCCAACTGTAGTGGTTGGGATTCAGTATAAGATTTACAACTTTGTAAGTGGACTTATGTGTGCAGGAAATAAAACTGAGCTGCTTCTCAGTGTCTGCACTCACCTGGGGCTCTTGTAATGTTAATATATACAGGTGTCTGTTGCCAACAGTGGAGTGACTGACATGCTGTGCTCAATGTGCAAAGGCACCAATGGGCATCACAACACTCTCCAGTGCACATCTGGACACTGGATGGGAAGTAGTAGAGCACAATGTGCATTACAAGTGACCAATGCGCATTAGAAGAATCTACTGTGCAGAAGAAATGTCCAATACACACTGTTGCCATTGCTCCAATATGCATCTTCGCAATGCACTGCAAGTGTCTATCACACTTCTGCAGTATAGCCGAGGATTAATAAAGTTACACAACATAGAATCTCAGTCATAACGGGAAAAACAGTAGGTTAAAAGTGGTGACCTAAAGTGGAGGAGCCAAGGGGATGTAAAGGATTGGAGGTCTGTCAGACTGGCATCCTTTGGTGGCAATAAATTTGCTAAACATATGTGCAGACAACCTTAACGTGACACATTCTGTAACTGAAACCTGTGGAATTCACTTCTGCTCATGGCTTGCTGACAGCTTTCAAAGGAGGATTACATGAAAAACACACTCAGAATCCTCCCAAACAAGGAAAAGAAAGCCTGCCATGATAGTAGGAATCAACTGATTTGATCTCTTATTCTGGGGTTAGAAAAAACATCAGAAGCCATACTCAAGGAAGGCAAGCGAAAAGGAAACGCCTTCTATCCAATTCTGTTAATACTCCATACAGAATATCCTATTTTATGAAAACTCTACCACAATGAAGCCAAGGCATTGGCCCATCCAGCTATATATTTTATTTTATTTTATTTTATTTTATTTTATTTTATTTTACCCCATCTTTCTTCCTGCATAGGATTCAAAGTGGTTCACAACTCTAACAATTCTTAATGCAAAAGTTAAAAGCCAATTCAGCAACAATTCTGTGTAGAACAGGCAAGTTAAATATAGTTTTAAAGCATGTTAAAACATCATAAAAATATAAGCACAACACACTCATTAAAAGCTCCATTATCTGCAAGGGCCTGAACAAAAGGTCTTTGCCTGCTCGTGGAGAAGCAACAGGGGTGGTTGACAACTTGGGAGAAGCCACCAAGAAGGCTGTCTCTCCCGTGTCCTTACAAAAGATGCTTGTGAATTGGTGGTGAGATTGAGGGAAAGCCCTTCCCTAAAGATTTTAAAAGCCAATTAGGCTCATAGAAGTCATAGCCATTTCCGCGCTACATTGATACAGTGCTATTATTCCATTTTCAGCATCCTACTGAATCCCGGGGTTTGCAGTTTAGAGAGGGGCATTGAGAATTCTCAGCCAGAGAGTTCTTTGGCCTCGGTAAACTACAAACCCCAGAATTCCACAGGATGTTGAAAGTGGAATAAAAGGGAAGCAAATAGTTATCCAATTGTTGGTTGTATTTTCGTGGCTAGAGGGGTATTTGCAACTGAGGACACAACTTGCGACTGGACATAATAAACCTCCAACCTGCCTCTTGTCCAGTGTCTCAGCCTTTCTTCGAACCACACCAGGAACATAGCACATGCCAAGACTTGGGAAAAGATGGCAGCGCCACGCAAAGGCAAAGAAAGGAGGGGAGACAAAAGAACTCATCAGCCATTCACAGAATTAATTAAACAAAGTTGGGAAAAAGCACACGACTCTCACCAACCCACCGCTGACAGAGGGCCTATTCTCCAAGGCCTGTTGTGGGTTACCACAGGGTACACCCACAAATTCTGCCGTCACTGGCTTAAATATTTGATAGGGAATTAAACCCCCAGTCCAGCTTTTAAAATCATCCTCTCTCCCCTTCTCTCTCCCCTCCCCTCCGTGGCCCAATATCCCTCCATCCAGCTCTCCTCTCCTTTGCGCACTCTTTTCCATCCTTCCCAAACCTCCTCTGTCAGACCCAGAGCATTAGGACAATTAGCACAAGCCCACTGGCGCCAATTAGCAGCCAATACTGTCTCTGTGGTGGGAGGGGGGCTGGAGGAATGGGGGCCGATGTCTCCAGCCTGCCTTCACACTCAATTACTTTAAGTGGAGTCTCTGAGCTGCGGTTGGTTGGACAGTTGTTGCAGTAATTGTGTCTTCTCCGTTGCTGCAGGCGCTCTGCTCCCAGGCTCTCCTATACCCTCTTTATTGACTCTCTGCCTTGTCCGCTTACATCAACACAGACTTCTTCAAAGATAAAAGACATGGGGGGGGAGACATGGGAGAGGGAGGGGGAGAGGGAGAGAGCCTTGACATCTTAATCTGAAGTTTTCTGAGGAGGTTGAGGCAGGGGTGTAGCTGGGGGGGGGCAAAAGGACGGCATGGCCCCTACCTAAGAATTCTGCCCCCCCTCCCGAAATGTTCCTTCAGTCCCCCAATGTCTAGCATCACAGTGGCTTAAAATTCCTATCGTGCCTTTAGAAAGTCATTTTAAGCATCCCAAGAAAAGAGGCAGGCACAGTGACCCAGGGAGCTCCAACGCACAAATAGAAGAGGCCTAGGTGTGAACACTTTCAATGTCTCATTCTCTGGGACACTCTGGAAAAGACACCTTGACCCTGAATATCTTGAATATTCAGGATTGTATCTGTTCAGCTAGTCCCTCCCTGATGCTAGTTCACACTGCTGTTGCGTTTGTAGCTGGTGAGACTGATTCATTACCTAGAGGCCAATCATCTGATGAGGAGCCCTTCTGAATTTAGCTAGCTGATCTTTGGATAGCAAGCTCACCATCAGAACTGTCCTTGAATCTTGATCAGATTGGAAGATCCTGAAGAACCTCTCCAGGGTCATTTCCACATCACACGGAGGCGGCTGAGTACTACTTTGCAGAGGAAAAGTTACACTCCTTGAAATTTCAGATGAACTGATTTACAAGTGACTGTTGGATCTCCTACCGGGAGTGTATTTGTATGTGTTGGTGTGCGTTAGCAAGGGTTGATAAATATTAAGATCAAAACATTGGCTCTGTAAGAGTATTCAGCTCAATCACAATATGACAATGAATGTACTGGCATAGGGCTGCATGCACTAGCCCTAACCTATTGCATTGTGTGCCAGTCTTGTCCTCACAGAAACACAAAAATCATAGAGAACAGACCTCGATCTCTTGTGGCTGCCACCTGAGAAAGTAGGTTTAAGGGATCCAGCCAAAAGATCATTCTTAGCTATGCACTCATAACTAAGGCGATGCAGAATATGGGCCAGTGTCGTTTGAAGGCCTTGAGGTGATGGTGGCAGAATAGTGGACTCCACCAAAAAATGACAGTAAAGAATAACCAAAATTCATGATTTTATAGATAAATTTGCCAATCTTTTTTTTTGGCGGGGGGGACTGAGTAAAAGAAAAGTTGGAGAACTTTTCTCAGGTTAAACTTAAAACTCTCCTTTGCCATTTTGGTTCAGTTCAAGTTCTTACTAGAGGAGAACCAAAAATAGGATCTGACGCAAAGGCTCAGGAAAGACAGAGTGCGGAGCATTGATTATTAGCTCTCCGGTGTTCCATTTCATCATTTCCACCCTCCACTTTCCCCTTCTGCTCATCTCCAGGTGTCGTGCTCGGTCATCAGGCTCTCTGTTCCTCACTTCCCATGCGGAGAGACCGCTGTCTTCTTTTGCAGGGAATGGGAAATATTTATTGACATCAAAGACAAGCTCATTAGCTCAGAACAGGTGGGAACCATCTCTGCCCTCCAGGCACCATCTCCTGTCTCCTGAGTAACTAAACTTGACAGCTGCATAGCTCTGCACTGTGGCCACTTCCCTCTTCCTTCTGATTTTCACCAACTCGTCTTTGGACCCTCCCCCAGGTAACTTAGGGCCAGAAAGAACTGATAGGCAAGGGCACCCACAATTAAACCCTGTTAAAGCTCTTTCCCCTCTAGGAACGCTAAGGGCAGCTTCAGTCTCAAGGACCAAACATTGCAAAGTTCTCCCTAACTCAGGCAGTGGAGAGATTAACCCACACAATTAACCTCAGGACAGCCAAGAACTTAGAGAAGTGGCAGGCAAGAAAGGGTCTCCTCCCTCCCCACTCAGGAAAGAGAGAGGGACACCAATTCTTGCTTGAGGCCTCTTCAGACCCTGTGGTACCATCATTAAGAGCAATATACAAGGGAAGCTTGAGCAATATGGGTCTGGAGGTCAAAGCAAAGGACTAGTAAGAAGTCCTTTGAGTGAGCAAATGTATAGGAGCTTACCCAATTTTCAATTCTCAGACACAAATGCAGGTCTGAATGTGATTTGTGGCTAAACATTTGAAATGTACTTCATGCATAGTCAAAGTCATCAGGCAGAAATATTGTACCAGTTCCTAGACCATCAGAGGAAAAAGAATTGCCAGTCCACCAGCTTAAGAGGCATCCCTTCCTTTTTATGAATAAAAAAAAATCATACATATTTTTGTACATGTTTTTTAACTGCACACACTACCTGAACATGTTTCCTCAATGGACAAAAGTCTGTGTAAGCAGGATACTGTGTGCATTTGAAATGTACACATCTCCCTGCCTGCACATTTTCTATTGGCACTTGAAGTTTATGAGTTAATAATAATGAATTTATGGATCTTATGAATTATGAATTTAGGTCTTATGAATTTTATAAATCTTATGGATAATGAATTTATCAGAATCCACCAAGAACTCTACCCATTTCTTCATGTATCATTCATGGACATGTACTTATTTAAAAGAAGAGGAGAAGAATCTAAATCTTAGCTCACTGTAATATTCACAATGGTCAAGGCAAAGGACACAATGGCTGTGATCCCACATCATGCTGCCAGCATGTACATTTCTGCTAGCATACTTGTAGGAGGTGGTACAGGCTGCTCCTTCTGTCTGCCTGCTTCATATGGGTAGAAGAAGAGTTGGGGGGTTGCTGTTGGGTGTAGCTATGCCTCCCCAGCCATTGTGAAGGTCCACCAGGGTTGGATCTGGCTGCTCTTCAGTACAAAGGGAAGAAAAGCCCCTCCTTCTTCCTGCAGTGCTCAAGGTCATCCAGATCCTAAGGATTCATTCATCTCCAGTCTCTGACAGGGAAGATGAAGCTGTGCTTGACAGCCCTCCAGCTATCTTTGTACACCAGGTTGGGAGCCTCACAGAGGAAGGTATCGGATAGCTCCTTCCACAAGATCTGGGGGGAAAAGTTACCTACAGAAGTGTAAGCCATAGGTACACCTGTGCGCATCATGATGAGCATGCTGGCCACTGTATGATAGATTTTACTTTGCAAATGCCCCAGGGAAAACTTCAACCTCAAGCAAAAATCCACAGCAGAAAGGCAACCCTTCTGTGATAGGGACCATCCGGCTTCCTTCTGTATCATGAATCAAGACAGAAAGAGATTCTTGCTCTCCCTAAATGCAGTGCAAGGATCACTCAGACACATCTTTTCAGCACTTAGACACTCCCGACAGCCTCCCCATAGCATTTTCCAGGTGAACACCCTTGCTCTCTTTGCCGTGTCACCCACTCATCATTCACCACTCCAACACGGTAGGAGCAGCCGATTGACACAGTTTTTCTCACGCTTGCAGTCCCCTGAAGCTGACCTCCCTTCACTTGGGCTAGATCAAATCCAGGAGAGTGTACTTAAGGCTGGGTCAGTGGACAGTGTTAAAAGCCTTTCTCCTCTCCTTCCAGTAATGTAAGTTGGAAGGTGGCAACTGAGAGTGAAAACATTTCAAGTTGATTGCCCTACAGGTGATGTTTCCAGCTGGCTGGAGAAGCCGTGGACCAAGAGATGGTGGAAGATGCATGCAAACACACTCAATGGAAAGAGATGGAGAAAGAGATATGTGACGAGGAAGCAGAAACTGTGAAAATGAATGAATTTGCTTCTTTGTCGTCTTCTGATTGTTCCCTTCAAAGTTTTTCTATTCACTGTGTTGGTTGTCCCTTTTTCCTTTTTGAACAATATCTCTGAGACAGAGAACAATGTGTTTCAGCTGAAAGCCACCTTGAGTGCTTCAGCAAAAAAAGGCAGAATGTAATTGTAGTTAGTAGAAGCAAACAAATACAGCTGAAGAACTTTCAAGATATAACTGTGCTTCCCTAGAAAAAAGAAAGCAAGAAAAAAGAGAGCACAGAAGGCTGAACTGGAACAATCTAGCATGTGTAAGTGATTCCCATTCCTGGAATCCTGAAACATCCCAAAGAAGATTGAGGGAGAATAGGGAGCAGGTTGCTTCACCCAGAAGAAGACCCTCAACCTGCTTCCATACTCACCCTACCAGAGGAGATGACTAATTCTATTCAAGAGGTGGGTATCTAACAGTATTTTTATCTCCCAAATACAGGCATACTGCAGTTAACAAAGTTTCTGACAAAGAAGCTCGTGTTTACAATGTCTTTTTATGTGTGCCCAGCCCCCTCCTTTCCTCCTGGTCCTCTGTGTAGCTGGAAGGGTTTTTTTTAGCAGCATCAGCACTGAGAAAATGATGAAGAAAGAAAATCCAACATGTTTTTTCTTCCTTATCCAAGGCTTGCTTGACCTGGTTGTTTCATTTCATATGTATGCATTGTTAGCGTCAGATAAAAAAAGTTTGCTGAAACATGTTGAGCTGTTCTTCCTTGTTGTGGTGTAAGAACCTACCGCTCTGCTTTCCGTGTTCCTCCTGGCTCTGGTCCTGAAGTTTCTGTGAAGCAAAGAACGCCCAGGAACACATCCATTTTGTTAGCTGAAGTATGCTTGTACAAAAATCAGAGGAAGGCCTTTTTAAAAACGGAGCTGGATCCTCTAGGAATGGAGGGCTTGTTGCAGAGCAAAGGCTCAGCTCCCTGCTGCTCCAACATCTCACTGCAGCTCAGTCTGGAGGGGAAACTGGGAGCTGTCCATGGTGCTGACTTCTCCTTAAAGAGATCTATCTTGACCTGCCCTAACAGGGGAATCCTAAGTAAGAGGTTGCTAAGGACTCTGATTTAACTCTGAGGTTTCTACCTCCAACAAAGGTAAAACTTTTTCTTTTGGACTATAAATAGCAAATTTTACCTACACAAGATCTGAAAGTTTTTCCAGTAAACAGACTTCTTGAGAAATTCAGTGTTCTCTGACTAAGAAAGGGGCCTGCGACTTCCCAAAGTACAGAGACAACCTGCATCCCAGAGGGAATTACTTTACTGCTGCTATTGGGGCTTACATTCTATCATCCTTTGCCTCTGTCCCCACATGGCCAAGAAGGGGAGCAGCCTCTGTGTGCATTGAGATCCCTCCAAACCAACTGAATTACAACTGAAATAACATCTAATACAAAATGCAGGCCTCTGATTCTAACACCACTTTTCTTCTCCTGTACGACAAAGGCAGTGGAGCTTTGAAAGCTTACATGATGTATTTTGTGCATGTTGGCTGGCTTATCAGACTATTACTCTTTTTATGGGCTTTAGATTTGGGTGTATTCTGTCTTGACTTGATTTTGTCTTTATGTGGGCAAACTTGACACTTTACCTGCCCTGAAGAAACTGGGTCGGGATACCAAAGAGATCAGAATCTTACTAGCCATATATCTAAGCAAATGCATACTGGTGCTTGCTAGGGGTGGAAAGGATATTCAAAAATATTTGAAATGGGTGAAGGGGATTAAGTCCAGCGAATGCTGGCTGTTCTTCTCTCCCTCGAGAAGCTATAGCAGTGACTTGTTGGGATGGAGGGAGGGCCTATCCTCAGCTGCTGGGCCTGGCACAATGGCCCTGGACCTGGCTGCTCTTCTCTCCCCCTCGAGAGGCCACAGAAGTCCTGCACTGCATGCAGTTGTTTCAAGCAGTAGAATTGTCCAGGGGAAGTGGACCATAGAATTAGTGCTGGAGGACCTAGAGATTCCTAGAGAAAACATATTTTTTTCCCATGGCAGAGGCATGTACAGTAAGAATGTTGTGATAAATGAATTAAGTAAAATAAAATAACTGGTGAATGATCAAATCCATGAATTCTGAACTTGCAAAAGTGGAGGGCTGGCTGTACTGTTATTTTAAACAGTGCTGGGGCAGAGGAACCTATTTCAACTGTTTCCTAGAGAGCTAGTTCATACTCCTTTCTTTGGGCCAGAGAAGAGGTGTTCCAAGGAGCCTGGAGGGGTCAAGAACAGCTCTTGGGGGCTACCTGCAGCCCCAGGGCTACCCCCTGCCCACTCTTGTTTAAGAGGGAGCTGGGGGGTGAGAAAACCTCTGGTTCTTTTGCCACACTTCCAAATGGGGAGGGGGAGAAGAGAAAGAGACCCCAGCCCACAACCCCTGCAGTCAATTTACTGTGAGCTCAGACAGACTCTGTGTCTACTCCATCCTCTTACCAGGGGCTGGTTGGCCCAGTGGGGAGAAGGCACTCCACGGCTGCCCCCCTCCCGTAATGGAAAGCGAGCATGCTGGCGCCACTTTCTACGGAAGCCCCCGGTAACAGATGAAGCTGTCATCAAACACCTCTGGGGGAAGGGAGGCCCAGCATCGCATCGCATGGCAATGGACTGGCCTCCATCACTGCCTGGGCCGACCAGCTAATTGCTCGCTGTGGAGAACACACACTTAAAGTGCTACCGTCACCATCAATAATGGGGCATTAGGTGCCTCGCTTCCTGCGTGGCATTGATCTGTTCCATCCTCCGGCTGTTGTTGTTGTTGTTGTTGTGTGTGTGTGTGTTTTCTTCCCTCTCGCTGGCTCTCCCTCTCTGTTCTCTGTTGCCATCTCTCTCTCTCTCCTCCCCACCCCCTTAAAGTGTTTTCTGAGCGTGTGTTTAGCGTGAGTGGTGCTTTGGTGCTTAAGTGCTAATTGTTACACCACAGATTGATTGGCGACAAGGTGGCTTGCCAAGTTCTATCTCTCTCCTTCCCGAGAGGGGGTAGGAGGAAGGTCAGGGAGACAGGATGGTGAGGGGGAATCCTTTTGTGCTGGTTAACTTCCTCCTTTGCTCACTTTTCCCGAATGGAAAGGAGAGGCCATTCATTGCTCCACCTGCCAATTTCCATTCATGTTCGGAGGTCTTTCTCTCCGCCCAGTGCCGCTTTTATACCCATACCTGAACCAAGAACAAGTTGCCCCTCGTGATCTTTAGGTGCATGATTGAAACAGAGAGGAATCCTACCCACAAAAGTCCTTTTCAGACAGGGTAAATGGTTCTTCCTTCAAACCGGGACAAAGGAATAAAATCTGCCGATATCCTCAATCTATGCAAAGGCTAGGGGCCCATTTCTCCCCCCAGGCACCCCACGGGCCACAGCTCCGTACAACAATTCCAGAGACAGCTCTTTTCCTCCACAGTCTCTCAAGCCCCATTTTGAAACGGCTGGTGTTGTTGTTGCATGCTGCTGTTACTACAACTATGATTATTTCCCCAATGCTAAATGACATTTGGAGTCAGGTGTTGCCACCAACAGCTATTCCGTGGGAGCTGCTCTGTCTCTCTATTGTGAACCAACAGAAGGTGGGGAAAAAAAGGGGGTTCCATCTGTAACTGTATACTAATTCTGCTTACATGCTTATGCTGTTTAAACTGCTTGTTCTTTAATAAATCTAAGACTTTTTCACCTCTATTGTCTGCAGTCAATGACTATCCTGAGAGAGTGAACTCTCTCAGTTACCTATGTGTATTCCCCACCAAGAATTCAGTTTTCAATTGATGAGATTAGTCACCCTTTTCACAGAGGAACCAGGACAATTAAGAAGGTAATACTTGCCAGCAAGAGGGGCGGGTGTGAATTTCACTTGGTTTGGTTTGGTGAGAACTTGACAAAATTCGCATTCCTTCACAACCACTGGGTTTTGTTGTTTGCTTGGTTTTTTTAATCAAATGAAGTTGAAACTTTTCTTTTTAAAAATTGTCTGTAAGGGAATGCAAAACATATAGATTTATCCATAGGGTTTGGGGGACTCAACTCTTTTTTTTTTTTAATGATTTTGAATCTCTGTCCCTATTTGTAAATATTTGATTTTTTTTTGATAAACCTGTTTCTCAAGTGTCAAGAAACTCTGATGAAGAGACAGCTGGATTGACAAGAATCTTTGCAGTATGGGACATATTCTGTACATTTTTTAAAAAAAAATCATTTTTAATTGATTCATTTATTTATTTGGCATAGAAAGCCGCATTTTCTGCACATAAAATAATATTTCTATACGAAAACCATGTACGTGCTTAAAAATAAATTATGCCTCACAAGCTACAATAAGGTAGTGACTGTCACTGCACCACGTGGTCATGAGTTCCAAAAAATTAGAATATGCCATGTTACATGTACCTCCTTTTCTCTCTCCCCAGTCTTCTGCTATTCAGATTTATAGAGGTTTTAGTATCATGAGAGAGGGTAGGAAACATTCTCCATCCTATGCATTTTTTTAAAAAATCCATCTCTATGCTAAAGCCCCTCCCACTACCTTTCCTCCTATCTAAAAGCCCCATTGGTTGCAATCTTTTCTCACGCAAGAGTTGCTCCAGCTACACTTGTGCTGAACAGAGGTGGAGAAGTTGAAGCTTTCCAAGTGGACCTGGACTCCCATCCAATTGTCAGATGCTGGCTGCATCAACTGGGGATCATGAGCATGATCATCCAAGGAGATCTGGAAAGCCATAGGTTCTCCATCTCTACTGTACAATATGCCTTTTTGAGTTGGACTTTATGGAGAGTTTTTCTTACGGATGAGGGAAGGCAAGGGAGGATTAAAAACCAAGGAGAAGAGGAAATATTTCCCAATGTTTCTCTTGTCCCTAAATCACAGAACTAATTATTGCAACCGTACACACACACACACACACACATCACATACTTCCCATCCCCACATCACTGATGCCTTTTAGCTTCTACGATTCTCTCCTGAGGGTCAGGGAAGAAAAGGGGAGACCGCTGGCGTCTCAGAGCCGCATATTGTCTGAAGATGCTGTCAAGAACATCATAAGGAAAGAGCTGTGTCTGAGGTCATCAGATTAGAGGGAAAACAAGACAGAAGTGGGACGGGGAGGGGGCGGAACGGAGAGGGGCAAAGGGACTGAGCTGACCTTTGTGAACCCTGCTTGCACTAACTTGATATAACAAATAGTTCTAAAAAACCAAATACTGTTAACCCTCTTTAACTGGGTCATCCCCTGCTGGGGATGGCTCACCGAGTTGGTGACTGTAACCCTTTCCTTCCTGTGTGCCTGCAACATCTGCGAGGGGTGATTGATGGGGAGATGGCTAGAGGCCACGTTCTCGCAGCTTTCTCCAATTTGTATTGAATTGTTTTTATTCAATCAACTTTTTTTTTTTCAAAAAAAAATATTCATATCCCTCTTCGACTCTGTCCTTACACAGCTTATGGCAACTAATGCCAGAGGGGGGAAAATATTAAAACTACAAGTTAAGGAGGAAGAAAAGAAGACCAATACACACAACACCAAACCACACTATTCCCTCCATCAGCACATGGAGTTGTGGATGTCTTCCAGCGACTAGGCCAGTCATACAATTGATATTTTAATTTTCCCATAATGCCCAGTGTCAATAGGGCATTATGGGAAATTTGTGTGTGTGTGTGTGTGTGTGTATATATATATATATCACAGCTGTTGAAGCTTCTTGCCACCAATAAGCAAACCCTTCATGAGGGCCCAGTAAGTATCACAGGCATGAAACCAGCAGTGGACGCTGTAATATGAAGCCCTTTAAACGGAGGCAAGATATGCTCACCTTAACATATAGTCTGTATTCTGGAGGGTAGGGACGCGTTCCCTTTCCAATGTTGTTGGACTCCAGTGCCCATCAGCCCTATCCAGGCTGGCCATGGCAAGAGATGATGGGAGTCAAGTTTGTCTACATCCATGAGGCCAATGTTTTATCATTCTTGCTTAACTATGGCCTCCAAATACCCCTAACAGGCTTCTCCTATAGCCTCTTCCTGTATTGGAGCGTGCTCTGTGGTTTGCACTCTTGGTGTGGGAGCATTCTCCAAGACAGACCTGCAAACGGATCTCACTGTGGGACGAGGGCCAAAGCCATCCCTGCAGGGGAGGAAGCAGCCCTGTCAGTGACGCCGACTCAGAGCAAGGGTCCTGCTTTCTGCCACTTCTCACTCCTTTGCTTCAGCCACCTCTCTCAGTCCAGCTGTGCATCAGCTACCCAGTGAGGGAGATGATGTCAGCAGTCAGCTTTCCAGCGCTTCTCGACATTGCCCAGGAATGGCAAGGCAGCAAGCCAGAGCCAGAAAACTCCCGGGCTCTGCGTCTCTATATAAATCCTGTTGAAACTTTCAATATCATTAGGAGCGCACCAAATTCCCCTCGAGGCACATCTCTTCTTGCTGAGCATGTAAGAGAAAGCGAGCCATCTGCAAGCTGAGATGTACATCCCAAACCAGAGTGCCCTGGCTGGGGAACTGCTATTTAGCCGCTGCTCTGGCATCTCACCAAGGCTGCTTTTGCAAGTTTAATGGGACATCAATTGGTTGTTAAGAAACAACACTAATTGACATTAAATAGGGGGAGTTATCCAATAACATACTAACTCTCTGGATGTTTTCTAAAAATGTCCAAATGTTTCCCATGTGGAGGCCCTTCAAGTGATCTTCATGATCCAAGAGTCATCTAACCTGTGCATAAATGTCGAACATGGAGGAGGAGACTCCCTATATGTGCTGGACTGAGGTCTGCTGTGGAGGAATCATCTGTGTCCCACCAGTGAGGTCAATACACTGCGTTGGGACATGGGAGAGGGCCTTCTCAGTTGTGGGGCCCCAAATGTGGAATGCCCTCCCCTTGGAGGCCCAATTGGCACCAATGTTCATTTCTATTGAAGGAGCCAAGTGAAAACTTAGCTGTTCATCAAAGCCTTGGGATTTCATTAATTCATCCCCAATACTGACGTACATAGTTGGAAGAATGTTTTAATCTGTTTAGATTTGTTTTTTAACTCACTCTGATGCTGAATATGCTTTTAGCTTATTTAAATTATTTTTACTGTTTGAAAGATTCAGAAACCCTTCCTGCCCAAATCGAAGTGCATATTACCCAAAGTCAGCTAAGTTATTTTGCCACTGGAGACAGAAAATCCCACAAAATTTCTCCCCCTCTCTAGCTATTAAAAGTTAACAATAACACCATCAATGACAAAGAATTTGCTTACTTCTCAGGGTACCCACCATCAGTGGCCTGTGGATTCTGGGAGTTGTAGTCTCCTCAAAAAGGAACTTTCCCAAGCTGTGATTCTGCATCTTGATAGAGCTGGCCTTACAGCCTTTTCTGTTCCTTGATGCTTGGACCAACTGGTTGTGGAGACCAAGAGTGGGGCCCAACAGCCATGCGAGCTGAGACCCAGCCCTGTGTGACAGGGCTTTCCTATGGTAGCAGGCATGTTCCATTGGAGATCACGCAATAAATTTCACTGATTGCATTTAGGCTGGAGCCAGACAAGTCAGGAAGTAAAGAGCAGAAGTTGAAGCAGGTTTCTCCTCCACTCCTCTCCCCCCCCCACAACCTCCCCCATTTCAACCAGGAATGTCTCCCCAACCCCAGCACAGGAGAAGCTAACGTCATGGCTGCTTTCCTTAAATAAATGGTATTTTCCCCCCTATCCACCCTGAAGAAGATGATTAGGGAGGAAATCAAAAACAGCCCAATGTTGGGTTTCCAGGTCGCTGCTTGCCTCTCCGGCAGTTGACTAGGGGGCAATGAAAGAAATTCTTAATAATGTGGAGGGGGCCGCAGGAGAGTGTGAGCCTCACAGCCTCTAATGAGGGGCCATCACCCAAGGGTTGGTTAAGGCAGATTGTTAGGAAGAGAGAAATAGCTGCAGTAGAGGCAAGGGAGGGCGGAAAGGGAGCTGTTTGTGTTGTAAGCTTGTTGAATGCAGTGAAACCCAGGCTGAAGTTGCTTGCAGGGTGGGGGGGCAACCATTGACCCTGAGCACTCCATGGCTCTTAAATGAGTTACGTTGTTATTTCGGGAGTGTGGCAGTGGAAGGGGAGACAGTACATTGTTTTCCATCAACACTTGGTTTGAGACTCATAAGCCATACCCCCCTCCACAACACACATGTCTGATTTCCTGCCCCCTCCATTTCTTTTTAACTAGTAAGTGGGCGCCAGTCTTCCAACAGGTCCTTAAGAGCCGTCACTCAAGGATCATGAAATATTCACAGGGCTTAATCTTAGAAGGGGATCTACAGAGACTCCTGTCCTGATGGGGGCTGAATGCTCTCCATGAACCTGCGAAGTGGACGATATGGGAAAGCGAGGAGGAGACATCTGCAGGAGGAAGAGAGAGTCCGGCGCCTGGATACACAAGGGATGGTCCATGAGTAATCAGAACCGCAGCAGATCTAAAGTCTCCCTTCCTGTTCATGAAGGAGTCTTCCTTCTTGTCAGTGTCCGACCCCCACAGCCCACAAGCCTTGGTATGCACGTGTGTATTTGTGTGTGTGCTTCCTTAATCGACATTTGAAATTGTTCAAAGAAATGTTGATGCCTATTGCCTCATACCTGGTCCCCAACTTTGTAGAGATTGGCAGCAGAACTTCAACATCACACCTGTCCCAAACCGCCATAACCCTCCTCTTGTTATCACACATCCTGCATTGTTATTTCATAACTGTGGTCAGAAGGGAAGGTTTGAAAGAAAGTTACCTGTGCCCTTTGTTTTCATTTATTTGTCCAGGCGGGTGGGACAAGATGACTTGAGACGAGCAGAATGGCCACACAAACCATATCCCCCATCAAGTCTTCTAATTTCCTTGTGCAGAAGAAGCAAAAAGGCAAGAAGCCAGGCCATGACAGATTTCCCTGTGTGTGCCACAGTGGGTCAAGACCTCTACCTGCCACAGAGCGTCAAGGATGGAGTCGTGCCTCCAGGACTCTCCTGTCTCCAGGTAAAAGCCAGTGCCAGGAAGCTCCATGTCTCTGACAAAGGTCATGTTTGCCTTTCGATGCATGATAGTCTTCTCAAAGGTCACATCATGACCTGAGGTGTTGGTGGCAGCAATAGGAGAAGTCTGACTTTTACTTCAGGGGTTTCTTTGTCAATTTCTCTGCCAGGCCTCCCTCCCCCTGCAAGATAAGCAGCTTACTCCCGACACTAGAGTGTCACCTCTCTCTGCCTCTTTTTCTCTTTCCTTCCCATGCGAACACACACATGGAGTGTATGCCATTTACAACGGTACAGTGGCTCCTTCAAGCCAAGAACCTCTAGAGACAGCCAATCTTAATGCAGCCATCTCCAACCTGGCACCCTTCCAATGCATTGGACCACAATATTCCCCACGATCAGCCATGATGGCCAAGATGATGGGTGTGGCAGTCCAATTCATCTGGAGGGTGCTAGGTTGGAAGTGATTGTTTTAGCACAATAATTGGGGTCCTCACTCATTTTTTTGTGTGCTCGGATATTCAATCAATCTGTCAGTCAACCAGGTCCTAACGTCTCTCTTGTATGATTGCAGGCATTTTTTAAAAAAATTTGTATCACTCATCCCTTAGGAAAATGCACATCCTTCCACACCCTCCTAACCCACACCCCAAACAGTACATTTGAGAGAAGTACAATCAGTAGGCGAAGCCTTTTTTAATTCCAACAGGCTTTTACAGTTTGGGGGGGAAATGGCTTTTTAAGAGACTGCCGGGTTTTCTTAACTTGTACTGTTTTCACATGCTTTTATCAGGCTGGCATCCTGTACTATGGTTACAGATTCATAACCTAAAGCACCGATCCATAACTGCTCCATATTCAGTAACAGCTTTTCTTTCTATCACCACAGCCTTGTGAATGTTCCCTGTAGTAAGTTTGTCTATATTTAAGCTTTATGTAATTGTCAAGGGGGGATTATTTCCATATGATCTCAATTATCACCATTTATTTATCTCCCTGTATCCATGGATAATATACACCTTCCTAATGAAGATAATATTTCATGAGCCTAATAAACTGAAATATACTCTATGAACATTTATGCCATAATAAATGTGTCTGTCATTTAATCTGACACAAGACTCTTTGTTTGTTCTGCTGCAACAGACTAACATGACTGCCTCTTTGGAAATTTTACTATCCATTTGTAATGTAATACAGAAGACAAGAGTAGTGAGTGGAAGAAGAGAAAGACAGGGGGGGAGAAGAAGAAGAGGGAAAACTGAAGGAGAAAATGGTTAGGAAAGAGATCTGCACATGGGCAGGAGATGCAAAGCAAGGACCTCTCGTGTCAGTTTTAGCCTGCCAGATCCTCCACTTCAGGTCTCCAGGAAATATTTAAAACTCTTGATGAATCTGAATGTTTGTTTGTTTGTTTTTAATGAGCCACTGTACAAGAACCATCTCCCACCTTATTTACTCATAGGGAGCTTCATATCACCCTAATTCCTTAGTGGACAGCTTGGGAGAAATGCTTTTGGCAATTAAAGGAAACCCACACAGGGGACCTTATGGTCTACACCATCCTGCACAAATGCCATTGGAAATGACACCTGGCCCTTTGTTGATCTTGTGCAGCAACCTCTACCCTGCTTTAGGATTTCTGTCCCAGGAAGAAACATGTGTCAAAAGCCATGAGATGTGACACGAGATCACATTTTGCCCTCAACAAGGGAAAACTCTTTCTTCTCCTTCCTTAACACTTAACAGATCTTCCAAATAAACATGCCTTCTGTTGGAAAAGTAGTCAGGTGTTCCAGACTCCTTGCAATGTCCTGCAGGCATCAGAGGCCAAAGGAAGTCAGGCACATGGGGAGCCTCCTCTCCCCTCCTCCGGCTGCCACCCTTGACCCTTCTAGGATTGTTGGTTGGTTGGCTAATTTAGACACATTGGCGCTGATTGCTCTGACCAGCTTCCTGCCATGGTTAGTAGAAGTCAATCATGTAGCAATTTGGAGAGGTCAGAAAGACTATTAGCGCCCAACCATTGCTGAGGAAATGAGACACAGCCCCCTTGGTGCCCCTGTGGTATTCTTTTTCTCCCCTTTGTGTGCTGAACAGCTGTTTTCCTCGCAGCTGTTCATTGCAGCCTTTCTGAAGGTCTTTACGACAAATCAGAATGGATTTCTAGAAGGGCAACCAAGATAGTCAACAGTATGGAAACATGTCCTAGAAGGAAAGGTCAAAGGAGCTGGGTCTGTTTTGCCTGAAGACAAAAAGACTGGAGAGTGTGTGGGTGCACTTTTCAAACACCTGAAGCTCTGTCACATAGAAGAGAGGAAAAGCTTGTTATCTGCTACGCCAGAGGGCAGGACTGTATCTAATCATCTTAGGTTACAAGGGGATACATTTCAGCTGAACATTAGGAGAAATGCTATTGCAGCATGGTAGAAACAGCTATATTAGAAGAGTGTTGGGCTCTCCCTCACTGGTGCTCTTTAAGTAAAGGCTGAGCAGCCATATGGTAGGAGTATTCTAGCTTTGGCATTTGGTGGGAGTTGAACTTCCTGGCTGATAAGCCCCTCTCCAGGTTTGCAGTCCACTGTTTCTGATGGATGCTGAATTAACCTAAAACTGAGCAGCAAACTGAGCAGCCTTTCCCAGCCTTTGATCCCCAGATGGGGTTGGACTACAGTTCCTGACATCCCCAATGAGCATGGCCTGTAAACCATGACAAAAACAGACAGTTGCTTCAAAAAAGATCCCATGAGTGCTGTTGGTTGTAGTCCTGGACTTTCTGTTTATCAAAATCCTGCCATTGTTGCCTCATTTATTAGAAAAGGCAGATTACATAGCAACACTCTAGGATCCCATAGATCAGGTGCTCTATTATCATTACACAATACTGAGTGACAAAGGAGGACATTGTGCCACGGAGGTCATGAGTTTCAAAGCACACCTTGGTGATGTCTTTATCAAACCAATGGTCAACACAGCTCCCCCTGCCACTTTTCAGTTTCACATTTGGAACATGCTGGAAGACCTTTGGACATCTTCAGATTAAGTAGAGCAAAATAATCACATCTGGCTCAAAAAAATAAAAATCAACAAACTTCAAGTTTCTGCATCTTTGGTATGTCCATCTTCTTGGCTGGAAAAAAAAAAGTGTCCTGCATCTGCACCCACCCTCCAAAAATGGCTGTGGTGCTATTACAGAATAGCATGTGACAGAGCTGTAACAAGGAAGCTGTTGTTGATGATGGGTCACATTCTCCTCTTCCCCCCTCATCCCATTCTACGTTCCTGATTATTATTGTCAGTATCCAGTAGCCCAGACCTCCCGTGGGAACGCCAGGAGTTTGTTGGGATGCAGACAGCTCTGATGTGGCAGCAAGGCAGACTCTAAGCGGTGGTGTAATTTAATAAAGAGACACTTAAAGCAGTATACGGTGGAGTCAGTCCACTTCAGATGGCCTCCTCTGCTAATTTAACACTGGCTAGAGCCCCCGAGCTGGCGTCTCCTGGCTCATTAGGGATGGGGGGCACTTCTGGCATTGCCGCTACGCTCAAGAGACTTTATTATCCAGGGCAGCCAATTTCAATTATTCCCCTAGAGGAGGTGTGGGTAGTGGGATGGGGGAGCTGGCTCTGTCCACCCCTGTTGTTCTACCAATTTGCTTTTCTTTTCCTTTTTTGGCCGGGGAGGGAAAGCATGACAAAAGTAGATAATTGCTTCTTCAACTCACAAGAGTGCCCCTCAGCCATTAGGAACAAATGCATTCTCTGTCAAAGTTGCTCTCTGATCCCAGCTCCAGTCTTGAGGCTAGTTAGGCCAGCAGCTGAGAAGGGATGACTGAACACCCTGTTCCATTTCTGGACTGTCTTTGTTAGGAAGGATAATCTCCCCCTATAGGATCAGCATGGCTTCCTAGAAGAACTGAGGCCAAAACTGTTGACTGAAGTAAGATCTTCTGGCCGACATAAAGAATTCCTGTCCATCCATCACAGAAGAAGATAGACCACAGAGTTCCTGGTCCACAGCATATCCCAAGCATATATAGGCCAGTGTGAACTGTACTCAGAACTGGCTGCCATCCAACAACCCCTCAGCATAGCATAGCTATTCACGCACAGAGATAAGCTATGCAAGCACTGCGTAACCCCTGTGTAAAATTAGCAACATTGTGCAATATGAGTCAATGACTGAGTGCCATTGTGCTATCCACAATACACTGTGCACAACTGCCATGCAAAGTGTAGGATAAACAACCACAAAGCACAATACAGAATCACAGTGTAAAAACCAGGAAGCACAACCAAAATGCAAAAGACAGCATGTGACCCATTGGCCATATGCAACACCCCTTTTCTTTCTTTTTCATTTTTTTCAAACCCCCCAAAGGTCTCCCCTCAAATTTGGGGGGGGGGGAATGATTTCATTGGGCACTTTTGACATTTCCCTCCTACCCGCACACTTGGGCTCTTTTAGGCCAAGGAGAAGCCTTAATTCAACCAAGAAGCAAACTTTCCATTCTACTTCTTTTCCAGCAAGACATTGGAATAGAAAATCATACGCATGTTTGCGCCCATTTCTCCTAATGCCTACAGCTTGATTTGCAACAATTGTTCCTGGAATGCATCTTTAACATTGTTTTAATTAATATGCAGATTCTGAGGTGCACACTATCTGAATATTCTGAGTTTTATACACTGCAAAATATGTGAATAATGCATTTCAAAGGGTAACTGGCTTGCTGTTTGTGTGATGGTTCAAACTTGAGAAAGTAGGGAAGTAAGCCCATTAGAGTGCAAAGCAAATGAAGTTCTTCCCCTGTTATAAGAGTGGGAGAGGTGGCATATAAGCTCTCAGCCAAAGAAGTCAGAGCTGTGTCTTCTGAACAACAACCACTATAAACAAAAATACCCACACATTTGTATTAGTTTATCCAATTTACATTAGGGTTTTCATGCTAGGGTTCAACAGGACCTCCCTTGGGGACTGCAGTGATGTGTTCAAGAGCATTTCTGCCTGTGTTGGGTCAGCTAACTCCTTGCTCTGATAAGCAAAGTCAGCTACCTTGTTCTTCCAGCAGGAAAGAGGTTGCTGCCTCTTTAAAGGGACTTAACAGGAGTATGGAATTACGACTAACTTGGTTTGGAGCCATTGTGTATGGCTCTCAGGAAGAGATAAACCATCAATCATACACAATTACTCTGACCTTGCATGAACTAATGTTTTTTTCTGCACACAGTAAGATTGCTGACTCAGGGGACCTTCAAAAGCTGATTTGATGGGCTCAAAGGTAAGGATTCCTGTGATCTAAACGGTAGCCCTAGAGCTTCCCCACCACCAGCACAACCTCAGTAAAAGGACTTAGACCTGGAAGATATGAAATAGTGTTAGGAAAATGCAAAATTCTACAATCAGGTAACATCTTTATTAAGACCAATCAAGAGTGAGCAAACCTCCAACTTCTCCAGAACTTTTGAGGAACATCTACAGCTTACTTTTGCCATAACTAATCATGCCTGACTATCTTAGCTGTCCAAGCTCAGTTTGGACTTCCAGGTCAAAGGGCAGGGCTTCTTGGACTTCCAGATCAAAGGGCAGGACTTCCTGCTACTACAGTTTGTTTTGTTTTTAGTGTTCTTGCTCTGCATTATTCTGAATGGGGGATTCTCACAGAGCAATGGTGGTGAGTCAGGAGCCATAGCAGAGTTCCACAAGGAGAATTCTTATCCTATGTTCAATCATAGCCTCAGCCATATTTTGCATGTCCTTCCATACACAACATTCTCTAATGTGTGCATATGTATAGGGAGCTTTTCCTGATCTGCACATTATTGTGTACCATTTTTGAAAGACGACTGCCCCCAAATTTGGAGAAGTGCACAGTCCTTGAGATATCTGAGTCCTGGTCCATGTATTAGCCCAGTAAGTGTAAGAAGATTGATTTGCATGAACATGAGGGTCAAAAGCAATTCTCCATCATTCCAGAAGCTGGAGTCAATGGCTGACAAGGCCCCTTCCAACTGTATGATTCTAGGATTCTGTGACACCAGCCAAACTCTTCATTACAGCTCTCTCTTCATTGGAGTGCAGTGAAACCACTTAGCTATTGTATAGGAAACATCTCCTGAACCAGGAGTGTTGGCAATTTCCTGTAGAGACGTACAAGAATGTTCACATGCTTTGTGGAAAGGTTAGCTCATGTTCCAGCTAGAAACTCAAGAACCCAGCGTCCTAATGCACTTTCAGGTGATTCATTTCTCTACCTATCCATCACATCTCAATGTGTGAGAAGGAGAATTGTGTAAGACAATGAACTTCATAACAAAGGTAAGCGGGAGTGAAAGGAGGATATGATGCTTTTCAGACATGCAGATAGATTTCATG
This sequence comes from Ctenosaura bakeri, assembly GCA_948474755.1. Taxonomy (NCBI): domain Eukaryota; kingdom Metazoa; phylum Chordata; class Lepidosauria; order Squamata; family Iguanidae; genus Ctenosaura; species Ctenosaura bakeri. Next base: position 52,496 of record CAOLHI010000808.1, read on the forward strand.
GCTGCTGCAGTAAGAAAGCCCTTTGGCAGCTGACAGAAGCGATCACAAACACCACCAGAGTACATTCTGTGCCTGAGTTTTAAAAGAGGTACGCAGGTTCAAACCTGTGTGTAAAGGCACAGCTGGGTAGCCCTTTCCCCTTAGTTCCAAAAGTATAAGTCCTAATTGTGACAGCAAAATGCTGAAGGAAACTACTCTTGTGCCGAGGAAAACTTTTGAGACTTGGGGAACTGCCATCGACACCCTTGTGACACCCTTGAAAATGACTTTTTCAAACCTTGTGAAGCATTTTTAGTTCCAGAGCAGTACTGAGATAACTCTCAATTGCAACACTTTCCCATAGAAAACAAGAGCATAGAAAATAGATGTATAATACACCTCACATAAAGTTGCCATATATTAAGCCAGATTCATCTAGCCCAGTTTTGGGGCGGGGGTTTACTCCACTGGTCTTCAATTGCAAAATTTAGGCAGGCGTGATTTTTAGAAGGATAGCCTTGGGTAAGTGAGCAGAAGTACAAAACTGGGTGAATTTACATTTCTGAGTCAGACCAAAGGTTGAGTGTACATATACATGTGCACTTGTGACCCGTTCCACAACGTCCATAGCTTAAAAAAAATAGACACAGGCAGCCAACGTTGTGTGAATTTGAAGACAAAACAATAACAGTAGCCAGCAGAGGAGAAACAGAGCTATCAGAAAGCTGGACCCTTTTCTCCCCCCACCCACCCACTCACTCCAAAACCTTCACTCCAACACCACATCACAGCTTGATTTAAACCTAAAGGAGCAGACTGTCATATCTGTGTGTGAGATATTTTTTCCCTTTCTCTAGGGCGATTCCTTTCATTAAAATCCTACGACAGGGAGGAAAGCGGCATGTTGATGTATAAATATACCTCCAACGTGCCTCAGAGTGGGCCTATAGGAGCTGAGGCTTCCCTTCCAGAAGGCCTTGGGGGAACAACAGCCTTTGGGGACATCAACCAGGAGGGACTGCAAACACTTTGGAGGACTGGATGGGGATTCAATGTGATCTTGATAAGACAGAGAACTGGGCTGAAAATGGCAAGAGGAAAGCCAAGGCAGGCAAATGTAACATGACACATAGCACGGGGTGGACTTGCCAGGGGTGGAGAAAACCAAATGGCATGCGTACAAAATGGACAATTGCTGGCCAGGCTGAGAAGAAGCTAGAGGAAGAGACCACAAGATTATCCATCACAAAGCAGTCTGGAATAATCCACTAGCCTACTCTTCCATCTCCCACTTTAATAGTCTGAAATTGAAATTCTTTAACCAGAATATATTATGACTGTTACTTCAGTAACAATTCACCTGCAGTCACCTTTTTAGCCATAAAGATGGACTAATGGCTAATACAGGCAGAAATCACCCATACTCACACAGTGAATTTGAACCCTGATATGCCGCCATTGTTTCTGGGGTGTTTCTCTCAAACCTTGGTCTCCCAGACTCCTAGCTCAATACAGAATGCAATCCAGCAGCGCACTGAAACAATAATGGCAAGCTACATGTTGCCTGTAAAGGCACCAGATCCTGTCTGATCTTGGAAGCTAAACAAGGTCCGCCTTGGATAGCATTTGGATGAGAGAGTGCCAAGGAATCCCAGATGCTGTAGGCTCTGTTTCAGAGGAAGGAACTGGCAAAACCACCTCTGACTATTTCTTGCCTAAGAAAACCCTGGGAAATTCATGGGGCCACCATAGGTCAATAGCAGACTTGAAGGCACTGACACACATACCCACACCAGTTGCCTGGAAGTTAGTGTCAGAAAATGAGGGAAGTGTCCTCGTGGAGCCATGTTTTTGACTCTTTGTCTTCTCCCTTGCTTTCGAACCGATGGTGCTCAAGCCTTGTGCAAGAAAATGTATGCTTCTTTGATTCCGCCTCCCTTCCTTCTCTTCATCTCTCTCGCTCCTCTGAGCTCTGCTAAATATTCCTCCCACTTCAGCCTTAACTTTACTGCAGGACATTCTCAGTCTGGACGTGACACATAGATTGATTTCAAGGAAGAAGGCTCTGACAAAGCTGCTCATGTCTTCCTGTTTACACTCCAGCTGTCGCTGTTTACCAGAGGACACTATCCCAAATTTTCTGGTTATCTGTTCCTGACAAAACAGTATCCCCCGTTTTCCCTTGGGGGAAGCGTTGTTTTCTAAAATGCCACATCTCCTTTGTCGGAACTGGAATTGATTGGCTCGGCTCCTGTTGTCCCGTCTTCTACCTGACGGTCTTTCAGATATTTGAAAATGGCTTTGCATGCTTGAAGTGTATTTCTAAATGCTCAACTGAAGGTTTAAGTTACGGCAATGCCAGAAATCTGGTCATGGGGTGGCGGGCTGCACTGTCAACAAAAAATGGTTTGGGAAGGCAGCACCGAGAATTGCAGCTGTGTGATGCAGGTACGTCTCCCGATGCGACAGCTCAGACACACTATCAAGTAAAAATGAATTCATGTCAGCATAATAACACAATGCTAGACATGTCTGCTATTATTGTATGCCTTCAAGCCTGTAAAGCTCTAAAAAGGCAATATTGGCTATTTGGGGGCAACCTTTTTGTCATCCTAACAGCACCTGTGGGGGATAGGATGACCACAGTGGGGTATGTGGCCCTCTAGTGTCCCATGGGGAGCAGTACAGTTACCCCAACTCCTGGCAGCTGGCCTCCCTTTATCTAAATAACCCCTAAAAATACGTTTAAACCTTTCTGGTGGGTTGTGCCCTCAGTGATGACCCAATACATGTGCCCCAAATATGAAAGCCTTTTAGCATTTTTGCCAGTGGGTGGAAGGTACCTGCCCAAATTTCTCCCTCCCTTTCTCTCTCTCTCTCTCATTCTCTTTTCTCTCTCTCTGTTAGTGATGGAGGAGAAATTCATTCTTTCTGAGTGTTTATCTGAACTTGGCAGGCTGTTGCCTCCTGAACCTATACATAAACTAGAATGCATGCACACTCCAAAATCCTGCACTTTGTAGAACACTGCAGTGCAATCCACAACACAACCGATGCATGCAAAATGCACACCTTAAGAGACAACAGGCACAAAAATGTGCCTATTTCCCCCCTCCCTGCCATATACCAAAAAAAAGTGCATGATAGGAGGCAGTCTCTGCCTGCCAAAGGTGCCACATAAGAAACAGCGTGTGCAAAAGAAATGCAAACAAGATCTCCTGCTGACACTTGTGAAAGATTTGCCCATCTGCTGTCTGTCTGTGCACACGCGCATGTGAAAATGCCTTGCAACCGTTAATTCTTTACAGGTTCCATGCTTGGTTTTCCCCTCATTAAACCAGACAGTTGGGCGCCCTTGTACAGTTCAGGATCACAAGCTTTGATAACCTGGCCATTTGATTTACGGCAACCAAAGCCAAGGTGATCACCTAATGAGAGGAACCGGGAGTGTCAACCTGTTTATTAAATACCCCAAACCAGCTGTAGCACCAGCCAAGGTAATCATATTTCTCCTCCAGTGTGCTCCTGCCTCATTCTCCCCTCCTTTCACCCTCATTCTCTCAGCATGGCCCTCTCTTTTCATCTTAAAAAAAGGGGCTGGGATTTAGGATGGGTCACTGGCGGAGACTGTCGGGGGCACACAAAACGTTTGTGATATCCCATTGATTTCTTAGGTGTTTAGAAGTTAATAATAGTCAGCACCTCATGATTCTTTCATAGATGTCAAACAAGGACATGAAAAAGGAGGGGGGGTGAGGCTGCATGGAGAAATGGAGAGGATGGAAATTCCCCTTACCCTCTTGGCTTGAATGAAAACCCTAGCTGGACCAAAGTAAATTTGGCAGCTGAGAATGGATTTAAAGGGGAAATTAATTTTCAGCAGTGTTCAGCTGCTTTAGGTGAGTTAGATTCGTCATTTATCTTCATTCATTCTACTCCCCCATAAAAAGAATGAAATCTCACCCCCCCTCCACCGTCCTATCACTTTAGCCACATGAATGTCCTTTAAACTCCCTGTGGCAGGTTTAATTTTAAACCCTTTGAGGTTTGCCAACTGTTTGCTGCCTCCCCTAAATCATATCTAATAGGTGAAGAAGTTTGTTTGATCAGAAAGGCCAACCAACACACACACACACACACACACAGGAGCGAGCACTCCCATAAAACAGCTGACTATGACTGAATTGGATATGAGAGGCCATTGCTGAAGCTAGAGGATCCCAAGCAAGATGCAGGGAGCCATTTAGTAACCTGTTCATCACAGTGAACTGCTGACATCCTAGGCTGCATTTACTGATTCCTAGGCCATTTCCGCACTAGGCTGTTATAGCGCGATGATTCCACTTTCAACCTCCTCTGGAATCCTGGGGTTTGCAGTTTCGGGAGGGGCCGACCGTCCCCTCCCAAAACTGCAAACCCCAGGATTCCAGAGGAGGTTGAAAGTGGAATCATCGCGCTATAACAGCCTAGTGCAGAAATGGTCCTAGAGTTAGGGGTCTGTTGTTGTGTGTCTCCAAGTTCTTTCTGACTAATGGCAACCCTGAGGTTAACTTATCACTGGGTTTTTCTGGGCAAGATTTGTTCAGAAGGGTCTTGCCCTGACCCCTTCGGAGGCTGAGAGAGTGGGGCTTGCCCAAAGCCACCCAGTGGGTTTTTGTGGCTGAGCCAGAATTCAAATACTGGCCTCTCAGAGTCCTAGTCCAGCATTCAAAGCTCAACACCATGCTGGCTCTTGATTTACTCTGAGACCCATTTATATGTCTTTTTGGTGGCCCGGGGTATCCATCCTACCAACAACTTGCATCTAACAACTGCAGAGTAACACCTGTGCTGGGTGGCTTCAAGTAGTTCAGTCTATGCTTTTTTGTAGGCTTCTTGTGAGGATCAAATGAGATAAAAGATACCTTCTAACCTATGCAGAGCTTCAGGGCAAAGCTGTGAAAATAAACTGAATTAAACAAAGGGTGGAGGGGGTGGATATCTGAATATATTCTTTGGAACAGCTTCTTGACTTCAGGCATGAGTTTATATCTGCATAATAACACCAAGACTGATCTGTTTTACATAGTGTTTCGTGGCCCAAGGGAGCAACACACTCCCAGCTTTGGTATTGATAGTCAAGTAAATGCAGCAAATATTTTGAGATATCCTGTAAATTGCCCAGGTCTGGCCAAACAACCCTGATGGAAGGCAACATCCTCCCCGCCATCTCCCCCTTACCACTCTGATATTTGTCCCTGGAGCTCCTTAAATTTATTGTGGTTCCTAGGCATTGTTTTCGAAGTCCCAGTCAATATCCATTAAGCGGCCCCACAAGGAATAGAGAGGTTTTCCTGCTACAGCGTTCCTTCTGCCTACCCTCCTTCTCCCCATCCAGGGGCTCCCTCCATCCAGCTTCGGCCACCACTGGAGGTAAAAATACATCTGAGAGACAGGCTGTGTGCAATATCAACAGAAACAGAATGGGGATTGCCTAAGGAGGAAGGTTTCCCCAGAGAGCCCATATTTATTCAACAGATACACATACTCCGCTTGGCTTGTATCTTTCTTCTCTGTTTTAAAATAAAATCCAGAATTTGCAGGGGTGGGTGAGCGATGACTTTGTGGACCGCTTAACCTTAAAGGTGCCGCCACATTTTTTTTCTCTTCTCCCCCTCCCTTCTTCCTTATTTTTGTACTACAAATCCCAGCAAGCAGTAGTGGTCAAATCCATTAAATTTGCTTCCATTTCTCATCTTTCAAACCTGACATTGCTTCGTTCTCATTTCCACATCTGTTTGGGAAAGCAAACCCAAAAGACTACATGAAAATGTGCACGGAATTCCAAGCATATTCTTCCCCAATGTGTCTGTCTGCCCATGAAGTTTCACTTTTGTATGTTGTTTTCACAAATACATATCCTTTGATGAACATATTTCCTTAATAAATGGACGGGAACCCTGCTGGTGTGTTACGCATGTGTAAGTTCCCAGTCTTAAGTGGCTGGATGTTTTTGTCCAATAAGAACCTCCATATTCAGTTCAAGCTTGCAGAAGCAGAGTCATGGATGTGGTGCCATTGCTCATGCTTACATATTACACATTTTGTGCACACAGCCATCATGCACTGATGCACATCACGATCTGGTTGCACAATTTTGCAATTCATTGACGAGGAAATATTGCGTAGCTCCCATGTAACTCAGTGAGTGTAAAGTTACACTCTATCTTTTCGATGTAGGAGCTCAGCCATATCTGGTTTTGAATGGATATTTTGCTTGGCAGAGTACATCACAAAACTAGTAGGCAAAAGATTCAGGAAACACTGTTAATTCTTGGTTCAAAGTCTGAATCATTTTTGGCAAAAATGATTTATTTGGGGTCTGTATATATTTTAAAATGCTATACAAAAATACTTGGAAGTCTGACAGACACGCATTTCAGTAACTTAAATGCAGCATACATCTTTGAGCAATCTCTGTGAGTGTTTTTCTACAACCTTTTTCAGAGAGAAACAGCCGTAAAAAGGCCCTTTTTGGCAGAAATGCATTGGCCTTCTGATAAGTAATTGACAGCAAAATAGCCTAAAAGTACCAGATCCCCTCTCATCTTGGAAGTTAAGCAGAGGCCACCCTGATTGGGATTTGGAGGGGAGACGGCCAACAAATACCAGGTGCTCTAGGCTCTATTTTAGAGGAAGGAACTGGCAAACTACCTCTGAGTTTTCCTTGCCTAAGAAAACCCTAAGAAAGACCCTTGAGGCCACAAAAACAGCCCTGGGGGCTGCATGCAATTCATGGGCTGCACTTTGCCCACCCCTGCCTCAGCTGCTGGGCTTAGAAAGAGAGAACTATGTGAGGAATTCTCTCCAGGCAACAGTTACCACAAGCCTCCTATGTGCTTGGAGAGACAGAGGAAGAAAGACACCCCAGGCCTGTCCTTTCCCTGCCTATTCACAGCTTTTTAAAGTTCTGTCAGATCAGAACAGATCAAAAAACCAGCAAGATCTTCCTCCTTTCTTCTTCCCCTTGTCCATAATTCTTCAGATTGGGTATAACCAGAGGCGAGGAAGGTGGGTGACTGATCCCTCCCCATCCTTGGTCCTGCTGAAGCACAGCCTTGGGTGAACAGTTGCCTTGCTCTCACTGCTGTGTCTGCCTCAGACTCTTTTAGGTTTCAAGAGAGCCTGGGTGACCAATTAATGTCACAATGGAGACTCCAACAGCAACCTGTCCTGCTTCTTCAGCCCCCTCTTCTCATTTTCAACTCCTCCTGGTCATAGCTGCTCAGAGAATCCATGAAGAGATCACTGCCTCGCCTGCACTGGGCAAAACCAACATCCAAGGCTCAGGCAACAATAGAGAGGACACCTTTACACAACAGACAGAAGCTGCTCCCCAAAAAAAAGTTTGGTTTTTTTGTTGTTCTTTTTTTGCATGTACAGTTCCAAAGCCCAAAAAGGAGTTAGTTATGCAAGGATGCAGCTGGAAAGGTCAAAATGAGAGCGTTGTTGCTCCCAATAAGATTTTTTGTCTCTCTCAATGGACTATTCCTTCAGTCCCCAAATGTCTAGCCTTGTAGAGAGTGAGACATTGAAAATCAGCCGTGCCCAGGACTCTGCTATTTGCTGTCTTCTCATTCCCCAGTTCCCTTTACCTTCTTCTTTTCTTTGGACACCTGAATATTAAAGGCTCAGCCAGCTCCAATGCTAGATATGTGCAAATTGTTATTGGATTTTTTTTTCAAATGAGCTCAATAGTCACCACTAGATAAACATAGACTTCTTGATGTTTTACACACATATGTATGTTCTTCCAGTGAACATGTGGATATTTTTGTACAAGGGTTGATTCATCCTACTGACTTCCAAAGCCTTTTTGTTGTCAATTGCTGTCAAGTTAACATTTGCTCTAGAGCTCATTTATTTTATCTTCTTGTTGGTCCAGAGTATCAGTGGAACTCTCTTCCAGCACCACATTTCCAATAGGTTGAGTCTTCCCATCAGCTTTCTTTACTGTCTAGCTTTCACATCCCTTCATAGAAATGGGAAATACTATGAGCCTGACTTTGGTATTTAGTGATATGACTTGAGGGCTTTGTTTGGATTGGCTGATCTTCCAAGATCTCAAGGGAAGTTACTTTCTGTTGCTAATGGAGTTGAAATTTTATTACCTGTCTTTTATTGGCCTTTGTCCCTGGTCCCCACATGGCCAAGAAAGGGAGTAGCCTCAGTCTGCCTGTCTTAACTGACAACAGAAGTAACTGAGACAAAATATAGGCCTGTAAATCTAGTATGGTCACTTTTCTTCTCCTGTATGATTTTTAACATCTTGGCCTGATGAAGAAGCTGGTGAAGTTTTGAAAGCTTGCATGATCTATTTTGTGCATTTTGATTGGCTAATAAAGGTATTGCCGCGTTGTGGATTTTAGATGTTGCTGTTATCTTCCAAGTCTTAGTCTTCTTCTGATTTCTTGACTGCGAACTTTGTTTTGATTAATGGCTGAGCCAAGGCACAAGATATCTTTATTTCAATGTCTTTGTCACCCAAAGCTTGGAGCCTCTGGAATAGTGATCGCATCAGTGGACGCCAAATCTTTTTTAAAGTAAAAATACTTACGTAGTACAGAAAAGGGTGGGAAACTCCCCACCCATGCTATTGTTTTGCTGTTATGTTTAGTTGTATGCATGAGTATGTGGTGGGGGGGTTAAAGTGGGAAGAGAAGGACAGCCAGAAATTCACACCCACCTTTATTCATTGTGTTCTAATTTTAACACCTCGGAATCATCTGCATCAGCCTTTTGGCTCCAGCTCATAATATCCCAAATCCAGGAAGCCATTCTAATTTTCTAGGGTCAAAGGGCGCTCCCATTGTAGCACTCTTCCTCTTTCTGCTGTTTTAAATCTGGAAACGTTCTAATTGCCATTGTACCGAATGTCACCTCTGCAGATAACCCTCCTGCTGTTATTTTTGCCTCTGTCTTAAGCTATCCAAAGTAACAATCTAAAAAAGACAGAGAAAGAAACCAAGGCGAGGAGGAGGGGGTTCAAGGGACAATAAGTCCCAAGGAGCCAAAGTGGACAGTAGCTGCCTCACAAGTTAGCAGGAGAGCTCACAAACTTGACTGATCCATAATGGAATGATAGCAAAAGCACGAAACCCAAGTTTGGTGGCTTATTTCAGATCAACGTGTGGGATTCAGCCTTCTGTATTCCCGCAGCTTCATGTGTTCCATTTTCTCCCCACTTGTCTTGCTACCTGGGTCTTGTCCCTTGTGAAACATACACTGTTTCCGCACTAGGCTGTTATAGCGCGATGATTCCACTTTCAACGTCCTATGGAATCCTGGGGTTTGCAGTTTCGGGAGAGGCCAGTCGGCCCCTCCCAAAACTGCAAACCCCAGGATTCCATAGGACATTGAAAGTGGAATCATCACGCTATAACAGCCTAGTGCAGAAATGGCCATAGTCTTGATTATGAGCATCCTATTGGAAGATCTTTTAAGCTCATCTTTGAACACATTGAGCTAGTGTGCAGACACAACATTCCCTCTCCCTCCCCTCTTCAGGCATGAGTGTCATTTGTTATTGGCACCAGAATGGGGAGACAATGTTGGACCTAGATTTTTTGGCACTGTGTATTCAGCTCTCTTAGTCCTGAATCAAGGGGGCCGCCACCTCCTCCTCTCTGAGTCCTTAACAGATAAGTGCAACGTGGTCTTCTCTAGCTTGGGAATGTTGTTCCCATTAGTTTGGTCAGTGGAGATGCACATAGCTCATTTCTGAAGAACTTACCGTCATGAACAGATTTCTTTATATTTGGGGTTAGAAAAAGGAAAGGCTTACAACATTCAAATATGAGAGGAAGTGAAACTGCTCCATGTTGTTATCCTTAGCTGTCCTTGCTCCCAGACCTGGAAAAGATGATTAGAACTATCCTATAGAGGTGACATTCTGGGACTGTACCATTTCAGACAGTAATGGGAGGGAGCAAATTTAAGTGTTCCTCCACGTAAGCCAAATGCAACTTTCTACCTGTAAAAAAAAAAAGGTTGAATCTTGGCTAGATTCAATGTTTTTCCACAGGCACGGATTCATGGCAGAGCAATTCACTCTTACAAATCCATACCTACATTAAAAAGTTGTACAGTCCCAGACAGGTTGAACTACACAGTTTTCCTGACTATGGATAATCTTAGCTTATAGTAAAATTTTCTTTAGAGTAGAATAACAGATGGCTAATAGACACTTTAATAAACAGTTAATCGATTGTTATTGAATCAACCTACTCCTTGTAATCAAGGTTTACAAGCCATCTGAAATATCTTCTACAGATGTGCTGGTAGCCATCTATAACCTATGGGCTGTAACAGCAAAACATATGCTAATAATTTATTAATTCTGTATAAAAATGTTTATGAATTAGACTGTTCATATAAACCATGATCCACAAATATCTTTAACCCAGGTGACCTAAAGGAAACTTCACAAAAAAGTCTCGGCTTTGGCAATAGCTCACTAGTGGAATAAGCTAACTGATTACCAGCTCTCCTTCCTGAAGGTTTTCAGTAAGAGGCAGGGAATGAATCTACTGGGGAAATTTTTGTGAGATGTTGAAATAATTTTCCTTCCCTCAGTTTCATAAGCATATATAATCCACACATGGGCACAGAGGCAACCGGTTGCTCCCATGCCAGTGGAACAGTGAAGCTGCACCAGGTTTTAAACAAGGCTTTATGGGAGCTCTCCAAGGCTGAACTTGGAGACTACTGAACCCTAGCCCCAAAAGAAGTTCAGTACCCTGGATAGTTCCTTTAAAGCTATCCAAAACTGGGACAAAAGTCCCTGTCTTACTGAAATGAAAGTTAGTAGCTGTCTCTGCACAGGCAGACCAAGAAGAAGAAAAAGAAGAACACGACAACTTGCCAGGTCCTCTGCCTACAGTTTTCAAGTCAATTTGTTTAAGAAGAGGTGCAGCTGCTGACCATGGGACAGAGCAATCCAGCAGAACAGAGGAAGGAGACTCATTGGGAAAGAACCCCCACTTCTGAAGGCCTATTGGGCTTCCACCAGCCTGGGTAAAATATGACACTTTGGGAAGAAAGATAAATATTCAAGCTCCAACGCAAATATATTTTCCTTCACTCTCAGTGGGCATGTTCTAGGAATAGGAGACCTTTGGATCCTGTCTCCCATCCATCCCCATCCATCTTAGACATCCCCCTGCCCCCCCCCCCAAAGAGACATGAGAACTAAAAGGAGGGTGGGACAAGAAAAAGCTGTATTTAAAAAGCTTGAGAAAACAGAGAGGTCTTTTCCTTAGTGTCAAAAAGACAGCAGATTTGGGACCAGGTAGACTTCTTTGGGGAGAAGGGCACATAACCATGGTGCCACCACTGAAAATGGCCTCTCCCTGCTAGCCAGCAGTCATGTCCTAGACAACAGCGGCACCCAGAAAGTTCTTCCTCAAGAAATCCTCATCTCCACACAAACAACAGGTCATTTATTTTGCAACACATTAGCTGAGGTCCTACAAGTACATCAGTGATGAACAGCATAAACACATTCTTTTGATTCCACTGGAGTTTGGGTTATGGATGGAGAGAAAACATAACCAAGTTAAGGAAGAGTTTTCTAGCCACTGAACCAGTGCTGTTGTGTGGGGACCATTTAAGACAACATCAGTCCTGTCTCCATAACCCATCTTTGATAGGTATTTTGCGTTTAACCCTCTTAAGTCTCCCATCTTTGGTATACATGTGATCTAAAGGTACTGCATTCCTCCCTTCCTCATTTAATCATGGCAGGATCACACCTCCCTGTTTTTGACCTTCTTAATGAAACTCTAGCCAGGCCTTGCCTGAATTAAGGACCAAGTAAACAGTATTTAATGGTTCTAATTGAAGGTCAGTAAATCCCCAAGAGATTAAATGAGTCCTGCAGGGAGATGTGTAAATCTCCTAGCCTTTTATGGCGCCCCAGCCAAACCCCCTTGCACTTGGTCATGCAAGACTTAATAAACATGGTATGTGCCTTAATCAAAACCATTTTGCCACCAAAAAGGGGCAGGGTGTAAATCACAATTGCTTTTGGCACTAAACCCCCAGTACAAAAGAGAGAGAAGCCTGCTTATGCCAGAATGCATCAAAATGCTCCCGCCTAGTGCCTAGTTAGTTGTCTGGCAGGCACCATGCTCAAGGTCTAAATACCCATTTTGTGACTCTGCGGGAGGAAAATCCAGATGAGGGGAATAAAACACTTCAGATGGTGGAGAAGGCAATGAGGGTTTCCCCTTCCCCTGCCTGCCCTCTGCCAGCTCTCCCTCCAATTTAGTGATTATTAATAAGCACAAGCATTGAGCTCTGGCACCACGCTAACCCTTTGCAGCTAACCCTTGTATATTTAATAATCTCATCAAAGTTTATGTTCCGGGCTGTATTTCAAGGTTTAATGGCTTGAGTACAGAGTGCGACTTGAAGGGGGCTGTGTGGAGGGAGGGGGGGTAAGAATGGAACTCTTTGAAGGCTTCAGTTTACATTTCAGACAGTCAGGGTTAAAGTGGGCAATGTCAGACTGATGGAGACAGTCACCTTTGACCTTTCACCTGTGCCTGCCTCCACTCTGGTTCATGACTTCCATTGGCATTGACTTCAGCAGTCTCTTCCCAGCCCTTGGAACACAGCAACCCATAGAAGAGAGGTTGGTAGAGGGTGGATCGGGATCTGCTCAAAGATAGGAATGTTAGGAGGAAAGTACTATTAACATTACGTTGACACTAAAAAGCCACAAAGAAAAAGCATGCTAATTATGTTTATGTTGTAGAGGGGTCTTTTTATTACAGTGGGGGGTTTAATTTTATATTACTTTGCTGCACTAAAAACTTTACCAGAATGAGAGCAAGAAGGGATTTTACTCATGCCCCCACCGCATGCCTATGTTTTGACCTTAGGAGAGAAAGGAACAGCCACATAAATTTTCAAAAATCTCATTTCTCATCTACCCACCCAACAAAAGGGAATGAGCAAGGTTAAAAATATGCACATGTACACAGGCAGGATAAAGAATGCAAAAAGAGTTATCTATAATCTGTATGCCAAACCTCTTTTGCAAGAGCAACCCCCACCCCACCTCCATCAATAATATCTAATAATATCTAAGAAGACACAGAACTCAACAGTTAAACTTCCCTTCTGAAAGTTAAATCTTTGAAACCATCAAACCCAGTTCAGCCTCCAAAAGACCAGATTCTCCGGCTTGTTGTCAAGTAATGCTGAGATCCTATATTAGAGCCCCTCAGTACTGAAACAATGCTCAACTGCCGCACTGGAGGGAATTTCTGTGTTGTGTTTGACAAAGGCATGGGGCATCAGAGATAAGTCCTGTAGGAAAGAGGTGACTTCTAACATTGTGCATATCAGGTATGTGGAGACCTGCTCCTCTTTCTTTTTTGCTTCAGACGCTGAGCTCCTACATCAGCACAAACTTTCACCTGCAGAGTTATATGCCGCTTGTGCTATGCAAAGATAGTGTTGAAGGGCAACACTGTGCAACTGAACATACACCCAAATGTGCAACCAAAGGCACAACCAAAGACACATGCCCATCTCATGTGCAAACATGTCTATTCACATCTGCATGCACAGTGGCATTGTGTGTTCAGTTCCACTTCTGCAACCTTGAACTGCATACAGCTGTTCAGCATGGGACAGAAATGTCCAACTGCTTTCATAGGTAAACTTATGCATGCATAAGTCACCAAAAGGATTCCAGCTAATGTCAAAAGTCCTCTGTCTCTGGTAGGATTTTCCTCTCTGAAGATCCAATCACTGTGGCTGCCCTTAGTACTGTTCCCACTTTTAAATTCAGCTTTCCTTAAAGCTTCTAGCATGGATGGAAGAGAGACAAAAGGAAAAATGCAAGTCAGGAAATGGAAAGAAAAGATATTACTTACTTGCTTGCTTGTTTGAACCTGGAATGCATTATCCTCTGCATGTAGTGATGACAGATGCCAGCCTAGAGGGTTTTGGAGAAAGAAAAGGTTAGATAGTTTTCTGTTGCATCAGTATGGGCCAATGTTGGAAGAAAGCAGTACACTGGATTATATGCACCCACACTCACCCTGACCTGTTTGCCCTGCCTGAAGTGCTCCTCTTCTTTTCTAATCCTGCCTGTTTATCAGGGCATCCTCTTTGGTCTGCAACCATTCCACTCTGAAGCAAGGGTGTTAGGTAGGTTGCCAGAAGAAGGTTCTTGTCTTCCCAAAGAGGTGCACATTTAAAACAAAACAAAAGAATCACACACATCCTTCAGCAACAGAAAGCAAAAGCTGTATTTGTTTTTCAGAAGGTACACAGTTGGGAGTAGAAACCCCATGAAGAAGCCAGTCTCCCACTGCAGATATCTAGGGATGTGACTAATGGCCCCATGACCTCTCTGTACTCCTGTGCAATCAGATACTCAGGTTCTGAGATCCTGCCTGTATCACTGTGTTGGATATTGATGCAGCCACCCCTTTGTTTACTAGCTGATGCTAAAACCTCAGTGAGGCTACCAGCTTGTGCTGGCATCCAGAATTATGATCACCAGGAACTCTACTCTTAACTACATGGCAGGGCCACAATTGTGGCTGGCCAACAGGTGGAGGCGCAAGAATTTCAAAACCACTGGAGAAAGAAAAGAGTATAAAGGAATAAAAGAAGTCACGCAGACTGTTGTCACGGCCAGCCAAGGACCAAACTCCTCCATAGCTGAGAAGCTGTGATGGACGCAGTCAGAGAAGAAACACAGGCGGGGCATCTTGCGAAGGTGAGAAGTACTCAATGGAGTGTACCTACCATTCTGTTATTGATCAATATCCAGCCAGGTCTTTTCCTAGTGGTCTTTCATCTGAGACAAGCTGAAGTCATGCTGAGGGGCTTCCAACCTCTGTCTTCGGCCAGGAGGACAAAACAGGGACATCAGTTTCTAATTCAGAATAACTGCTTTCTGCCACCAAGCTTCCTGTAGCCACCACAGCCTATTTGACATGTTTGTTTTAAAGCATCAAACCCAGAACGAAGCTCTTCCTGTCCTTTCAGCACTCCGTTGCTGCCTGTACTATGGGGAAAGAACTGGGATGGTACTACTGGGGCTAGAGCAGAGCTGGGAAACAGGAACTCTCCAGACATGGTAGCACTCTAATTCCCACCAGCCATCCCCTGTCTGGTCTGAGGTGAGACAAGATGGGAGTAGCAGTTCTTCACCCGCCGGAGTAGAGATGGGAATCATGCAGCCCTCCAGATGTTGCTGGACTACAACCCCCAGCATTCCTCACCATTGGCTATGCTGGCAAGGGCTATGGGGGCACTGTAGGCCAGCAATCTCTGGAAGGCCTTATTATTCCCATTCCTGCTTTGGAGGGTGGGAGGGTCCCATCCCTGGGTAAATCATGCTAGCTCAAGTATAGCACTTCTTCATGGAAACAGTGGGGGCCTTTTTGGCATAGCTCTTTGTTTTCTCCCATGGATATTTCATCAGCTTGGACTCTCACAGCTGTCTTACAGTTCTGGTTTGAGGAGCAAAATGATAGATCATCCATGACTTCCAGCTTACCCTTTTATCTTCCCCTTCTTTCCTCCAACTTTCCACAGTTGTCTGCCCATTGTATCTCCTCCTTCTTGTCACCCCAGCTTCCTCCCCACACTTCCCTCCATTGCCCCCTCCCCTCCTCTCCCACCCCAGCATGCCTGAAGCTGGAACAAGGAGAGTCAGCTGCACCCTTAATTGCTGCTCTGCAGCCTGATGTCAATAGGAGGTGACATCTCCCGAGCACGGAGCTGCAACCGTCTTGGTGCATATTCCCTCTGTCTGAGCGCATCAGAGCAGATGTCACAACCAGGAAAGCTAGAAGCCAGTGGAGGAGCAGGAAGCCACTGAAATCATTGTGAAGCTGGCATGAAACGTCGAAGAGGTTGGTAAACCTCGCTTCCATGGCGGGTTCTCCCAGTGTTTTCTGCACTGTTGGTCTTGGGCTTTGAGTGTTTACAGGAAGTGACATGCCAGGGATTGTATTGCAATGCTACACCAGGGTTCTTAAGCAAAACAAATGTTTGTATCCAACTCCACCAGGGCCGCTTGGCTCCCAGTGGGAGGGTGGCTCTCCAGTAATTGAGCCAGATGGTGGCTTATGGCACAGAAGGAAGTAGGAATGGAATTGTTCTCCACAAAAGGTGGTTGGAAGTCTGTGGCTTGATGATGCAGAGAGGAAAAGACATCCAACACTGCAAAGTCACTTCACAGCCTCACACGTGGGTCACAACAATCTGACAGGATGGATTTTTCTCTTGATTTATATCTTGCCCTTCTTCCAAAGTTGGAACACAAGTCAGTTTACCACATATGCAAACATCTCAATAAAACACAGTAAAAGGTAAAATATTGAATTACATACACATTTAGCATCCATCACCTCACTTTAAAACACCACACCTGGCATCCCGTAGGTTGTCTTACACATGCATAAGTTCCCTTACTCATATGGGTGGGCATTTTTGGCCAAAGCATAACAGCTATACTCAGCTGAAGGTTATAAAAGCAAAGTGACACTGGTGCTGGCATTGCACTTTGTTGCACATTGAGCATTGCTGCACATTGTGCATTGACTGCATCGATGCACATTGCACATATGCACAACGCACATTGGTTGTGCAATGTTGTCATTCTGTAATGAGGTGGCATAGCACAGCTGAGGTGTAACTCTGTTTAAAGCAAAGGAATTGCATGCAGTGGCAGAGATCCTGCTGGTGTACTATACTGGCATCACTATGCTGGCACAGGTGGTTGGCAGCAGGAGGGAAAAGGCCACAGGCATGGCAGGTGTGACAGAACTAAAGTGTTGGAGAAATAGGCTGCTCAGAGCCAGGGGATTTGTCTGCCTTCCCTCCCCACTATGCCACCCTGGAAAAAAATCAGCCACTAGTACAATGTACCAACAGGATTCTGGTCTTAATAGACATAAGCCTGTTAAATCATTTAAAAGCCATTTAATGCATACTTGAAATGTAAAGCCAAACTAGCTTGTCCACTTTGACATTGGCACTGAATTAAGCTTGGCTCCTGTTCCTCCCAGCCCTTTCCTTTTTGTCTACTGCCTTTACTTGCCTTGGTCCCCCACTGTGAACTAATAATGTCATTTCATTCAAGATTAACTAAATTTTTGCAGCTTTTCCAAAGGAAAAAAACATCTTTTTCCCACTCACAAGCTGCTGGAGAACATTTAGTATAAACAAATGAACACACACACACACCCTTCACCACTCAAAAACAATATGGAGAATCTGGCAGTGCAGAGACCATCTTGTCTCAATCTGAAGGATAATTTCCAAAGATGGCAAAGAGATGTGTGTAAAGTGGAGAATGACAATCAGTGTAAGCCAGCATGATTTAGTCATTAGAAGGTTGGACTGGGACTTAGGAGCGGAGTTCCATAAATGGCTTGGGATGTCAATACTTGAGGGAGTTCCTCTCTGTATATATGTAGAGGAATTGATGCAGAGACATAAGCCTAAATGCCATAGTTAGTTCCATCTAGAGGGGAGCCATAGAACCTGTTGGACTGATCTACACATTGACTTACTATCTTGAAGTATCTTGAAGTATCTACTGCCTTCCCTCCCTCAAGGTCCAACAACACAGTCCATGGATGGTTCTCCATTTTCATAATTCCTGGACCTTTCTTTACAATTTGCAAGGGAGAACTTTGTGGCTGATCATACCCAATGTCTTTTAGGCTTGATCAGTGGCATTAGTTCAGCAGGAAGCATCTCCCCGATGCCCCCAGCGGACATGATGCCTGCCAGGGGCTGCGTGGCTGCTATTAATGCACTTATCAACTCTTGTGCCAACAGTGACTTACTCTGCCTCTAAGCCTGGAAGAGGAAGAAGGCAGAACATTAGTTCAAAGCAGACCACTCTCTTTTTTTTGGCAGAGCAGCTGTCTGGCATCCGAAAAGCAAACAGTCAGGAGACTGTAACAAAGTTACTGTATGTTTTAGAAAATTGAAGGCATTTGAGCCATATAGATGAATTGGTAGAGCATGCCAAGATGGCAGGCACACTGAGAGGAAGCAATCATGAAATGATAAATTGATGTCTTAGAAGTAAAAGGGAAGGAGGGACAACACAGGCACAGTAATCCACACTCTGGCAACATCAAGGCTGATTACTGTCAGACAAGGATGGGTGCCTACCTGGGGTCTGCAGCCCATACTCACCTCTCACCAGACCTCAGCAATTTAAAGGTGCCAGATCTCAGGGCCTAGATTGTCTTCTCTGGTTCTCCGTTTGAGGAAGAGGAATCTCAGGGTGAGAGCACTGCCTTGAAAAGTGTGTGCATATGTGCACACCTGCACACGCACGCGCATATATATATATATATACATACATACATACATACATACATTCCTCATTTGTTAGACTTAGACTTTGGAGAGCACACACCCCATGCTCCCAAAATTCAGATGCAAACAGTGCCACTGGAAAAAATAGCCCACAGGCCCCTTATTCTAGTTGCTGACCAAACTGAAGCCACTGTGTTTGCATTAATACCTTGTAGCACTTTGGTGGCAGACTGCTCCAAACCATCTAAAACAAGCAAAATGCTACTTGGCGGAGAGCGTTAAAAATTTCTGTCAAAATACCTATAAAAATGACTAGAAGGCCCATAAAAGAGATTGCCTACAGTTGCATTCCTCTCAATTAGAGGCTCAGCACTGAACAAAGCACAATGCATTTTGAAGATGCAAAGTTGTATGTGGTACATAGGTGGAGCCTCAGATGCACATGCTTCTCTTGATTTTTTTAGGGTGTTGTTTTTTTTTAAATCTTCTTTCAAGTGCCCTCTAGTATTCCTGCCCACAATGTCTATGCAAACCTTTGTTTAGGCAAAATGACATCCTCTTCTCCCTTCCCACCTCACTTGCACGCACAGTTTCCTCACACAGACAGAGGACCAGAAGACGTTAGCTGCCAGACACAAAAGGCGGCAGAAATCAAATAAAAGGAAAACGCAGCAGCCACGGGTCAGCCTTGAATAAATATTTATGCTAGAGGAAGACACAGTGCCTGAGTAATGACCTTGGGGCTGGTATTAATAGAGATAATGTGAGGCTGGGAGACTCATTGCCTGAGGTGGAGAGGTTTTAAGATTCTGTTGTTGAGCTCCATTTCCATCTGAACTTTCTGTTTCTGTGCACCCAAGGAGTCTGGAAAGCCATGATGTATTATGAGCCAAGTCTAAATTTCTGCATATTTGGGTGCAACTCATAATGAGGCTCTCCATCACTAGCAGGCAATCCTCCTGGCCAACTGTCCTTCTTCCATTCTGCATCTCAATCTGATGACGTTCACCAGCTTTCTGGACCCTAAAAGCATTGAGGTCTACCTTCTGGTGGTGAGCAGAAGGTGAACCAAAATGTGACAGTGTTGTGGATGCAACTTATCTTTCTCACTCATTACATCCTGAAGAAAGGTATTTGTATTCCAGCATTCTTTTCCTCCAGCATGTACAAGATTCCCTCTACCAGCTTTGCATTTGACATGGATGAAGAAATAAATCACATTCATAATGGTATGGGGAAGGTACAGACCAAGAACACTGCAGGTCCTTGTTCAGTCACTGGATGGAGATTCCTCAACCCTGGTAATAGGAAATGGTGAACTAGAAGGGCCAATGATCTGAGTGTACTCAAGACCAAGTTTTCCTAAGAGTTTGCCAGTTGGCCTCTGGGCTGCATCATTACAAAATAAGTAAAAAGAGTGGATGCCAGGCCATGAAGAAATCCACAGGCCATGGTGGAAAGACAGTGGCTGCAACCCAACAAGATCTACACTCAATGGGAGCTGGTCAATCCTTTGTCAGTGGACAGTGAATCCACTCCAGTTTTTAGTTGCTGCTTATAAGGAGTCTTCCAAAGGTCTGAACCTTCTCCTTCAAATAGATTCAGCACCTGGGATAGCTCCTTCAAGCCTATTCAAAGCTTGGACTCACCACCCCATTGACATGAGATCCACAAGCTGCCATTGCCTATCCTCTTATTCTTGTCTCATGAACCATTCAGAGACTGCATGTACAGACCTTTGTGTTGGTCCTTGGACAAGCTGTCCTATGCAAACAGGCAGGAAGTGCTCAAAGAGACAGGTTAACATAGAGGAAGCAGCTATAAGTAAGTTAGGCCAGTCCAGGTCATGCAAGAGTAACCCAGGAAGTTCACAGAAGAAGAAAGGCAGGTTCTCAACCAGTCCAGAATTTGTTATATGAGGCCAGTAGTCGAGAGCTGAAAGGGAAGACAAGCAAACGTTAAACATAGCCAGTTTAGCATCAAGAATCCCAAGAAATACACAAGCACAGAGAACACTGCCAGCTCAGGAGATTGAATGGTTGCAAGCACCAAGGAGTCCTAGCAGTTGCTGGGAAACATTTACGTCCTTGACTCTAAGGTATTGTACTTTGGGCATGTCATGGGATGGCATGGCTCACTGGAAAAGATTATAATACTGGGAAAGTGGAAGGCAGTAGGAAAAGAGGAAGACTGCATTACAAGTGGATTGGCCAATCAAGGAAGCCACAGCCTTGGATTTGTTAGAGATTCTCATTGGAATGAAAGGTCCATTAGAGATTTACTCCAATTGTGGCAGAGGTTCCCAATCTTAGGATAGTGAGTTTGAAAGAACCAAATTGCAGGCAGAAAAAAATAAGTTTAGAATCCTCAACAGAATGAACATTTATGAAGGAAATACATTCCCAGATAGCAAACACAAACCTCAGTGAAAAACTATTGAAATCAATTCTGAACTATTTTTGAAAACACGATCTAACATTAAAACCTTTTTTTTTTTTTAAGAGAACAGCATAATTTTAGGCAAATTTAGGCAAAAAATGTTAAGCAGGAGAATCCAAGTTCTTCACCTGAATCTGACTGGCAGGATAGTCAAAAGGAGGTACATTTTCACATAGCATGAAATTAGTCCATAGAATTCATTGCCACAAGATGGCACTAACTTAGATGACTTTAACAAGACAGTAAATGAAATCATGCTGGATAATTCTGTTAAAGGCTACTTGTCATAATGGCTATATGCAGGCCACAGTTTCAGAGTCAGCACTCACTTTTAGGACCAGAGATGTGTGGGTCTCCAGATGGTATTGGACTACAACTCCCCTGATGCTTCACCATTGCCTATGGTGGTTGCAGATGTTGGGAGCTTGTCTAGCTTGTCTATCTTCCTCATTAATAACCTTATTAATAACGTACTCTGAAGTTGCTTAGCTACACATGTCCCAGTATTCACCTGTGAAGCATAGGAAGGTAGGTCCACAGTGCACATACCACTTTTGTGAAAGAAGGAGATGTTAGCTAATGGTGTTCATTCTGGCAAGCCTTCCTGAGTCCTGGGAGCCCAGGCACCCACCCAACCCTGCCCCATGTTGACATCTCACCTTCAGGAGGTCCACCTGGGTGGGTGGGTGGGTAGGTATGCCATTACATCACCTGTCGGCTTATGGTGACTCCATGAATTTCGTGGTGTTTTCTTAGGCAAGGAATACTCAGAGGTGGTTTTGCCAGTTTCTTCCAAGTAGGATTTTCCCATTTCTGTACCACCTGGAGTGGGGGGAACAGGCTGCCACAAAGAGCTAAAAGGCCTGCACTTTGGAGCTGATACTCTCCACCTGATCCCCAATCCAGTTCTCTCTTTCACTGTTTTCAGGGGCGGGTGAGGGGGAGAGCTGCCACTCTTGATCTGTAAAAAGGAGGATCCCAGACATGAAAGTGCATCGTAAGCTCCATGATTGCTTCCATAATGGACCACACGTGAGAAATTAAATAAACATCATTCATCACTGGCCTTTGTCGGCTTACAGCTGTATTTATTTCCAAGCTCCGCTGGTTATTTATGGGCCCGTGTGATTTATAGAAAAGCTTTGTTGAGAAGTGGTGCCGATGGGCAAAGGGGAACTAAGTGTTTCATTGCTTGAACCAACACTCCAACCTCCCTCCCAGCAGGCTGTGAAGAGTCCTTTCCCTGTTTCCCATTACATAGCCTTTGGAGGTGGCCAGAAACCCAAAAGTATGGGAGGATAGGGCCAGCAATAGGGCCACTGTACTAGCTAAACTGTCAGAGCTCTGCACTAGCTTACTCTAAAATTTGAACTACTTTTCCAGTTAGTTAGTCCCATCCTAACTTCTTCTCCTGCAACTTGGGGGGCTATCACCAAGAACATCCTGTCAGGGAACTATGTTCTAATTCATATATTAGTGTAGGAAATAGAACAAAAGTCATTTCACTTTAAAATTGCAACTGAACAAAATTCTCTGAATAGATTGAAGAAACATTAAAAACTTATGCAAGCAGTATGTAGGCTGTGTCCAATCTGTTCTACTGTAGGGCAACCTTTTCACATGTATTATTCCAAAGGTTTGTAGAAACTGGCCTCATACTACACCTATGGGTGTTGTGAGACCCACCCATCTCACTATCATTCCTTCTACAGAAACTGACTATTTCAAAGGAGAAAAAGTTAGCGCGGAACACTGGCAAAGAAAGAATTGCTAATAAATTATTTGACTGAACCGACAACATATGGGTGGGGTGATGTATTGTTTCAGAAGGTCTGCCTAGTTCACACACAGTTCTACTGTTTCTGATTCACACACTCACCCCAAGCTCACAGCAATAAATACCATACTCCACCCAGCAGCAGACGGATGACATGTTAGTCAATGCAGAAAGTCTACTGAGACATCAGGTGATGTTATGTCATCCATGTAGAGTTATTCAAGAAAAATGAATGCAAAGATCCAAAGGAAATTTTTCCTTTATGCACTAGACATCCCCATAAAAGAAAAGACCCCCCAGAGCACCAAAAACACTATCAAATTTGCCGTGGTACTTTGAAATTCATAGGGTCACTGTAAGCCAACAGGGAACTTGGAGAAACATACACATGCACCCACCATTGAACTGTATGAGGCAATGGCCTGAGATAAGAGGGGTTCATGGAGAAAGACCCCCAGACATTCTTTTCTTTTGTAGGACTGAACTGTGTGTTCTCCATGATTTGTCTTCATTTCCTAAACTATCCTCTGCTCTCAGGTGTGATGGAGGATGCTATCCCATCTTACCTTGAAGTAAGATTCAAGAAACCAGCCAGTCACCTTCTCTGTGTAGAATGGAGGAGGGTGACCTTTTGGCTGTTGCTTCAGCTGCAAGTGTTCTTGGGTTGTTCCTGGTTGCGGTATATGCTTTCATGGAGTAGAGCTTACTCTGTTGCAGATATAAAGATACCTTATCCTCGGTTGATCAGACACCAAGCCAGATATCGCCATCTGTCACTCCTAAGCACTCAATGGGCCCCAGTGCATCATACCAGGGATCCCTCTCCAGGGTTTATCACATCAGGTAGCAGGTTGTTCACTTTGGTGAGAACAGAATGGCTACCCCTCCGAAATTTATCATAATCTACCTGGAATTCTCTAGCTTGAGGTGGGAATTTATTGGGGTACAGTCAGTGCATGGGATGCAACTTTTTAGAATTGCAACTCCAAGGACTGGCCAAGTTGGCTTAGGGATTCTATATGTTGTAACGCAAAAAAGTAACTCTTCCATGCTCTGGATATAACTTAATGTGTGTGTTTAGGCCTCAGAGGCATTGAAAGGAGTGGCTGTATGCAACTTCATCCCTACAGATGGCAGACAGCAGGATGATTGCCTAGGCCTGGTATAACCATTAGGAGCCTGGCCAACTCCTTCTGTCTGCTACACTCCATTTTTTTTTCCAAACACAAGCTTCCAGTTCCTGCAACTGACCTCAACAACTTCAATCTGGAGAATATATACATCAGATCTACGTCCAGGGATAACCACCACAGCATCTATTTGGCCCTGACACAAACCCCCATAGACCAACAAAGTTAGGGCCTTCGGTTGTCATGAAACCACAGTTTCAGCCTGGCAAAATCAAATGCTTTTGGATTTTTTTTCCAAATAATTTTAAGCCATGATTGGTAGAATCTGTGGATAAATGAGGCATGGATACCGAGGGCCAACTGTACATACGTTTATTGGAAGAAAAAATAATAAATGAAATTTATGACACTATATTATCGAATGTCAGCTCATTTTTGTCAGTTGCGAGTGATCATATACATATGCATGTGTGTGTGTGTACACACACACACACACACACACATATACACATGCATACATATATATCCTGCCTTGTTCGCAATGTAGGACCCAAGGCAGCTTACAACATAAATTGGAACAGT
Organism: Ctenosaura bakeri; assembly: GCA_948474755.1. Lineage (NCBI taxonomy): Eukaryota > Metazoa > Chordata > Lepidosauria > Squamata > Iguanidae > Ctenosaura > Ctenosaura bakeri. The sequence goes on from CAOLHI010000808.1 coordinate 76,757, forward strand.
ACAGCTAACACCCAGTAAGCTGTACCATTACAGAGAAAGGTAAAACAGTATTGAAACCGAGCAGCACATTTATAAATGGAAAGGTTATTCTTTGAGCCACTCACAGTCTCTTGCAGAGTTCTTGTGGGAACAATCTGCTGCTGTGGTTTGCACCCCTATCGCATTTGGAGGAACAGCGGGATTTGTTTAAAAATGCATCCACAAGGCCTTCAACTAGGTGTGTCCTCATCTGACAAGGTCGTGGAGAAGCCAAAATGCGCATTAGCATTCACCGACTCTTAACATTAAATACTTCCTGCTGTCTCATTCTGTTCTTTGCCCACACATAGCATTTAATGAAGCCGAGGTGAGACGGGGACACTTTGTACCCGACAGCTGAAAGGGAAGCGTCTTGGGAAAAGGAGTGTCCTTTTTCCCCCTACAGGATAATTAGATCTCATTATGGGGCTCTGCCCATTCCTGAGCAAAAGAAGGCATTTTGACATCAACAGATCTATGTCTTCTAATGGTTTGACTTGTCTGTAGAGAGAATTTGGTCAGCCTGGTAGCTAAACACTTCTGGGGACAAAAATGATGCCAGAATTTAGGACAGCCCCTGAACCAATGCATACCCCCCAATATTTCACAGATGAAAGCCAGGACACGTGTGGCCAAGTCATGTCAGAGTGTGGTCAAGGTGACAAAAGTTATTGAAGAGGAAGAGCACACAAGCTAGGAGAGGCTGCAGCCTACTGGGAAGGGCAAGACTCTGCCCCATCCTCTTCTCTCTCTCTTGCTGAGTTAGTTGAGTGCAAACTCCTTTTGCACTTTGAGTTCAGCTTGCAGCAACAGAGGTAAGCTGAGGCCAAAGGGTAAAGTGGGAGGACAGAGAGAAACTGGGACATTTTAAAAGTAGCTGAGATTGTGGGATGGCAGAGAATTAATCAGGACTGTCCTTGCCAAATCTGGACATTTGGCTATATATAGCCTCAGCCCTGGTTGGTGGATATGGTCGTTTCCAAGAGCTCATACCAGGAGGTGCCACATTGGCATTGAAGACTATTTGGCAAATCAACCAAGAGCCGAGAAAAAGGACAATCTCTTCCCTTGATATAGCAGAAGACCAGCACCACAAAGATACAGATCTGTATCTTAATTGCATTTCGGCAGCTCACAAGAATGGGAAATCCTGTAGGCTGCATATTGCTCTTTAGATCCAATAGTGTGAGTTCTGGCAACGCAGCACAGACTCGCCTTTGTGGAGCAACACTGGATTGAGGTGAGGAGGGAGGGAGGGACATTGGCTAGGAACCTCTTTTGTTATTTTTGGCAAGTGAGTGCAGGCTATAAGCTGAAACAAATAGCAATTGCAGGCACACTAAGAACGGCAGGAGCCTGCTGTGATGCTGCATGTTCTCAGCGATGTCTGGTATGTTTGCTAAGTGGCTGATATAAATCATTTTATCCTGATTGCTATGGGGCTTACGCATAAGGTTGGTTGGAGGTGTTGAGAAACCTGGACTCACAGAGCACCTGCTTACACATTGCCCTTAGAAGCCAACAGAGCTATAGGTCCTTTCCCCCATCTGAATCTCCTTCAGGGATGGCCCTAGTATAGCAAAGCTCTTGACAGCTGTGGCTGCCATTTTAGTTGTCCCTAAAAGAAATGTCCATGGTTCTTTCAATCCATGCTATTGTGAGTTTTAAAAAAGCAAGAGGGCTACTGTGTTTGTTTGGACATAAGCACAATCGTGGTCACCAGGAGCCAAGAGCAGAGGCCCCAGCAAGTGTTCTTTGGCATAATGGCATTCTCCTATTCCTGACGTGATCTCTGATCGGTTGGGAATCACACTATGATCTGAATGATGAAATGTAAGGCTGAGAGATAAAGACTGTATCTCCCTGAGCCTGCCTCCTTGCAATCTTGTTGGCAAGGCAAAAGTCTCCTGTTCCAATAGGCTTTTAAGAATTGGCTGCAAGGTCTTTTTAGCACTGTGCTATTGTGCCAGTTGTTACCTTTAGTCTTTTAATGGACTTGTTTTAAAGGGTTTTAATTCTATGGGCTGTTTAAATCCTATTTTAACAACAACAACTTCTCAAATTTTTTTATGCATGCCTTTGTGAATACGCTTCACTGTGTTTGTTCTCATTTTTGATAGTTGCCTCGAGTTCATGTATGGAGAACAGGGCAGGAAGTGAGGGGGAGGAGGAGGAGGAAGTCCTCTAAGGCCTTTGGGAAGCTTGCAACCCCCCAGAAAAAAAAGCAAGTTGCCCAAAAAAGGGCATTTTTCTATTCCTGGAGGGCTTCTTTTGGAGCCCTTCTGCACTACGCAATTATAGTGCTGTGTTTCCACCTTCACTGCCATGGCTGTATCCTGTGGAACCCTGGATTTTCTGTTGAAGGAGGGGCATTTAGCATCCTCAGTCAGAAAAGTTCCTTAGTGGGCAGAATTTTTATTTGAGGGCAGTGCCCTCATCCCTCCTTCCATAGGTACACATCTAATGCTCTCATTTCCAGATAAAATTATACCAAACATAATAGTCTCTTCTTGCTACTTAATGAAAAGACTGTATCCACTGATTTACTGGATGAGCATGATGACTATGTCACCAAGGACTGTCATTCTTTTTTTAAGAGAACACCTTTGAACGGTAGCAGAGCTAAGGGAAATGTCTTTCCACAAACTTGGACAAGAAGAGTCAAGATCTACCACTGTGCGGCCGACGTGTGAGCTGCGCTGCCAAGGAAGAAAATCCGTTTTGGCTGGAAACTTTCTTGGACCATTAGGAGCAAGGTTCAGACCAACCAGATGAGGTTTGGCAGGAGAAGAGAAAATAGAAAGGTTCCTTATGCATTTAAGGAGAAACCAAGCTAGCATTCAACTTTGGCTTGAACTGGCTCTGCCGTTTTCTTTTTCTCCCATCGAGTTCTTTAAGGAGTCCCCGCTGACTTCCATTTAATGCTCTGCAGAAATGGTTTCATTGAATGTGTGACAGGCACGAGCCAAGAGGAAAGCTCCGAAGGCTGAAGAAATGAATAGAGAAACCATATGGCTTCAATGGAAGGGATTCCAAAAATCCAGAAATATCAGAATCTATGACTTAAAAAGAGAGAGAGAGAGAGACTGAGAAAGAGAGAGGGAGAGAGGAGTCTCTCCTCAGCTCCTTATGGCAATTGAGGAGCAGAGGGGAGGGATATTTGCTAAATATTCTCAAGAAGAGGTGGAATTCCCCAACACTTTGGAAGGGATATGAAGAGAATTTTTAACCCTTTAAAGTTCATGAATGGAGTCTAGTAGTAGCTTGAACCCAATGGTTTATTTAAGTGACACAGTGATGGTGGACTCTGGCTTGGAAGTCCAGGGTTCCACACCACACAAGCAGTGAAACCAACTTAATATAGAATTCTCACAAAAATATGCAATTGATAGCAATTAAGCTATGGCATGCAAATTCCAATAAGGAGCAAGCCCTGTTTCCAAGCTATGGCTGGAATTCACAGCAACCTTAACAATCCATTCTTCTGTTGTCTGTGCTACTGTCCATTTTCCAGGTTTGAGCAAACTGTTTTCTTCCAACATAGCTATCCCTCCTTTAGGCTTTAGGGTCATTTTCTGATTTTTCTTCTTTAGATACAGCTCTCCACTCAAAATGGTAAGAACATTTTCCTCAGCAGGGATTCCTCTCAGTTAATGCTTAGTCAAGGAGGAGAACGGCTTCCTTCTCTGGGACTTCCTTGAACAAGTGTCAAATTGATATTAAACAATAATAAAACTGGATCCACAGCAGCATATAAATTATTTACTTTGAAAAGAGTGAAGGCCATTTCTGCAAATATTTTTCAGCAGTGGAGCTGAAAGTCTCCAAGAGTCAGGAGAACCTTGAAAAAGAAAACAGCTTAAGAGAACAGATCAGTTTAGAGAAGTATGACTTCTCGCAATGCAACTCTTTGGCGTTTGCTGGGTTTTTCTCATTCTTGTTGCTCCCACAAACTTTTAAAAGGGATAGTACTGTGTTTCAGTATGTCTTGGGATTAAAAAGAAACCTGCTTGAGGGTGGAAAACATTACAACTGGATGTCTGGATATTTAAAATGCTGGAGTAATTTTCTTAAAAAATGAGAACTGTAGCAACATGGAACCACAGAATCATAGATCTGTAAGAGATCGTGAGAACCATCTAGTCATTATCTTGCCACACAGGAATACACAACTAAAGCACAGATTTCAGATATAAAGGATCTGAAATCTACCAAGTCAAATGAGATGGTAAATCTTCATTCATGGGGTGAAACTTATTTTCTACTGAACTCTCTGAGCCATATACTGGGACATCCCACATATTCCAATAGAAACCTACACCTGAAGATACCACAGATCAAGGACTGCAACAGCTTATTTTACCTTGCTAAAAAGTGACATCGAAAGAGATGGATGGGGAGGGGGACTTTGTAAATAGCAACCCCAGGAGGAGATTGGGACCGTAGGGGGGGGAATTAAATCCTCCTGGCTAAGAGCCCTATCCAGATTGGTTCCTCTGTACTTACTTTAGAGTTGAAAACTACAAGTTTAAAAATTTCTCTGCTGTGGTTGACTTTATGCTAACTACTTCTCTCTCCGCAGAAGATTAACACAGCTCCCTTCCTGGGAAAATATGAGTATCAGATTGCTTGTTTGTTTACAGGAGGATTTATATCCTTCTACTACACTTGGAAAGGGTATCGGCTCAGCTTTCATATCAATTAAAAACAAGAAGAAACAAGGCAATCCTTGCCCTCCGGCTCACAGTCTAAAAACATGACACCAGAGGGAAAAGAGATGAGGAGGTCAAAGGAAAACCAGTGAATTCAGGCACAAGGTGACCTTTGATCAGCTGTTTGGGCAGCTCTGCTGTAAATAATTGAGGGTACCGGTTAGTCTCTGCGATCCATAAGAACTCAGATGTAGACTGATATTTATATATGGAAGTTGATATGTAGAAACTTGGAAAATTACTCTGAATAATTTCTTTTTCTTTGAAAAAACTAACACAAGATTTTTACCCACCCCAATCTGCAGTGCCATGGACAGCTCCTAGTGAGCAATTTCTTTTCCCCTAAGGAAAACTGGAGGCTATCTGAAGCCTTAGAATTCTTTGGCTGGCAGCTGGTATTGCGTTTAGAGATTCATAAACTGGAATTATGGATCCATGACTGCTCCGTATTCTGTTATACCATGTATATTCACAATTGTAGCACTCTTGCCACAATCGCAGATGCCCTCTCCAAGCTACCTTAATGGCCATCAGCCTCATCAAGGGACACAGGTCTGTTCTGCTGGTGATCTGGACACAGCCAGAGCATTTTCACAGCCCCGGAACCGACAGCTGGTTCAAGAGGGATTTCATTTTCATTCCCCTCCATTCGTTTCATTTGTTTGCCACCTTTCTCCCAGAGTGAGACCCAAAGAGAACCAATTAAAAAACCTTAACAGTAATTTTTTTAAAACAATTTTTAAAATCCCCACATAAAAATCATAAAATCGTTTAAAATATATGCAAAAGTTTAAAAAAAAAACAAAACACACATCCCAATAAGAAGCTTACCTGCTTGCACATTAAAAGTCTGCTTAAACAAAAAAGTCCTCGCCTGGCAGCAAAGGGAAAGTAGGGAGGGGAAGCCTAGCTTCCCCTGGAAGGGATTTCCAGCGGGTGGGAGCAGCCGCCGAGAAAGCTCTCTCCCATGTCCTCACTAAGCAAGCCTGGGATGGTCCGGGACCATGAGAAAGCCTTCCTCTATAGATCTTGAAACTCTGGCAGGTTTGAATGGGGAGATGCAGTCTTTCAGATAGTTTGGACCTAAGCTGTATCGGGCTTTTTAGGTAATGGCCAGCACTTTGAATTGTGCCCAAGCAAAGATAGCCACATGGGTCCATTAGTAAAAATATAATCCAAAACTAGGCAATATGTTTATTAAGACCAAGATCCCAATGCAGGAATTATATCCATATGTTTCATATCTATCTGGTAGGAATTTGGATTTCGTGGCTTTAAAGTTTGTTTCTGTGGCTGGGTCCGAAAACAGCAACAAATGCTCCACGCAAGCAGATAATTGTTATTGCTAAGCTCTCTTGTTTCTTTAGATAAGGAGCGGCTTGGAGCATGAGAGGAAATAAAATCCCAGTTTTAAAGAGTTTTCAGAGAAAATTCATCTGTAATGCTGAGAGCCCTCGAGGATTCTCTTGATGTTTCAATTATGGGAGAATTGTTGTATTTCTCTGTATGTTGTCCTCCAGATCCTTTTGTCCAAGGGCTTGCAAGAACACAAAAGCGAATGGGCCCTTAAAAGAGAGACAGGGCCTTACATAATGCCTGCCCATACTACATATCCCATTATGCAATGCACCATCTCTGAACAAAAACAGTTAATGAGGATTTGCAGAATAGAATTGGAATGGTTAAAACTCCTTCTGTATTGTACAGACTATTCTGTGTGAAGAACAGAGATTCAATCAATGCATATGAGGAAATCCATCAATAAAGAAATGCATCATTTGCCATTTAATAAAGATAAATAGATCATCAAAGCTGTTTGGTCTTTCTTATTAATCTTCTAAGGTTGGAAGGTTAAATGAGAATGAGTAACAGTGCTTGGAAGGAGAGTGAAGAGAAAAGAGAGAACGGCAGTTCCAAGTCAGATCTCACACTCACGAAATCCTGCTTGTAAACCTTAATCTCAATCTGTGTGGTTTGAGCATTGGACTCGGGCCATTTCCGCACTAGCCTGTTATAGCGCGATGATTCCACTTTCAACATCCTCTGGAATCCTGGGGTTTGCAGTTTCGGGAGGGGCCAGCCGGCTGCAAACCCCAGGATTCCATAGGATGTTGCAAGTGGAATCATAGCACTATAACAGTCTAGTGCGGAAATGGCCCCTGTGACTGAAGGGTAGCAGAAACAGGAACGTGAACTGTCTCTTGATCTTCTTCTTCTTTTTTTTTTTTTTTAAAGATTTTCCTGCAGAAGTGCATATGAGTAACACCTCCATTTTCCAGAGTGCCTTTGCATCTTGGAATTTTTGTTCTGTCATTCAACCATCAGGAAGAGCTGAAGAGTTCACCCCTTGCTCTAGCAGATTTATGTCTTCCCAGAAGCTCTCAGCTACAATTTTGAAACTAAGATGTGATGCGGCTGCACACCCCTCTTCCCCCTCTGGAAAAGGTCAACGGCCTTTTCAAAACTCTTTTTGAATCCCTTTGAATTCTTAAAATGTTCCTTCTGGGTAGAAAGATCCCCATCTGTCTTGACATTTCACTTCAGGCAAAGTTTAGTGGCAGCTTGAGCCCAGGTTCTCTGGCTCTGTTGTCTACTAACCCATTTGTGACCCATTTCTCTCCTCCAGGGAGTCCAGCGTGCCAAATTTGGCTCTTTTCCTGCCTACCACCCCGTGAGGAGGTCCAGCTCAGAGAAAGTACCTGGCCCAAGATCACCCAGCGAGTGTTGTGGCCCAGTAAGGAATTTAGAGTTCCCAAATCCTAGTCTAACATGCACTGAGCCCTACACCAGTGGCATTTATCAATCCCTGGTAACTGTGGCCATTTCCGCACTAGCCTGTTATAATGTGATGATTCCACTTTCAACATCCTCTGGAATCCTGGGGTTTGCAGTTTCGGGAGGGGCCAGCTGGAATCATATAAGTGGAATCATAGCACTATAACCGGCTAGTGCAGAAATGGCCAGTGGCAGCCCCTTGGCTTTTTCTCCTGTTACCACACAACCTGTCCTGGATGCCCTAAACTATTATTGCGTCTGAGAACACTGTCTCATCACAAGTGATGACCTATATTTCAACTACCAGTTCAGCTGAGGCTTCTCTACGTGAGCACCTTCTTGCCTTTTGAATCAGGCAGTTAAATGTCTTGGGCCAGTCCTAAACTTTAGGCACAGTAAATACGGTAAATTCCTCTGGGTGACCTTGGCTCTTTCACGCTATAGAGCACTGTGATTCCATTTAAATCACTGAATCCTATAGAATCCTGGGGAGGGTAGTTTAGGGAAGGACATTAGAATGCTCAGCTCTGGGGCCTCACCAAACTTCCAGTCCCAGGATTCTATTGGATGCAGCCATTGCAGGTAAGCAGAATCATACTGCTATAACTCTGCAGAGTGAAAGGGCCTCTGAGCTTTCTAGTTCAGCTGAGAACCCCAAATACGTTTCCCTAAACTACAAATCCCAGGATTGCCATGGTAGTTAAAGCGGAATTGTAAAGCTATCATGTTGTAGTGTACAAGTGGCCCTGGTGTTTTGTGATTGCTACAAATTATCTCCTGCATGTACTTTTGATTCTCAGATCTTTTCTCCAACCAATCTTCCAAAAGCGGAGTGCAAGGCATGCTCAACAAGGACATGTTCAAGAATTATCCAAGGGAACCAGGTCCAATGACTCATGTTGAAGGTATGGTGCTTTGGTTCCCTTTCCTTTCAAAAAGGACTTTCAGAAAATCAAATTCATTGCAGGTGACTCCAGTGAAGGATTTAAAATCTGAGATTCCGAAAGCGGCAAACAATTGCTCAGTATCCCAGGATCTTTTGTATCCACGTGAGTTTCTGCTGCCTTATTGTAGAAAACCCTTTTTCCTTTCCCCTTTAATTCTGTCCCAGTTGGGACTTTTTGCATAATTTATGCTTTTAAAAACAAAATGTACTTTTAAAAAAATTAAATGTTTCAATCCCTCCATAACTAGTGTATTCGAGAACTGACAAATTATCTATGGGGGTGGGGAGAGAGAAAGAAATCTGCTTTGCTCACTTGCTGGGGTCTTTAGGATTGTTGCTTTACCTTTTAACCTTGTGTTTTGTAAGTGATTCTTCTGACAAAGCATCTTGGTTTCTTCACTGTCTTTCATCATGGATTTCTGCCGTGAAGATTTACAAGGAGTCGGGCATGATTTCAAAGGAAGAGCAGAATTTGCAAAGTGAACATTGTTTGAAATCCACCAGACTTGATGTCTGGGAAGATGTAGAAGGATTTTGCTCTGTGTACATGGAAAAAAAGTTAGCATGGCTCTACACAGGATTTTTCATTTATATATTTCGGCACAGAAGACCTACCAAGCCTAGCCTAACACCCCAATAACAATACCGTTTCAATTGCCTTTTGATGAAAATGAGGGCAGAAACTGTTTCACAAACTAGCATATGCAAGACATAATGATCAGGACAGATTTTAAGATCTGTATTAATTTGTCTATTCTTTCTCTGGAGTTTTCCCCACCCTCTTTCTTTTCTTTTCTTTTTTCTTTTCTACACGTTAAAAGCTCAGGCGCTGTGTCTGATTTTGACATCTAGTTATTAGATCAGTCTGGAAGAATATGAACGGAATTGTTAAAATGTGCAGGTTACCCAAACGTTGACCAAACTGTAATGTTCTGGGGTGGGGGAAGAGGGAGAAACCTTGCTTCAAGTTAATCATTTTCCATTATTTCCTCCTTGGGCAGCATTTCTCTGTAGTATATTTAGTTCTTTCATTTAAAAAAAAAAAGCAAAACCCCTTTGTTTATTTTCTTTGTAAGACAATCCACCCAGTAAAAGCTTGAATCAGAAGAAAGCTTTCTTCAATGAAAGCCCCAGTCTCACCATTTTTTTTCTTTTCTCTCTCTCTTAATTTAATGAATGGCTCTTTCCTGCAGACTAAGAGATACAATAACAGATATATAAAAAGACACCCAAGCCCACCCTGGACTGTTTTATATTAGTTTGCCTTTATTGATTCAATTGTTTTAAACAACCAATGCTCAAAGCAGGCGCAGCAAATAAAATGTGTTTCTCATTCAACTGTATTGTAGATAGATGTCTGATAAATCTTTTAATTAAAGACAAATGAATTCTAAGTCTCTTTCATGTGTTCTTTACATTGAGACGGACTTCTCTCGACAATAAATCTTGCCATGTCCTAATTCTTGCTTTCGTGATAATAGCAACCCTACGGCAGACCTACTATCCACAGTCCTGGACACCTCCACTCGGCAATAAATCCACCGGATTGAATTGGGCTTACTCCCAGGAAAATATGCATTAGCTTTTCAGCCAAAGGACGACAGTCAAGATCTAAAGAGATATTTTGACTGCGGTCACTGTGATTGGGTGCTCCGCAAGGGTTTTGTTTAAAGCCTCTTTCTTCAAACAGCAGCATCAGAAAGAGGTCCACTTTATGTTCTTTGGTATGTTTGGTCATATAGGTCATTATATGGATCATCGGCAGCACTTTGGTATATTCAAAGTGCTGGTGATGATCTATAAAACCTTATATGGCTTAGGTCCAAACTATCTGAAGGACCATATCTCCCTTTATGAGTCTGTTGGATCTCTAAGATCAGCTAGAGAGGGCTTTCTGTCTCTTCTACCACCTTCTCAGGCTTGTTTGGTGGGAACAAGGGAGAAGGCCTTCTCCGTGGCTGTTCCCAGACTTTTAAACACCCTCCTTAGGGAAGCTAGGATGGCTCCCTCCTTCGTCTCGTTCTGTCAGCTCCTTCTGTCTATGGCACCAGGTTTTTAAAAACTGACCGAGGCAGGCTTTGAATGCCATCGAGTGCTGGTTTAAAGGTTTGCATATTGTCTTTTAATGAACGTCAATGTTTTTAATGTGTAAAGTTTTTAACTCTGGCAATTGTTTAACTGATTTTTTTTTTGACGTTTTATATTTATACTTTTGTTGAAGCTTCTGTATACTGTTAACCTGTATTGTTGTGAAAAGCGTTGCTAGTCGCGTTGAGTCTCATTATTGAGCAAAGGGCAGGATAGAAATGAGTTTTTAAAAATGGACCATGCCACACTTTTCAAAAGCAATTGGGTTAAAATGCTATCTGGATAAGAACAATTAGAAGGTGTGATGCATTAGCATTGCATTTCTTCAGTAACAAATTAGGAAATGAGAATGGATGGGGGCAAATGAATAGCCAGCAGCAGCCTTAATCATCCCCCTCCAAAAAAAGAGAGGGTTACCTGTATTCTAAAACTCTACAGAGAACAAACTTACTAAGAAACCCTAGAGAGGGTCTCAGAACAGGCCAAGATATGAAGGCACATTCAAACTGCCTTCCTGATGTTCAGCAGGTCACGTTTGGTTCTTGCTTGAATGACAGGCTGCCAGATTCCACTCTGAAAGAGAGGTTATAACACAAGCTTGTTAAAAAAAAAAAAAAGAGCCTCCACCAGGAACAAACCTTCCTTTCTGTTTCTAAAGGCACTGGTGTTTGAAAGCAAGTCCCACCTGAGGGATCTCTGGAGACCCCATTGGAATGGAGACTCTCTTCCAGATCTCAACAAATGCTGCTTGGAGCTTTGCAAATCAGTCACAGCCAGAAACATAGGAAGACCTTCTACAGCATGGTCCAGCTGCACAGTTGTTGAGATCCCAGCCTTGTCTTCCCATCTCCCAGTGCATTTTTTTTCTTTCTTGAGCTGCAGAACCACCAAGATCAACTTTTCACTTTCCCACTTTGCAAACAGCAGTTCCCATGTATTGAGTGCCTGGTCTTCTACCTCATCACCAATTTCACCTTTTACTCATATTTCGGCTAGGTCATCTCCAGAGAAGGCTACATTTTAAAAACCAAAAAGCAGGCAAGAATGTCCAGTCGTCCTAGAGATTTTAAAATAATATTTACTTTAAAAAAAAAAGAGTTCAACATCAAAAAAAGGAAGAGCAAGACAACTTTTTAATGTGCCCTTTTAATAGACCTTTTATATATACAAAGTGAGAACATTTTTTTTAAAAAAATCTGTCTAATTTCATTTCCCTTTTTCATTTCCATCACTGGAATACAATTTTGGAACATCTGAAGACTAACAGGACCAAGGAGAGAAGCTGAAAATGGGATTTTCTTTTGTTTTGGCTGACAGATTGGACCCTTACCTGGGTTTTTCCCCTGCTGGAGAAGTTTGTGGTTCAATAGCTCCGCCTAGAGGAAGCATTTTCCCATTTTTTAAATTCATCTCCTATTTAAGTTTTTTTTTTTTAAAAAAAAATAACCTCTGAAGGGATGACCAAAAAAGAGAGAAGGGCATCTTTAGAGCTACAGATTTGAGAAGCAAAGGTTTGGTTTTTGTAGTACTTTTATTTCAAATGGAGATTTTGCACCTTCACTTTGTCAAATGTTTTTTTAACATCTTTTTAAATGAAATGTTCTCAACTCACCCTGTGCTTGGGAGAGGGCAGACAGTTGAAGAGACACTTGGGGGTCCTGCCTGCAACGGCTTCTCCCGATGTGCCCAGAGACCCACAGAGTGCTGCAGGCATCATTTCCCAGCAGTCCAATCTGCAGCACCTTGGAAACTTTTCCTTGGGGCACGGCCAGATTGGGAGTGGGGGTCCCATTTGGTCATGAATAACCATAAACCTGAATCATCAAAATTACAAGATTGTGAGCTTGACCTACAATCGCGTAACAACAGAAGAGGAGTTAGCAGTTGTAAAATCAGAGGAAAAAGTCCTCTTGCGGATCAAAAACCAATTAAAAAGCAGGAGGTGAAGGATAGGAATAAAGGGGTGGGCAACTGTCAGACCAGAGTTCAGTTCCTCACTCAGCCATGGAAACCCTCTAGGTGATCTTGTGCTCATCACACACTCTCAGCCTGGAAAACCCCATGATAGGTTTGCCTTCAGGTCACCGTAAGTAGGAAACAATTTGAAGGCACAGGACAACTGCAACAAGAGGGCCACATCCCCCCAAAAACTCTTGGTGGTCTGCACCTCCCCTACCATTTTTGGCCAAATGCCACCCCAAAGCTCCGTGGTATGTGTGCAGACAACCTCATCACTTTTAGGAGCCTCTCTGGACCATTTTAGGCTCAGGAGAAGCCATTGATTCAACAGGAAATGACCAAAAAGTCAATTTCTAGGTCACTTCCTGTCCCAAAACAGACCCTGGGGCAGGGGGCTAAAAACATGAAGGTGTGAAAGTCGGGTGCTCTGTTTTTCTCTTGTATGTTTTCAATTAGGTTTGAAAAGTATGTTATACTGTTTTTTATTAGGTGCTTTGCATAAAACATGCTTTTTTTTTAATTGTAAGGTAACATTTTGACCTAACTTTTATTTCAAATTATTCTAAGATGCCTTGGATCCCATGGTGGGAGAAAAATGGGATGTAAACTGAAAGACAGATAGATAGATATACAGACAGACAGGGAGGAAGGAGGGAGGGAGGTACATGTCAAAGTGGCACCTCACATCCCTAGAGGCCATTTGAGGGAAAACATCTTTCTCTAGGAAAAAAAACTAAAAATATACTGTGAATTAATTCCCTTAAAACTTTCTAAAAAAAAAAAACTAAAAAAAAGGGACATAATTCACACATGGTTGTTTTTCATGGAAAACAACTTTTTCTGTGTAGAAAACAATATTTCAACACCAAAATATTATCCCCTACACAAAAAATATTTGTTTTCTATGCAAATCAACCATATGAGATTTGTTCACAGAATACATCCCCAGTTATAGAAATTCCACACAGAAAACATTTTGTGCGCAGGCATTGATATTTCTACACTGAAATACTACTTTCCACACAAAGAATGCACTTGCCTCCATAAAACAATTATGCGTGCATTTTTCACAGAATAAGGCCCGAATTGCGAAAATTGTTGACAGTCCAGGAGTCTTTTTGTCAATGTTTCTTGAAACTCGAAAAAAAAAAAAACCCACATCTTTTTCAACCATTTTTCAAATATTTTTGAACATTCTTTCCATCCTTAGGTACATCATGGTGCAACATATTTATGTTCAGATTTGAATCTGGGCAGCCTCGATCCTGGTCCAACACCCTAACGACACTACACTGGTTCTCTATTCTTTATTCTTACGTATGGGATTTATATTTATGCCCTGCTGGTATTTAGAGTTTCCCAGATTCCCATTCAGCTTACTAATCAGAGCCACACCTGCTCACTATAGCAGGAACTGTCCTTCCTACGCATTGTACTATGCCCTGGAGTGAGTTTCAGCAGAGTAGGCTGGGAGAAGCATAATTTCAGCTTTTTATTTTAGACATGGCCATGTTTTGAAGTCTCTATCATGTTGACTTTCTTCAAGAAAAAGTAGAAAAGTAGTGCATTTTGATGTGCAGGTGCTCCTCTAGACCTTTCCCATAACCTACACACACACACACCCCGCGAGAGTGCAAAAGTGAGAGTGCAAAAATCTCCACTACCAGGTCTTGGCTCTTCATTCCCCACTCAAGATTAGTCCGCATTATATTACAACAAGGATAGTTCACAATGATATATTGTTGCTGAGAAAACTCCACATACACAAGCGAAGCACAAAAGGACTTTTGGGTGGCAGAGGTGACGGCATTTACCCCGCTAATCGGAACGTTCCAGGGCTTCAGCCCTGTGAGTCCTCGCTCCACTACGCCACGGACAAGGAACCATTATGTTACAATGATGTCAAAATGCGGCTTGAGTTTGAAGTTCTGCAGCGAGACCTTTATTCCCCTAGAGACCACTGTTGCTTATTAAGGTTTGTAAGAGGACTATTTTTGGTATACACGTAAAAGGTTTATTGTACTCTAAACGACTTTATTGGTTATGGGCGTTTTCACTCCATCGTTTATTATTGACAGAAGCAAGGCTTGAACGTATGAAGTGCTGGAGTGACTTCCTTGAGGCTGACGAGGAGCTCAACCGCATTACCAATATCCAGTTTCCGCAAACCTATTTCTCCCAATCTGGCAGCTTTGATCCTCCGAAACTCAGATATGGCGTCAAAGCTCCACATAAGCAAGAAATTGCCATGTAATGAACTCTAGCATGATCCCTCCCCATATGCCACTTACTGGCAAGCAGCTGCTGGGATTGACGGGGTCCATTCCCCTATCAATCCAAAGCACTGCCTGATATTCCCACCCCCTCCCATGAGTGATCTCTGGTGCGACAGGCAGAAAAAGAATCCGTGCCACAAATCCCCCTTTGCAGAGATCATTCTCAGAAGGGAGGTGGGAATATCAGGCAGCTACTTCCCAATTTATAGGGGAACAGACCCCCATCGATCTCAGTGCCTGCTTACTGGTAAGTGGGGTTTAGGAGATTTCCACAGTCCCTATGTAGCCCTAAACTAGGGACTGTATAGAGACGGTGAATATATAGCCGTTTTTGTGGTGTTGATAATGTAATTGCTAGTCTCAGTACTCAATGCATTAATTTCTTTCAGACCTCACTATCTAAGCCCCCCCTTTAATCATTTGTCTGTCTATATTAAAGTGGGAAACTAGCTTCCCTATGCAGCCAGAAATTTTTTTTTTCATTAAATTGCAGCTTGGAATCCAGGATAGATGAATGTCCAAATGGGAACCATGTGGCATGCCTGGAAACTGGGTTAAACCTGGTTGACCACGTGGTGGGGAAACCCTAATGGGACGAGACTCTACACAATTTGAGAACCAGGTTATGTGAGAAACAGCCTTTTTCCGAAGGCCACACTTACCATACCATGGCTTACTGAGACCATCCACTCCAGTCAATGGGATGGAAAATTTTAGCAAACTCATAATTGATCATTATAACTTGTAGAGTCATTTAAGGCTTCTTTATATGACTAGGTAGGAACACTGACAATTACCACATAATTTTCCCCATTGACTTTAACTTCTCCATGTGCATTATAAGCAAATATGCCACTCATATGATGGTAAGGTGAAGCACAAAATAAGGCAGTATCTACTGGATTTAATCCCCTCCCACACTGCCATCCCCTTTTTCTCTTGTGTCACACCTTAATTAGATTGTACACCTGAGGACAGGGAACTGTTTTGTTGTTATTTTGCTTGTGAAGCACCATGTACAGTGATTCTTCTTGTCGTGTGCCTTCAAGTCATTTTCAGCTTATGGTGACCCTAAGGTGAACCTATGACAGGGTTGGGGGGGCTGAGAGTGTGTGATGCACCCAAGGTCCCCCAGTAGGTTTCCAGGGCCGAGCAGGAAATTAAACCTTGGTTTCCAGGGCCGTAGCCCAATGCTCAAATGTTTGCACCATGCTGGCTCTACTTGGCTAGATAGATAGATAGATAGATAGATAGATAGATAGATAGATAGATAGATAGATAGATAACAACAACAAAGCTCAAGCCATGGATTTTAGACGCCAATAATGAACTTGAGCCCAGTGGAAAGTGCCAGATAAAAGATACTCCATCATGAAGAAAGGTTCTGCAAGTTCACCTGGCTTTTCTACATTACATGCACAGAAGTGACTTATTGTTCTTTGCTTCAGTTAGCAAACATCTTGTATGGGCTCTTTTCCTACTCTTAAGCCCAATGCCTCACCCACTTCAGTGCCTGATGTCGGCTTTCCAGTTCATTGTACTGGAGACATTTTTTTAAGAGAAAGAGAAAAAAATCATCTTATGCTGTTGAGTCCCTTTTATGACATTCTAGGAAAATGATACTTTTCAATTAAGGCATTTTGAAAAGAAAAGCTATGGCAGGCCAGCCAACAAAAGATGGCAAAAATGCTATACACACTGTCCTTGCCTCCATCTTCTTGTGTATTTGTGTGTGTGTGCTTTCCCTACACAGCCAGAAAGCATGAAGTGTTGCACAGAGGGCATTCCAGCAGTAATGCGTATTTCTCTACATCTATCATCTTGGGTCTGACATGTCATCATTATCAAAGTACAGGCTGTTACATTCTTTTGTGTCTTCATGTACACAATATCCCAAACAAGATTTGAAATGTCAGTTGTACTGCTGTTCTTGCATAAAAAGTTGAAACGGAAAACAAAATCCCATTTTTGTCCCTCTTTATTAAACAGGGCATTGCCAGTCCAAGTCATCATGATAAATTTTGCCTTCTTTTATCTACGTTGGCTGGAGAAGGATGGGATCTGGTGGCAGCCCTACTATGAGACAAAGTGAGACGTTGCTTGGGAGGTGCTGATGCAAAATGATGACATCACTGCTGAGAACCTCTGGGGGGCCCATTTTGTGTCTACCTACAAGGACTTAGCCAGACATTCTTCTGATCCTGCCTGCTCACTCACTGTAACGGATTTGGCATCTACTGACTTTTTGATCTATTTCATTTTAATTACTTCATTACTTACATCCTCAATCTATCTACTTCCACACGTCATTCATAACAGAAGCCTGTTGAGCCCAATCTAATCAGGTGAAACACTTGCACAAAGGAATCTTGGAGTCCGACACACAGAGCACCGTTCCCAACGCCTAGCCAACTGAAGGGCAGGACCAGTCTTCCAGGGGGCCAGTCGTCTAAACAACAGGAGGTAGTGAGAAGGGAGCAGAGGCCTGGATTCAGAAGGTTCAAGTCAGTCTGCAGCTCTCTCACTCTCTCCACCTCACTTTAACTGATTATCTGTAATATCAAAGACAGGTTGATGTGGTTTATGCTTGTGCAGCTCCTTCTCATGGGTGAGTCTTCTTACCCCCAGGGAGAAGCATGTCTAGCACCAATTTCTTGATGTTGCTTCTTCTGCTGAATCAGCATGAACACTGGTTATGATCTCTCCTGAAGAGAAAGGCCATTGTGTATATGTTACAGGCATGTTTGCACAAATATTGCAATATCGGGGAAGGTATACCAGGCATGCCCTAGACACACCAGATGCACATATTTTAAGAGTGAGAAGGGAATACATATATGAGGAGACTCTGAGCTACTCAGGATTGGTCCTTCCTGGATGGCAGAGCTCAGCATGCATGCATTGGTATGCACGTGATGACATCCTCTCTTATGGTTGCTTCATGTATACCCAAGGGTTGTGTGGCCAAGGCACAAGATGGTAGCTGGGAGGAGAAACTTCTGCCATCTCCCTCTGGCCTTCTGGATTTTTCCATATAGCCATACCTCCTTCCCCTTGATACCACAGTTTGGTGACTTCTCCATTTTGGTATATCTTTTCCTCCCATTTTAAAAAGTCAAACTGCCCCTTTGGAAGCTTAGTTGCTTTCAGTAAAAGCTTGAAGAGAAAATATGCTGCTTGTTTAGTTCTCACGCCTTTTGCCTCTAACACTGCTGGAACGTAGCCCAAGACCAAAATCAAATTTGGTCATCAGGCTGAAAGCAGTTACTCGCCTTTACTTTAATGCATGAGAAATTTTCCTGAGCCCCCTGATATATTTAACTTTATATGTTTTTGTTTTTGTTTTAAAAAGTTGGCCTTTTCAACTATCATTACAGAAACACAACAGGCCAAAGAAGTTGACTGGTTTTGAGTCTGAAGCAGGAATCATATGGAGTTTCTGCAGGCAATACATTGGAGTCCAATGTATTGCATGCAAATAGCTGCTCCTTAAAATAGGATTTGGAGCAATTAAAGTATAGCTTCTATATTCTGGGAGAGATGTTTTTTTTTAAAAAAAAAAAAGTGTTTCATTTGTTCCTCCATTATTCTTCTAGACCTTTTAAAACCTTTTTGGTCCTTGACTGGGAGCAGACAAGGGAAAGAGACACAGGAGCAGGAGCCAGGAGGCTCTTCCTTGAAATAAACTTTTAGGAAGTGGCAAAGCCTGTTTGAAAGGGGCTTAGGAAGGGTAAAAAGGGTATACCTCTCCCTTCCCACAAAGCTCAAATTCCAAAGAAAAAAAGACTGAGTGAAATGAGGAGCTGAGACTAATTTCACCTGCATTCCTTTGTCACTGTTGAGCTCGGACTAGTAAATGATTCCTTTCACTAGCCAATAAAACCAAATCAAAAGCAGACTCAGGAAAGGAAAGACAGAGGAGGAGGAGGAGAAGTCTCAAAGTTAAAAGCCTACCCAGTACAGTGCATTCAAGGAAGGCAGATGGGTCCAGGTTGGTCTGCCCATGATCTCTGGCTGGAAGAATCAGGTGACAAGACCTTATTTTACCTGAACTCTGAGAGTCGCTGCCAGTCAAAACCCCAGCTTGGCAAACTTTTTGGACTACAATTCTCAGAATTTCCCCCTCAGCTCAACCAGTAGCCAGGTTGACTGGGGGATTCTGGGAGCTGTCACCCTGCTCAAAAAAAAAAAAAAAAAAACTTTTCTGTGCACTGGTAGTAGAACAGACAACTGCCTTGTGATCAATGGAAAGAATATGGCTAAATTTATGCATTGCTTCCTCCAAGTAGAATATTAATGATTAATCATATGCTTACTCCCAATATGAGCCTGACTTAAATTAAGGTCCTGTTCTTTCTTTTTAACTTTTTTTTTAGTCTTCATTCTTTTAATAGTATTTGGTTTTAACTCATATTGGGAGCTGCCTTGGGTCCCCAATTGGGAGAAAGGCAGGGTATAAATTAAATAAATAATGACCCTGTTACAATAGGAGGCAACCTGAAAGGTGGAATATCAATGTGCCTTTACCAAATTCAGCCAGAAGTTTTATAACTTTCTCTCAGACCAAGGTTCGTGGAATGAGCTTCTCAAAAGTCATATGAGAAACTGAAGGGGTGGCTATCGAATGAGGTGGCTTTAAGGGAGACATACTGAGCTTTCTTAACTGCATCTCTGATGCAGGGTATCACTGATGGTTGTATGTTTTTAAAATAAGAACAGTTTCCCTGTAACCTTTATTTTTACTTTTTAAAAATTCAGATATAAGCACATGCCATTGTCACTGGTCTTCATCATTTCTGAGGGTCACAGATCTCAGAAGGAGGAGAGAAAGCAAGGAAAGGTACCCCAAAGAAAAACATATAACCCTGGACTTCAGTGACTGAAGACTGTCTAAAGTTCCAACCTATACGCATTTAAGAGTGAGGGATATACATGGGCTAGAACCACTGACACTGCTGGAATCAGCAGATAAGGGTTAGCAAGTAGTAAATCTTTAGAGGCATCTTGGTCATGTGCTTAGGCGGCTGTGTCTGTCCTGGTGTGGTGGAGTGGCATCTGGTGGCTCCCACTTCTGTGGGATGGTGAATTAAGGAGCTATCCAAGGTGCTGAACCCTCCCCCCAGATAGATCCAGGACCTTGGATAGCTCCTTATCAACATTGCAATGGCTACAATTAATATGTTCTCACACCTTTAGACCACCACAAATGTGGAGCAAATCCACAACCTCATCCTTCTCTTCTGACACACCTCTGTCCCTGCTTGTACCTGGACCACATATTCCACAGAAATCAAACAAGTAAAACTTCTAATGCCAAACCTCCTCTATACTGCTGTTTAAGTGGGCTGTGGTCAAAAAAGGAGAGATAATATTTTTTAAAAGTTGGGACACAGATGGTGAGAGACAGGCACTGGTAGATATCACATGGTCTGACTCATTGGCCTTCACTGGTTACTCTCTGATCCAATGCAAGATAGAAATTTTGTGAAACAACTCTGAATAGAAGTTCCTTGTTCTCCCCAGCCCACCTTGATTGGAGGAGAAATGCCAAAAGCCAGCCATCAATTTTACTTTACCCTTCAAGCTTTGCCAAATTCTGAGCTTTGCAAACAACCCTTACACACTTCTCTTGAGACTCTAAGCCTCTTTGTTGCCAAATTTCCATTGTCTCCCTCTCCACATTATTATTATCCTATAATTTCATGCTACAGGCATGTTGCAAGTCAATGCCAGGGTCATTATCTCCATGCTAATAAAACGCGCCTCTCAAACACACCCACTTGAATCCCCAAAATTACCACATCCACAGAAAATGGCAAAGCTCATGTTGACCTACCCTGCAGGACAAAATATTAATAACATTCTTACATACCTTGCAAGAGCATCTGACTAAATTCTTTTCATACGGGTTTCCTCACTTTACTCCTGTGCAGCGTTAGCTTCCAAGAGATCCAAGGCTTAGGTTGGCACTGCAGTGAAAACGCCAGCACAACTGAAAGCCCAATTTAACTAAGAGGCCAGCTGTGTGGAATTCCCCTTCGGTACATTTTTACCGATCTAGAGTTCTTATTTAAATGAGGCTTATTCTCCATCAACATGAAAGAGACTCTGTGTCTGTCAATCAGCTCATGAAACTTTGAAACCTGAAACTTGACATGCCTACGCAAGCAACCTAAGGGTATGCATCCCAGGGTTGGACCCACAGTGCCAAGGGTGGATGCAGAGGTGGTGCCAGGTTTACCTGGCTCTGTCAGCCATGCATAGATCACACAGGCCAGACCAAAACTGGGTATAACTCTGGAAATTCAGCCTTCAAGCCAGGCTGTTGCCCAGTGGCCCATTTCCCAAAGTCCCTTGGAGTCTCTCTCCCTTTGAAACCAGGATACACCACACCTGTTCCTGCTTGAAATGGATCCTGTCTGCTGACTCCACTCCCTGAGATGTGGGTGGGGAAAGAGTGCCTGCCTTGCTGCCAAATCATTGCATTCAGTCCAATGTGAACCTCGGGGAAGCCCCTTCAAGTGTCTGCAAAGCACACACTGCCCACTCCAGTTCCCCCAAAAAGGGAAGAGGGAGAGGTAACCCAGGAATAAACCCTGCCTAGCCCCAAACAGATTATAGATGCTGCTTGCCAGTTACACCCACAACCAATATCATCCAGTAGATCAGGCAGAGAGACACTAACCCACCCTGGACAGATTGGTGACCTTGAAAGTGGCCCATTTATAGTCCTCTCTTCCAGTTGCCATCCTTTGCACGTTCACTGGAGAGTAAACACCTCTTAGCTCATTGGGGTTTACCTCTGAGTAAACATGCATACAATGGCACAATCAGCTGAGGGTTGCTTGCCTCATCTTTCACTTCAATTTCACTTTCTTTCTTTCTTTCCTACATTCTGAGAGATTAAGATGTATAGCCTGAAAATTGGCTAAACTTTTCCAGACCTTCTCTAATGGAGTTGCTTTTTTCACTTTACCAAAAAAAAAAAAGGGGGGGAAAAAAACCCATAATCCACTCTCCCTTAACATGACCCATATGGAAATATAAAGTTATATTTTGAAAGGTAGACTAGATTATGTGTGACATTTCAGCCCAAATTAAAACCCATGCTTCACCAGCGGCATGTATTTCCAATATGTCAATTTCTTTTCCTAGCCAAGTGATTTAGGTCCCCTTTTCAAAGGCTAAGGTAGTTCTGGAGAAGCCTAATGCGGCAATTCCACCCATCCTAGGCAACGGATTTGGGGTTGCATTAAAGGTGGCAATATGGGAAACAGGCTGAACTGGCCTATGGAGAGCACAGCTCCCCTCTGAGAAAGTGTTTGAGGCCCTTTAGCTTAGAAAATGAGGGAACAAAGCGAGTTTGATGTGGTGGAAGTGTACAGCAGCAATGTAGCAGGCTTGCTCTTTAACTGCCATGGCCTATGGAATCCTGGGGGTTTGTAGTTTCATAAAATTGCAAAATGTGGTGGTCTTGGATGGTACTTTTAAGAACCCTATCCCTGTGGCAATGGACCTGCTGGCTTTGCTACTTCACATCTCCAGATAGGGTTGGCTCAAGAGAAGACAGCTTTGTGTGCTATTTGGGAAAGCTAGAGAAAAGTTGTACAGCTCCTACCCACTTGAACAGGGCTCGTGGAGACTGTCATCCTGGTGAATTGTGCCCAAGACTAATCTGTGAACTGGGATGCCATTTGGATTTTCTGGCTCAGATGTCTAAGTGTTTAAGACCAGCTCTTCTCTGAAGGATTTTGATGTATACTTCTTAGATTCCCTGGGAAAGTATGGCCAGCAGCCATGTTGTCTGGAGGATTCTCACCTAGAGTCCAAAAAAGGAACTTGTCTAAGTTCTGGGTCAAAGCTTACTAGACCTTTCAAGCTGACCATAATATTGAAGCTGCTCTTTCTAGATCTGGTCCTTAAAGATGGCAACGCCTACTACAACATGGAGGCTGCGGATTAGAGGTCCCTCCTCTCCCTGGTTTCATGTATCTGATCTCATGTATTCTGAAAACTGTTCCATCATTTCATTCCAGGACAGGTGGGGCTGGTCTCTTATTGAATACAGCTGGGCTGTGAAAATGTCAAACATTTCGAAAGCATGTATTTCATATGAACCCATTAGTGGGTGTGGGGCTGAGGCAGTTACTTGAAGTAAAGTTTCAACAGTTGGGGGTCAAATTAAAGTGGGAAGAGGAGGGAAGTGAAATTTATAATCTACAATATGGAACCAAAATAAGAGTGAGGCAATCTTATTTGAAGAGATTGGGCGGGGGGAGGGAAAAAGACCGTGATATATTGCCTGATACAGCCAAGGAAAATGAGCACGGCCATTTTGCTATTACCTCGCAGACAACCCAATCATCTAGAAGGCCAATTAGGGCACTCTCTGCGGAAATCTAATTACCTCGGGCAAACGATCTTTGAAACCAGTGAGGAGCAGAAGGAGAGAGCGCCTCTCGCTGGGCTTCAGTTCTGCCACAGAATACATGTGGTTTGTGGTTGGTTTAAGCATAGGATAGAGGAGGAAAGCAAAAAAGATTAGTCAGGTGGGTGTTGGTGTGAGGATTTTTTACAAAAACTCAGGCTGGCCATGGTTCAGACTGGGTATTGGTATATCAGCAACAGGGGTGACTGAATGTGGTGCTTTGGGCTGGGCCGGGCCTGTTTCAGAATATCAGTTACTACCCGCCTCCAGTTTGGACTGTAATTGACATTGGGTGCTAGGTTGTCCCTGCAGCTATGAACCCGCAGAAAGGAGAAGAAGTTGCCACCTCATCTCTCTGGAACGCCAGCCCTTCTTTCCACTTGAAGCCCATGTGGACTTCTGTGTTGACCTAATCCCAGGGTTTCATTTTGCTCCTGCAACAATGAACCACCATTCTATTTCATACTTACCAAGCACCCTTAGAAACTGGGCTGTTTGAAGGGGTTTCCTCCTAAGGTGCTCCTTTCTTCCTTCCATTTTTTGCACGGTTCTGAAAAATAAGTCCAGCTATTCTCACAGTGGCGCTTACAGTCACGGGAACGTGCATAGGGTAGCAGTGTGGCGGATTTTACCACATATAAACTCTTCTTACTATTTTTTCCAGGGCTGAAAACTCTGAGGCTGAAGTCCTTGTTCAAGAAAAAGTATTTCTAAGTTTCATTTTGGCTCATCTCTTCAAAGGGTTTTCGTAGGGAAGTGAGGTCTACAGATACCCCGAACTGCTAAAAAGACAAACGAGACCTCAACTCTCATGAGAAGCCAAGTTGACTAAATGGAGAACATGATCCTTTGGACCTATCGTGAGATGACATGCCTCAATGGAAAAGACGACCAAAGCAGGATACATCAATCCCCTTCATGTTAAAGCTGAGGAAAGTGGAAGGTCGTAGGAAAAGATGAAGACTAATATTACAGGTGGATTGATTCAGCAATGAAGCCACAGCTCCTCTGAGTTTGCAAGACCTGAGAAAAGCAATTGATAATTGAATTCACACAGCATGATCTCCATCTTGTTTTATACGTGGTGAGACAGACCTAGGATGAAACGCACAGGTGGGCTCACATTGACATTTTGGCTTGAGAAGACAGCCTTCCCTATACAGCATGAGGCAATTTCTGGGCAGGACTTTATAGGCAATTATAGTATAATTACTGAGATTTTTTTTTCCCCTCATTCAGAAGTCTTTCATATTGTTTTTGGTAAACCAGAAGGCCCCTTCCTGTAGTGTCGGGCAATGAATGAAATGGAAAGTAAGTGGGTTGGCAGAAGGGAATTGCATTTCCCATTGAATTGAGTTTAGAAGTTATTAATGGTGGGTGTATGCCTGTTGCAGGTCAGGACAAGGTAACAGCTGAAGGGGCCCTTAGGCAGGGCTTGAAAAGGAAGAAGAAAAACTAACAAAGGATACAAACGTATTTCTTTTCTCCTTTTTTGGAAACCAATAAGGGTTTGCAAAAAAAAAAAAATGGTATCCACACTGACTATGTCCTGACACTCTATAAATCAGGGGGTGCCGTCACAGGAAAAAGGAAGGCTGTGATTTGGTACCCGGCTAAACCGTGGCGATACGGTTTTCCAGTGTCTCCTATGGCATCACTGCTGTTCAAGGCCTCTTTAGTATCAATAACCTCTTCCATATGTCCCAGAGCGTGGAGCTCCTGAAATATGCTTTATTTGATATAAGGTTTGAGGGTGCTCTAAATCATGTGGGTTAATAGGCAGGTATAGAAGAAGCAAAGGAGGAAGAGGAAAGGGGGAATCCAGTTTTAATTTTCATTACTCCATCAGAAATGTTTCGGATGAGGTCACCATGAAATATATCAGATACACTGGAGGGCAATGAAGAAATCAATTGTGCAAGGCCTAGAAAATGGGACAGGCCACTAACTCTGGACCACTTTATACAAACAGCAGCTTGTGTTCCTGGCAAGGAAGGGAAATGGAGCTGAAGGTGGGGGAGAGAAAACGGATCACATAGGATGAAGAACAGCCACAATTTTATTGGTTACAGCAGCAGGATGCCTTTTGCAGTATGGAGAATAGGTCCCAGCATTGGACAACCCACCTACTGACCTACAAATCGCTTCCCAGTTCACCTGGTGGAAAGCAAAACCCAGGATGGCAGGTCATGAGATTCTACATGGACATAAGCCACTATGTGGTTGCTCTGCCTTTTAGGAAGCAGGTCCAACAGTTCCTGAGCTGGGCCTTCAAGTTCAAAATCCCTTAAAGGCCATGGCAAAATTGGGGAAGATGGGCATGTAGGCATCATTGCCCCCAGATCCAACCCACTGCCACAAAGGAGAGAAGGACCACCTGACTCCTGCAGAAACTAACACACCCGTAACCAGACCGGAGACAAGAGTGCCATCTGCCAGGTGCTGCATCCATGGTCCCTAGCTGCTGTGAGGAAGGCATCCATCACCTGGGTTGCTTTTCTCCAGGCAGCATTGACCTTCTCAGGATCAAATGTACCCAACCAAGAGGCTCTGATTAAAGCATTCATGTCCCAAGTAGAGGAGCATACAGCAGCCCCTGGTCCCTCTTATGGAGGTCTTATCCTTGCTGGTTTTCTTCTTGAAGCAAACAACAAGTCCTTTTAGGCATTTTCTTCCTGCTGTTCAAAAACAGTGCACTTTCTGAAGACTATTCCCCATTTGGGAGTTGTGCTGAGCAAAGTTCACACGTGTATTTTGGAACAGCAAACAGCATTTTCATCATGGTACAACTGAACAAATTTGGAACAGTACAAAAAGCAGGTTGCATTATGTGGGAATATTATTTCCCACACAAAAATGCTGTCACTTGCACAGAAAATGCAGTTTTTTGTGCAAAAAAAAAAAAAAATTCCATGAGTGAATCTTCAGAGAATAAATTCCTAACTGCCAAATTTTCTGCACAAGAAACCACATTTACTATTGACATGTTAGCAATGCCTAACATAACATGTTACATTAACAGGATCCCTTACCCCCCCTTTTTTTTTTTTGGATCTTAGAAAGTGTCCCCTCCCCAGAAGTTAATGGAGGGGGCTGCAACTACTATTTAACTTTTTCTTAAAATATTTATATCCTGCCTTATATCCAAAGATCTCAGAGTGGTCACGATAAAATCAAGTGAACCAGTTTGGAACAGTACCAAAACAAAAAACTCTAAACAGACTTAAAAGTGCATTCAATAGTTTGACGAGTTAAAACAAGACTGTTTGAAACCAACTAAAACAATTTATGATGATTTCAAAGCCAAGCACATGGGCAGAGCTAGAAGAAGCCAAATCGATCCCAAAGGGTTTAGCTAAAAAGCTGAATTTTAACTTGGCACAAGAATGATACCTGTGTTGGTGCCAATGGGGTGTCTAAGGAAAAAGCATTTCACAGGCCTTCTCCCATGTCTTCTCAGGGTGTATTGTCTCCAATGGTGGGACACAGAGGAGGATCCCTCCACCAGTCCTGTACAGGGTAAAAGTGCTCCTTCACGTATAAAGGTCCCAAGCCGTTCAGGACTTTGAATGGCACTGCAGGTACCTTGTATTAGATCAGAAGTGTAAACTCCCAGTATGGCCATTCCTAATGACAACTGACCTGTGGTTTCTCCTCTGGTTTTCTCTAAATCAAAACCAAACCTGAGAAAGATGCACACAGTTTCTAAGAATGATGTCTAAAATTGTTAGGGCATTTTGAGTGGTTTTTACACATTTGGGACGGTTCTGTGTGGGTTAAGAGCAAAAATTGCCTGGAAATTGTGCTGAAATACTTCTTTTTTAAAAAAAAAAAGATGGTGGAGGAAATGGGGGAACTGGTGAGGAGCTGAGGGGCTACAAAATTAGGGTCAGGACCAAGGGGCTGGTGTACAAATCTCCCTTTTTGTTCTTGCTTGTCTCTTCCCAGCACCCAGTCTTGTTACAAGCACTGTCATTTGCAAAAGGAGCATCCCAGGTCAAGGAGGAACCATCCAGGACACCCAGTTGACCTCCATCTTCCTGTCCCCTCCCCAGTCGGACCACTGATATTTGTAAATGTATTGTTGTCTCTGCTTTTATTTATTTGATAAACAAAGTCAGTTGAAATCACTGTTTGAGAAGTTGTTTGTGATTGGGTCATGTGTGAAATGTCATTTTTTTTTTAAGAAAACAAAGTTATATACACATCATGCCTTCATGGTTTCCCTGACCCTCTTCATTTTCTTGGTGTTGGTTTCCCACCACCACCAGTACTCTGGCCCTGGAAGAACAAAACTGGCCTAGATGATGGACAGCAAAACCCAGGAAAAGTATGCGTAGCAGACTATAAATCCGGCTTCGCCTCCTCGTCTCTTTATTGCCTGTCTATGGAAAACACAATCCGATATAAACCAGAGAGAGTGGAAGCAGGGTAATAAAATAGTATGGCCTGAGCATCGAGTGTCGCAAGGGTGTTACATTACTGGCATACCAAGCAGCTGATGTCAGACAGGAGACAGGCAGGTCAACAGCCCTTCAGGACAAATGGAACAATTTGCTGGCCAAAAGGTATTTTGGCTCCCAGATAGATAATCCAAAGAACACTCCCTTCTCCCTTGGGACAGAGTCAGTCAAAATTGTCCGGGAGCTGAACAACAACTAGTGCTTTGGGGAGTTGTGTTTGGGGTCTACATCTTTTAGACAGTTTTCTTGGCTTTGTTATCTAAAAATGTAATTTTCTTGGAACTCTGGCCAGAACACAGTAGTGCTGTTGAGTTTATTGTTATGTACCATCAAGTTGGCTTTGATTTCTGATGACCCTTTGTCTGAGAACCTTCCAAGAGCCCTAGTCATCTACAGCCCTTGTCATTACCAACCTCGCACTTCAAATCCAGCATTATGGCTTCCTTCATTGAGTCAACCCAATTCTCTTGAGTTTCTTTTCCTACTACCCCCCTTGACTGTGTATTATCATCTTATCCAGTGAATCATGGCATCTTATGATACGTCCAAAGTAGCCCCAGTTTAATGCTTTTGGCTTCCAGCTAGAGTTCAGGCTTGATTTGCTCTCTTGACTAGTCTCTATTAATTTCAGTGAGGCTTACTAAGGGAAGCTTTCAAGAAACTTGTACTCCATAATCCATGCAACACCGCCTGGGTTCTCCATCTCAACTCGTACTGACTCATCTGACGGGCAGTTGCTCTCTGGAGTCTTTGGTAAAAAAAATCTTTCCAGTTGCCTGCTACATGATCTTACCTGGAAATGCCACCTGAAGCTCAGGAAGAACTTCCTGACAGTCAGGGCTGTACGGCAGTGAAATGTGCTGCCTCAGAGTGTGGTGGAGTCTCCTTCTTTGGAGGTTTCTAAGCAGAGGCTGGATGACCATCTGTCGGGAGTGCTTTGAGGGTGTTCCTGCATGGCAGGGGGTTGGACTGGATGGCCCCTGGGGTCTCTTCCAACTCTACATTTCTATGATTCCATGATTCTATGCTGAGGGTTGAACTTTAGACTTCTTGCATTTATTTGTTTGTTTGTTTTATTCATGTATATTCTACCTTTCTCTCAATAATAGGACTCAAGGTGAGTAACAACACATTTGAAAACAATACAAATTAAAACTATGCACAGACATTAATAAAAGTATAGAGACCAAAGCCTTCACGCCCAGCCTGATTCTACTTCCCAGGGGGCGAGAGTGGGTCGTGAGGATCAATTGCGGAAGATCTAGAGTCCGGAAGCTACTTGTTACTTATCGTAAGTTACTTTGATAACAAATTACTTTTTGCAATAACTGATCAGAAATGTGCTAGGGTTGTTTTGTTTTGTTTTTTAACCTATAAACCCAAGGCTGTAATTTGCCTGTAATAGCAAGGTTGCATTTTTTTTAACTTTTCAGTGTAGTGTGACAGGGTTTCTGTTACTCGTTATTTCTTGTTTCTGACTTAATTTCATGAACAGGACAGGGAGGAGGAAGGGTGACATGGGTGGCTGTCTGGTGCTGCCCAACGGTCAGGCATGATGTACGGTATTCACAGCACCCTAGCTTACTTAGTTTGTGAATAGAAGCATACCTCAAATTGACAAAGCTTCTGACAGTGAAGCTCCTTTCTACAAAGTTTTTGTGTGCCCGCCCAACCTCACCTTTCTCTCCTCATCCTCCGCCTAGTTGGAAGGATTTTTTTTTTAGTAGCATCAGCAGCACCGAAAGGATGGAGAGCTGGAGAAACACAGACTTTTGGTGTTGGGTTGCAGCCGCATGTCTGCATAAACAAAGCTTCAGCTGGGAAAGAGCAGTATTCTTCTCTAGGCTGATTCCACAGTAGCTATGCGTTTGTCTGTCTGGAACAGGCAAGGTAAACAGCAGCTGCCTCCAAAATCCCTTACTGAGCAGGCAAGAAAATAAGAAGAGAAAAAAAAAAATTTACAAGAGAGAAACTTGCCTCACCAGCTACCCGTAGCTTGTTAAA
Organism: Ctenosaura bakeri; assembly: GCA_948474755.1. Taxonomy (NCBI): domain Eukaryota; kingdom Metazoa; phylum Chordata; class Lepidosauria; order Squamata; family Iguanidae; genus Ctenosaura; species Ctenosaura bakeri. The sequence goes on from CAOLHI010000808.1 coordinate 106,426, forward strand.
AACCAGTTTGGGTGGCATGGTTACCACAATAGAAATAAGAAGAAAAGCAGAAGCTGGTGAAAGAAGGAGTCACCCTTGGATATGTTCTTGGAAGAAGCCATCAAGGGGTCTCTAGAAGGTTCAGAATGTTTTTTGTTTATTTAGGCTTGCTGGCCCTGGTTGTTTCATTTCACATGCACATATTGTTAGTTTGGGCTAACCATTTTGCTGAAGCATACTAAATTCCTCTTCTTTTTTTGTGGGGTAGGAACCTGTCCCTATTCTTTTCATGTTATTTTTGTCTCCGGTACCCCATTTTCTGCTAAAGAAGCCACACTCAGGACTATATCTCCTTCGTTAACTGAGGTCTACCTGTAAATCCAGCACGGACTGTTCTGCTGCAAGCACACACAAAACTATTATTCCACAGAGGCCTATGTCATCTCTCCACCTCTAGGTATGGCGGGGGTTCCTTCTGCTCCTAATCTATTGTATTAGCTTCTGGCTATTCGAGCACCATCTACCGAATTGCTCAGGGTGAAAGGTCAATGCATTAAGCATAGCAGATTAATATGCTGCAGTAAATCCCAGGACTGGGCACTTTAAGGAGCCAGTCATATTTCACACATGATTGTTCTCCCAATTGATTGTGCTGGTCCAGAGAGTGTGTGCGTGTTGGGGCGTGCGTGTGTGTTTTTTTACAAGTTTTCCCAAGTTCCCTTGTTTAGTGGCAATTGCTGTGTCCCACACCGGTTGCACTTTGATCAGAGAAACTCAATACGTGAGGTCTGAGCTTTATAGGAAAGCAAAGTCCCGATTAAGGGAATTAGCCACAGTATATCACAACTAATAAAACAGTGATTGCGCCCCACCGCAGCGCTGCCCAAGGGAATGGCAAGGGGGAGGCAAGGGAACAGGGAGGGACGGGGCTTGGCTGTAATTGGAAGGAGAAATTGCACCCACTAAGAGTTTCAGAACAGTTAATAATTCTGGATGGCTTAATTCTTTGGAAAGAAAGAACAGTTGTTCTTCTGACACTTTGGACAATGGTGGCTCTGGGTTTGTTTTTTAAATATCAAATTGTAAAAGAACAATAAAGGTAGCACAAAACAAAATTATAATTCATAACCAAACTTTTTTAAAAAATATCACAATATTCTTATGAGTGACGGTATTTTGAAGCATTTTTGGTAATGGATTTCACCTGTCTAAAAGCAAAAGAGTTCTTTGAAAGCACACTTATGCAAAGTCCCAGCCAAGCTGGGTGATTCTTTTCCAAACTCTGCCTTGTGCTTAGAACACTGATTATTTGTAATACTTTCATCATTTTGATACATGGTTTCCAGGGATGACTTTTTCTCTCTGCCATGTAAGACAATGACTGGCATTCTACTAATGAGATGTCCATGCATAAGTCACACTACACCTATGGGGCAAATTATTTCCTATTGCACAGTAGATGCATTCTGCTAAGAGCAGTAGAAGCAGAGTGGTGCACACGGCAACATTTTGCATTGTGTTTATGCCCTGTGTCTTGCGCATTGTTAATTTTGGATTGCACAGCGGCACCCAGCCATTGACAAGTGCTGTGCAATGTTGCTACTCTGCATGGAGTAAGCGACTATTTATGCTACTCTGAGCGGATATTGGATTGCAGCCAATATATGGGGACAGAGTGTTTGCTGAATCAGCACGGACCTTTTATATTTCCCCATTTATTTTAGAAAAAGGGAAAAGAAAACACAGTGGCCTAAATTCATGGCCCAGAGGACACCCAGTGAATCAATTAAGCAGACATAAATATTGGCTTACCAAGTTCTCATTGCATCCACTTAAGAGTAACATTTGGAAATTCCTAGTGCAGACAGGCACGTAGCTGGGGCAGAGGGGAGCATTCTGGCCCCAATGAAATTTTCCTTAAATGCTCAAATGTCTACCATTGCAGAAAGTGAGACACTGCAAATTATTCTGATCTAGAACTCTTCCAAGAACAAGCCTTTTGTAAAGCTGTGGGCACACACCTTCAAGTCAACCACAACTTATGGCAGCCCTATCCTAGAGTCTTCTTGTCAAGAGGTTTCTCACGACCTTTCTGGGAATTTGAGTTGCCCAAGGTCACCGCTGGTGTCCATGTCTGAGTGAGTCCCAGTTCAACATTCAAATCACTATAACACACTTTACAAACCTAATGGATCTTAATTAGATCAACACATACAAATACTTCACATCACAACAGGAATAGCTTACAATACATTGTTGCTGCAAAAATCCATCCCCTGTCCCCGGTCATTGCAAAGATTCCAGCTAAACTCAGAGGAACCAAGGAAATCTGAGCAGGATGGCAGATGACGGTGGTGTTTTTGCTAATCAAAATATCCCACCATTTCAAATCCCTGCTAAAGCTGAAGGCTGCGATTCTATAACATCAACTAAGCTACAGAACTACATTAATTACATAGCTACTACCCACTATCCCCACTTACTAGGCATCAGTCACTGTGAGCAACAATGGTCCGTTCTTCTGTTGATCGGGAAGCATCTGACTGATGCTCCCACCCCCTCCCATGAGTAATCTCTAGTGCAACAGTCAGAAGCAGAATTCTTGTCACAATTCCCCTTTTTATCGGAGAGCACTCACAGGAGAGCAGGGTGGAAATCCAGTCAGCTGCTTCCTGGTTGACAGGGGAACAGATCCCTTTCACTCACAGTGGCTGCTGCCCAGTAAGTGAGGATCGAGGGATTTCATGCGCTCTGTGTACTCATGAATATGTAGGGATCGTGAATATGAACCAGTTAGAAATTCATAACTGCCTTAGTGCATTCCAACTGAACTCTTTTCTAAAACTGATGTCAACTTTTGAGGGACTAGCTAAATTGATCTTTAGACAGGTGCCATCTCCCAGCCTGGCATCCCAGTCAGTTGCCAGGGTTACCTGCTCCATAGTCCAGGCCTCTGCTTGCTGTCCAGTCTTTGGTTCCTTTCAACAGATTGTCTTGTCACTTTTTTTCCCCACTTCACTAGGGCCTGGACTACACTCCAAACACCTCCTTAAGTTGCTTCCTGACCTGCACAATTTCTGTCCATCTCCTTATGTGTTTTTCCCCCTGGTGAAGTTTATAGTGGCCATTTTAATTGAGTCCCTGGCAGTCCACAGAGCATTTAATAAAAGACTTAATTATTTTTCCCATCTGTTCCTCTCAAGACAAGTGTTTGAAACAGATGCTCCTTGGTTCAGAGGGATGGGAAATGATTGCTTCCAAGTAGACCTGTAGAAGATGAGGATCAGAGCTTTTAAACAAGAATTTGTTGTGTAACTCGTAACAGCTCCCCCCACACACAAAGAAATTCATTACTGTTGCAAATAATTTAATAACTCATTCCATTACTCATTCTGTGACTTATTTTTCTGTTATCATTTGAAGCGGGGGCTGACAAGAGAATGCCTTAAAACTTGAAAAATCTGCCTGAAATACTGAATGAAGACTAAACCACTAAAAGTAACTAGGAAAGATAACTGATCACACAAGCAAAAGTTATACACCCAATTCACTGGCCAGGATCCAAGGGTGTTGTTACAGGAGGGTGAAATGAAGGTGTGCTATGCTGTCCCAAAGAAGGATTCAATCCAGTTCTTGATCAATCATTAAGTGATTGCAATGATAGAAACTGGGAGACGGAAAAAAAAAAATCATGATGGGCAGAATTCTTATGGGAGGGCAATGCTCTCATTTTGCTCCTCCCTGAAGTGAGTCCGCTCTGGATCTTACTTCAAGCTGAACAAGAGCTCTGCCAGTGTTGGATCTTAACTTGGCCCTGGCATTACTCCTGTTCGACAGTGGCAAAAGTAGGAGTCAGATCCATAGGGAAGCCACCCTCCTCCTGCAGCAGTGGATCACCTCTCTTGCACTGCTCAGGTTTGTTCTCCTACAGAGAAAAAGGAACTTAGGACTCTGCAGGACACAGCTAGGCGATTAGTGCTGCCCCCTGCCACTGAATCGGTAACTACATCACCATCATCATTTACTTGTATTCTGTCTTCCTCCCAAAACGGGGACTCAAGGCAGCTTACATTTTAAAATTAAAGATAAACAGATGACATTTCTGTCATGTCTAACAAAGGGTTTCCCTGTCTGTATTGCTTTGGACTCATGCGGGGTTTTCCATAGCGAGTTGGAGCCTGGGTCGGGCCATTCTCCCTATGTTTATAGGAACACCCAGCCCTGCTTTCGTCAGTTGATCAAGTAGCCTTCTCGATTAGAAGAAACAGGAAGATGGTTTATTTCGCAGACAGAAGGTTACTGGGCAATTACAATTTTTATAGGGCTGTCATGGGACAAATCGCTGGCCCCCTTTTGCCTTTGATGCTCCCTGGCAGACGGCCCAATAAAGATCAGAACAAGGCAGGGCAGAAGGGGAGGGGGGTCAGGGACAGACCCTTTCTGAGGGGCCTTGTTTCTCTTGCTCCCATAAAAGCAACAACAGATGCCCCCTTCCAAGAGTTGCCACTGGAGAGGTTTGGTACAGGCTCTCCACGCCAAACCCAAACATAAACAGAGTTGCAGATCTCTGCACTGCTTCAAGCTGGGAGCATAAAGAGCTGCAGTAACAGACAGCCCATTTTTGTCCTTTGGGGTGGGTCGGCCCAGGAAAGAGACGGCCACAATACAGATTTTGAATACGTTACAAGCAAAACAAGGGCCATCCTTGTAACACTCAGACTCAGTATCCTTCATCTTGAAAACCTGTTGGTTAGGAAGCCAGAAAGTCAAGGACAGGAACCATGCAGGCTTCTAGATGCTGTTGGATTGCAACTCCCAGCAGGCTTAGCCAGTGCAGCCAATGGTGAGGAATGCTGGGAGATGCAATTCAACATCTGGAGGACCTCATGGTTCCCACTTTTGGTGTAAGGCAACGGATGCACAAAGCTGGTAACCCCTAGATGTTTTGGGATGTAATTCCTTGTAAACTTCAGTCTCAAAGGACCCAATGAGTAATTTCAGCAAAAAAAAAATTCCTGCTGTGAGAAAAGTATTCACAAACTGAGCAGTTTTGAAGAATATTTATAGTTCAGAAGTAATTTGTGAAAAATTTTCATCTGTGCATGGTTTTTGTTGTTGCTGTTGTTTGGGCACAGAAAACAGCAATTCTTGTGCAGGAAACACTTTCTGTGCAGAAAAAGCTGTTTCTTCCACTACAACTCCCAGTATCCTCCAACCACTATGGCCACTGTAGTCCACCAAAATAATTTTTCCAAGCTTTGGTTTCCCTTGATTCCACTGAATTCCCTTCCCTTTTCTAGATAGGGGCTTTGCAATTTCGAACTCTGGTGTGGGTGTGAGTGTATGCACACAAGTGCACTTATACACTTAAAAATAAAGCTACAGTGGCTTACCGGAGGCTGGCAATGAGATCCGTTTATCTAAAGAGGTATGACCTTGATAACCAGGAGTCCAGGCTTTATGCTTTGAAATAATTATTGCTGTTATTATAAGAGTATTTATTTGGTGCTTTACAGACAGGTAGAAAGAGAACAAGTATGTGCAGCGTAGGAAGGTCATTCCACTAAAGTGCTTGCAATCTAAATGATCCTCAATAGGAAGAATTGTTGGCTTTTTTGAATGCTTCCCTCTTGGATGGATGGGTGTCTGAAAAGAACTGCTGCAGCTAAGATCCTTTTTAAGGCTGACGGAATATAAGTCTCTGACAGTTTACTGAAATGCAAAAGACAGAGGCAGCTAGCCTGACAGCAACGGGGACAACTTGCCTGGTAACTTCCCAGCACACTGCATAGCCAGAGAGTAGCCATGGGTCATGGGGGAAACACAGCTGTGCTCGGGTACTAACTGGCCTGGAAGCTGGCCTCTTGTTGCAAGGAAATGCACAACTGCATGCATAAGGGGGTATCGGATATCTCCTTCTGCAGGCTTGTAAAAAGCACCACCACCAGTGTAACCAGGAGTTAGGTTGGCATAGTGTCCCAACAGGATCCTGGCCTTTATGTTTAGAGGTTACTAGCCCAAAGGGCTGTGAGATCTTATATACTCCGCACCACGTGTGGGAACACTGAAAGTTTCCCAATAGATATAACGAAAGTAGTTACACACCTAATCTAGAATTGTGCCACTTTTTTCTGTACAGGAAACAGTGTTCTCTGTGCAGAAAATAGGCTTTTCTCAGAAAAAGCCCATGTATTCTTTTTCTGCAGAATAATTCCTCCTCAGTATTTTGAGGCATTCAAATACTGGGAGAATGCTGTAGAGGACTATTCATTTTCTGTTGTAGTGGGGAAAAAACTATCATAAGTATTTCTCTACTTCATATGAGGACAAAATAGTTGAGGATTTATATCCCTTCTGTTAGACTTAGGGGGGCAGAACTTCTTCCCACAATTTTGGATTTTCCCTCCCATCCTCCATGCATTGTTCATTGTGCATCCTAAGGACGTCTGGCAAGGACTGGCATCTGTTATGCCTTAGATTTAAAGAGTTCCAAGGGACATAATGATCCCCTATTTTTGTAGGAAAAGTCCCTATGTGTCTGAACAGTTAATATTTTTTCCTTGAGTCAGTGATTTATTAAAGGTGGATAAAGAAAGGAATTCCCCTTTCATTCTTCCCTTTCTACCAGAATATCATAAATGAATTTTTTTTTCAGTAAATCACATTGGTACATATTTCACTATTTCCATCATATCCATTCACCATGGTGAAATACGTTTCTTCTCCAGATGTAATTATAATTTTCTAAAGGATTCATATCTCCTGTGTTATCGTGGCATACCTGTTTGCAGACATCTAGGGTACACAGTCCCTTCTTGTGGTCCTTGCTGCTGCTGCTGCTTCTGCTGCTTTAACTTATGGTGACCTTCTGAATGGTAGATCTCCAAGTCACCCTCTCCTCAACCACCCTGCTCAGGTCTTGCAGATTCAGGGACCTATCTTGCTTGATCAAGTCTATCCATATGTAATACAGTCTTCCTCTTTTCCTACTGCCTTCAATGTTAATGAAGCATTATTGTCCTTTCTAATGAGTGTTATCTTCTCATGATATGTCCAAAGTACAACAGCCTCAGCTTAGTCCTCTTGGCTTCTACAGAGAGTTCAGGTTTGGTTTGCTCTTGGACCCATTCCTTTGTCAGCCATCTGTAAATTATCTGTGGTCATTGTTTTTGTTTTCTAAACGGCCAACTATAAACGTGCCTTTGCACTTTCTTCCTTGACTTTCTTCAGTAGTCCTTCCAAATCTTTTGCTGTTTTCTGCTAGCATCACCCTTCTTATGAGACACTAATCATTTTTGCCTCTGTTTTCCCAAGTCAGACAGTAATGGCCTCTCATTCTTAGAATGAATATTATATTGAGTTATTCCTTCCATCATCTAGTCATGCTCTTTGCACAGCTATTTCATAACCTTTTAATGCTTCAGACTCTGGTGTGACTCTCATCTGCAGATGTCATCTATCACAACAATCCTTTGAACTCAGCAAGTTTGACTTCAATGTACAATGGTAGAATTGGACCATAATATACTGGGAGGCCCACCTTTTTGTTATACAGTGAGATATATGGTTAAATTATTAACCTTTGAGAAGGTTAAATGATTAAGCTCAGAGTGCAGGCAAGCTGATGGTCTGATTCCGCTTACAGCAGCCAGGGGTTCACCACATCAGTCCGGGCTTGGTGGCCAACTATGGATTTTAGTAGTCAGTTAGGCTTGGCTTTTCTCTCTCTGTGCCATAAAGGAAAAGTCATCTCATATTTTTAAATTTGTCCTGGCCCAGTGCGGCGGGGAGGGGAGGGACAATGTAGAAGTGGCATTAGACTAGATGGCCCTTACAACGCTGGGATTCTATTCTTCAATGTGCATCCAACTCCTTGCCCTTCCGGCAATACTCCTTCGGTTGCTATGCTTTCCAGCAACTTCTGTCTATCCTCCTCTTGCATGAGGATTTCCTCCTCAAAATTAATTTCAGTTCTAATGCAAACCTAGCTCAGTCTCCTGGCCTGTCCCTCTTCTCTCTTTAGCATTAGCCGTGATTAGAAAAGTGACAATGGCTTCTTGGTCTGCTACATATATTAAAAGATGAGCTTTCCTCACAGCTACCCATGTTGCAAAAGGATTCTCATCAAGCTCACTTTATGACAAGATTTTATCGATTCTGCACTCACACCAATGCCCTAGACAAAGATTTTTCTCTACTACACATGTGTTTACCAGCTTATCCGTGCTTGTATACAACAGCTGCACTGTTTCCTGCCTTTGTCCTTTTAACCTCCCTCTGTATTTCGGATGAGTGGACTGGAGTCCATCAGAGCTTATGCTAGAATAAATCACTTATTCTCAAAGGTGCTACTGAATTCCTGGATGCCGTTTTATGCCAAAACAGACTAACACATTTATCTCTTTGAGCCTTTAGTATAACAATCATTTCATTTGAAGCAATTGCAACAGCATTAGAGAAACAGTGTCAGCATGAGTATTTGTTGTTAATTACGATCAAGTTGTCTTTTGACTTTTTGCAATGCTACAAAGGAGAGACTTCCAAGTCACCCTTGTTAACAACGGCCCTGTTCAGCTCTTGCAAACCCAGGGCCGTGGCTTTCTTGAATGACTCTGTCTGTCCTGAGTCTATCTGTCTGTCTGTATTTGCCTCCCAATGCAAAACTCTGGGCAGCTTGCAATAAACGTTAAAACAATGGATAATACAAAATAAAAAAAGAATGTGTGATGGCTGGTTTGCCAGCAGTGCAGAGTTCCATTGCTTGGGATGGTTGACTGTCTTTTAAGTGTGTACAATAGGCTGTTTTCTGGATGAGCCTCTTTAGACAAAAGACATGGGCCCACATAACACTGCTCTTCCATATCAAATCATCATCCTCCCCACATACAGAAAAGCATCTCTAGAAGACAGCTAAGGCCAGAACCCTTACATCCTATTTTTCCATGTGAAGGGAATTTATAGACGGGATGACGTTCCTGCTTGTGGAATGGCTTAGATTTGCCACATTAGTGAGAACTGGGACTAAAATCCTTCAGGCCTAGAGGGCAGGAATGTAGGAATTTAGAAGACAAAAAATCCTTAGAAGACATATGCATGTCTGACACAAGACAGTTTGGTGCTTGAGGCAGAAAATCCAAATCACACCTATATACACACACACACATACAGAGGTATACAATCATGGGGTGTGAACCACTTGGGAAGTTCTTGCATAAATGCACGGTAAGGTCATCCTCCCTGAGTCTGTCTTGCGCTCATCTCCACTTGCTACGAGACCTTCATCTTAATGTGATGGAACCAAAAATAGTAGCTTAGGAAAATAAACTGAAGAGGATCTATTTCTCTTCAAACGAAGAATCACGGCCCAGAGCTCTCTATCCGTCTTGAGAGACTGCTTCACCCATCACCATCACAAGCTTGAGCTCTGCATGTCAGGGCTGCTTGCCTGTACCTGCTCCTGCAAACCTCCATTTGTACAGGGTTGTATGTGTGTTTTGCCAGGAATGAAAGGTTTTCCCTACAAGCTGACCTGAATGTCTTCCCTCTCCTGTCTGTCAAGGCTTCCCTTTTATCAGAGCAGGTATTTCAATAGAGCCACAATGATTTACTGTCCAAATAGCGCTGTTCCCTGTCAGAGATTGTGATCAAAAAGACGTATTTTGCAGCTAATAAAGAGTCTTTTTCTGCCCTCCCCCTTCTCTGTTCTGCGTCCCCACCTCTACAAATATTGGTTTATGAGCCTGGTGCTTACTGTCTTCCCAGCACAGAAGCTGCGCCTGGGGGAATCGTTCCATCCCCTCTGAGCCACAGGGTCAACCCTTTGATGCTTCACCCGGAGAACTTGGAACAGGTTCATGGAGGAGTTCGTCTTCCTCCTGGTCCCCTCCCCGCTCACCTTCCTTCCCCAAACCAAGGCACATGGAGGGAGTGGAGAAGCTGAAAGGAAACCCTTCATCTTGACACTGGGGCACTGAGGGGAACTGTGAAATCTCCCCAAATTCTTACGCCTCCCCCACCCATGTGGGGGAACTTGCCCGCCAAATTAAATGCCAAATAAAAATGTTTTTTTGAGAGTGTTAACCTAAAAATATTAATATGTAATATTAAAATATTAATCATCCACATGAATGGCTTTCTGGAAAGGAAAGCTCTGGACCAAGGGGGAGAGCTTTAGCCCTGGGCTTTCTGTGGCCCCTGAGACTGTTTTGCGGTTGGAAAGCAGGGGAATCAATGAGGACACCTCCATCTATGGGGTGCACTGGGACAGGCACCAGCTCCTATGGTCAAGAAGCTCTTCCCAATGTATAGGTAGAATCTCTTTTCTTGTAATATCTTATAATATCTATCTCTTGTCTATCTATAATGAAACCTTCAGCCTTCCCAGGCTGCTAATGGCTCTGTACCCATGGAATGAGGGAGGGAGAGTTTCTAAAGAAACCTTTTCTCTTTCTCCCTTCTGGGTAGGATATAGAAACATAAAGGCAAAAACTTGTTTGTTTTTTCATTTTTAATATTTTATTTATTCTTTTTTAGAATTCTGCAACGACAAACAAATCAATCCCTCAGACCAATCAAGCCTCTTGCATTGACATGTCCCAGGTCTCAGCAAACACTTACTCCTCTGAGGACATGGCTGTCCAGTTCTTGCCAAATGGAAAGAGAGTTGTTGGATAAGTAGGAGCTCCCGAGGTGATCTGTCCAGCTATCGAGCCCGGATGCCTGCTCCTATGCGTGCACAAGGAGATGCTGGGTGAAGGTGTCCAGACATATCTTATATCAACAGTTTAAGCTTCTTTTACTGAGGTCTCGCTGTAGTTCCTTCAGCTTCATTCACTCATCCCCTGCACTACGTACAGGTCCATTTTGGTCCGAGAAAAAAACTCATTCAGAATAACTGGAGGAATGAATATTTTATTTCAATAAAGGATGCATGTGAGCCTATGGGCAGAAGCAACTTCACATTTTGTCTTGACCACTTGTACTTGTAACGGACTGAGAAGCAAGAGATGTTGTGAATTTTGGAGATTTAACACTGGAAGATGTAGCTATGGAGAGATATCTATGTGACACACATACTCCTCTCAGTGCAGGACTGCAGTCAATATTTTTTTACATGTTTAATCTTTGAACTGTTTCCATTACTTCTGTTCTACCTTCATGAAATATCTCCCAGACATAAGTGAAGATGTTTTACAAGCTAAAGACCTGATCTTTAAAGATGAGGGGAAGTAAAAGAGAAAGAAAGAGGAAAAAAAAACCTGCTGGTATTATTAAACAATAATCGGTGACAATTCTTCAGGCTTCTTTCAAAGATGCTCAGACTTCCTTTTCATTCCACAATCCATTTTTATCTCCTCTTATAAGGCAGGACATGTAAATGCATATTTCCCAATGTTGCAGTTATAACTGTTTGTATGTGAAACGTGTATGCTATTATCTTTCCACCTTGAATGACAACCTGTGATTTTCTCGTGTCAGGACACATTTTAAAACCTTATTAAGCCAAGTTGTCCTTTGCACCACCTACAGTTTTCTTTGGGTGGGGCCACCTATTAATCATCATTCCCATGGAAAGTAATTTCCTTTGTAAGCAGCTCTCAGGAAAGTTTGTGCCTCATGGGGCCAAAAGGTGAAGAAGTTAAAGGTGAAATGGTGATGCCAGAAAGATCTTTAGTGCCACATAGTTGTCATTTCTATCTCCTCACTCTTTTATGCGTTGCACAGGGTATTAAAAGTATGCATAGCATTTTCAAGTTTTGAAGAGCTTCACATGCATTTGCTGTTGTTATGAGTCATTCTTCACTGTCCATCTTTCACAACCGTACAAAAAACTCAGGAGTACCATGGTCTGGATGATTCTGGCTTTGGTATCCAATAATATTCTATGATATAGCTCCTTCATAGCTGCCCTTTCAAATCCTAGAACATTTCCGCACGGCACTCTTATAGCGCGATGATTCCACTTTCAACCTCCTATGGAATCCTGGGGTTTGCAGTTCCAGGAGGGGCCAGCTGTCCCCTCCCAAAACTGCAAACCCCAGGATTCCATAGGAGGTTGAAAGTGCAATCATCGCGCTATAAGAGTGCCGTGCCAAAATGGTCCTAGTCTTCTGTGCTGTTGACTACAGTCTCCATTTTGATTAAAGATTGAACCAAGATAAAGAAAACATTTAAAGTATTTTGATATGTAAATCATCCATGACTGGCATTTTTGTTTTCTTAATGTTCAGCTGCAACCTTGACTTTGCCCTTTCTTCTTTGACGTTCATCAACAATCATTCCAAGTCTTTGGTGTTTTCTGTTTCATGGCCTGATGTACAATGTGTACCAAGTGACATCAGGACGCTCCCCAATGTGCATCCGGACATTGGCTGGGAAGCACCGGAGCACAGCCAGAGTGCCTGATGTGCATAAGAAGCGCATGATGCACATCAGAAGTGCCCAATGCATATTGGAGAACTCTTGCCAGGTCCTGGATCCACAGATTTGCAGTTCACTAACACGGCTTCATTGCATTTCTGCAACATAGCTATGGATTCATAAAGTGGCAAAACATAGTGTGTGATACAGGACCACAGCCAAGTTCTCAGGTGGGAAAAGACAAACTGCAGATGGAGAGAAATGCTCCCTCACCTGCATTTTATTTCAACCAAAAAAGTTTGGTGTGTAATGGGAAAAACAAAACAAAAAGTTGGTCACCAATGGCTGTATGCTTGGGACTGGATGACAGAGCCAAATATCATTCTGTGTTATTTGAGATACTAGGTGATTTATACAGTATGAAAGGGGGTATCAGGAAAATAAATAAGCCAATGCACGTTCATGGAAGCGTGGATTTTTTTGTTCCCAACTTCGTTCATGATTACATGACCCTTTGTACTCACTTTTACATATATAATTTATACAGGAAGATATTAATAATAGCTTTGGAAACAATTTACTCTGCCCTTTTTTTTCCTGCTCTATTCTTGTTAACTATTGTTTCCAACAGTTATGCAAGGCTATGTCATACTTTTCCTTGAAATTGCTAGTTCAGACAGTCACTAAGGTTGGTGTGTGTATATAGTGTAAAATTTCTTTTAGTTTGTTGCAAGTCTTTCGGGGCAGGGGCTTGTCCAACACGTGTGTTGCCCCAAAGACCTTAGAAATTATAAACATGCTAGAACATTTTCCCCTTGTGTCAAACCACTCCTTTTGCAAGGGCAGCCTTCAAAAACATTTCAACCTTTTTGCTTCCCTTGTTCCTACCTCACAAAAGCCTGCTCCATACTTTTGGCATCTTGAGATAAACCAATTTCAAAATGCAGAACACTCCCCCTGAAAAGAAAAGAAAAAGGAAAAACTGCTGTTTGTCCTGGATATAGGCCAAGAATATTTAAAATGTGCATTAGTGAAGTTGTTATAATAAAGGCTTTTTTTTTTTTCTGTGACTGTAGGCATTACAATGGGTTGGATTTCGGTTTTGGTTTTGTTAAGGGTTTTTTATGCGATCAGGTAACTATTTTCTGAGTAGAAACGGCTTTGCTTGAACCTGGAACTTTGTGCTCACAAAGGATTTGTTCTGCCATTAGCTTCATATACTTTACTATCCGCTGGCTTTTCTCCCATACCCTGTGAAATGAGTTAGCATGCAAGATTGTTCTCTGGCAAAGAGTTGAGAATGTCTCTTCTAAGATGGCACTTGCTATTTACAATATTTGTAAATATTTGACTGTATTTGTCTTTGAAAGGAGTATCTCAGGGGTGTCCACATTACCCACTTTGATACCACTTTAAGAGGCCCCATCCTATGGAATCCTGGGATTTGCTGTTTGGTGAGTGACTACAGATCTCTGGCAGAGAATTCTAAGTACCTCATGAAATACAAATCCCAGAATTCCATAGGATGAGGCCATGGCAGTTAAAAGGGGATCAAAATGCTATAATGCATGGTATCCTTTAGTCTATCATAGAATCATAGAGTTGGCAGAGACCCCAGAGGCCATCCGGTCCAACTCCCTGCCATGCAGGAACCCATATCAAAGCACTCCCAACAGATGGCCGCCCAGCCTCTGCTTAAAAACCTCCAAAGGAGGAGGAGACGCCACCACACTCCATGGAGGCAGCAGCAGATTCCACTGCAGGACAGCTCTGACCATCAGGAAGTTCTTCCTGAGGTTCAGGTGGAATCTCCTTTCCTGCAGCTTGAATCCATTGCCCCTTGTCCTGGTCTCTGGAGCAGCAGAAAACAAGCCCTCTCCTTCCTCTACATGGCATCCCTTCACATATTTAAACATGGCTATCATGTCCCCTCTTCACCTTCTCTTCTGCAGACTAAATGTATTCAGCTCCCTAAGCCGCTCCTCATAGGGCATGGGACGTCGTGGGGGATCAAAAGCAAAGCAATCTGTTTAATCTGGCAAATCAATAACTTTAGTAGCAGCTGCCATTCGTCCTTAAGCCTGTACGGAAGGTTTCTGTTTGTGCTCTAGTACAAAGCATCCAAGATGCAAAGGCCAATGAAAAGTTGGTTCCTCTCCATAATACAGGACAGTATGGCTATCCTTCTCGTAAATTGCTCCTTTATCTTCCTCACATGGGGACAGCTGTTCTGAGAAGACAAGAAGTAGAAGAGTAAGTATGTTGAGGCACACGTGAGTGAAAAATTCCCATTATCTCTCCTTTTGTTCCACGTAGTCCTGAACTTGGAAGGAAAGGGAGCAAAGTACTGAAAAGAGGTCCTGAGCCCAGATTAAAAGGCATCGGAAGTCACCACAGCAACCAATCCACGGACTGCAAGGTCAAGAGGTTGCTCGGTCAAGATGAAATTATTCCGGCTTCCTCCATCTCGTGGAGTACAATCACGGAGCAACTGATGTTTGTTAAAGTGCTCTTGTGTGAAGCAGCCAAAGAGAAGACAGGAAGGAGAAAAATTAATTTCCTCTTCTTCTTCATTAGCCCTCATGTTGACTGCAGTCTCACGTGGCATTTGCCCTGCACCTGGGTCCACCAACAGCTCTCAGCCAAGGGCCTACCCCTTGTTTAGTGCCCGAGGCACCATCATAGGGTTGCCAGGTGAACTAAAGGAGAGGGCTCCTGTCCTTTTAATGATTGGGCAGACAAGTGGGCTTCCGCAGGCGCTGTTTGCTTGACAAGCAGCATCTTCTGAAACTCTCTCATCTACACAACCATTTAAAGGGACAGGAGCTCTCTCCCTGGCAATCTTAGGCACGGACCCTAAGAGGACAACCCTTAATTAATCCCTCACAGTTTCCAGTCTGCCTTTTTGACGTCCTAGCAAGTCCTAGTACCATTTGTTTTCATAAAGACCAGTTTCCCAAGGGAATCCTTCCCTTACAAAGCAGCTCTGCTTGGAAGCTTGGATGAGGCAGGACAGATGCCATCGCAATCTGACGCCGTTGCTAGTTTCTGCATTTTGAAATCAAGATCTTCTCTTAGAAAGCACAGAGTGGGCCCTCCTTACTCATGATCTCCGCACACATGATTTCCTGTTTATATGAAGCATTGCATCCCTATACCTAACATGGTGATGACACGCACCCAGAAGTGCTGAAGCATCTGCATGTACATGGCTGCCATTGAGACCTTGTGCATCCTTACAGAAACCCCACCTTGGATATTGGATACTTATCTGAGAAGACAGGATATCCAAGGTGGGATCTTATAAGATTTTATATTTATATTTATGTATATATTGCCCTCTCACTCCTCTTTTACCCTTCAGGAAAAGATTCTGCAAATGAGCCACAGATCTCCAGCCTACCCATTTTGCTTGAGTTCTAGGAAACCTGCCCAAAATACATTATTTGGTTTCAACCTTTTCCTAAACCTGCTCTTGCCTACCTGACTTGGACTTCATTCTGAATAAGAAAGCCATGCCATCTCGAGCATAGCTGGTGTGAAAGCTCAGCTGATGGAAATGGCCCGTGCCAGCGGTTTAATGAGATGGACTTTGGTTAGTTATTCAAAAACCTGCCTAAATCCTCCCTTTGCTGAAAACAAACATTTTAAAAATATTAAAAACACTGTTGCTTAAGCCAGGAGATTAAGCAAGTTTAAAACTTATCGTCTCAGGCGGAAGATTTAATCCTAGTAAAATAAGGAGGTGCAGAGAGCTGGTTTGTGACAGAAGCTCCCACTCCCCACTTCTGGAACTAATCATGGAGAAAGCTTTGCAAGTGTGCCTGGGGGAGGGGGGGCACTGATGGAAGAGACAGTGGCATGCTGATGAAGGGAAGAGGCAAAACAATACACCCAGGTGCCTGGCAACCCTGATGGCATGCTATGAAAACACAGGAAGAAATTAAAAGCCTACTCTGAAGACATTAACTTTAAAACCAGTTAAAACACATGAAATGCATACTTCAAAAAGCACACCTTAATGCCATGTCCCTCTGCCCTGGGTCAGTTCAAGCTGTTGAAGGCCTGTTGAAATGGGAAAGTCTTTGCTTGCTGGCAAAAAGGTCAGCAACGGGGGCAGATCAAACCTCCCTTGGGTTCCAGAGCCTCGGAGCAGGCACTGAGAAGGCTCTGTCCCGTGCCTTCACTCGATGGGACTGGGAGGCTGGTGAGATCAAGAGAAAGCCTTGCCCTCAAGGTTGTAAGGCTCAAGCGGTCTCATATGGAGAGAGACAGGCTTTGAGATAGTCTGGCTGTAAGCTGTTTAAAGGCTTTATAGGTCAGAACCAGCGCTTTGAATTGCACCTGGAAACAGACTGGCAGTCAGGGCAGCTGTTTTGGCAAAAGAGTTCTATGCTCCGGAGAACAACCCCAGCCTAGTATCATCATTTTGGACCTGCTGGAGTTTCCAGTTTCCAAAGGCAGCCCCATGCAGAGTGCACCACAGAAATCCAACCAGGATGTAATCAAGGTATGAGATGCTACCTGAATTTTGAGACTTGCCCTGAGCACAGCGTTTGTTTGAAAATGTCCATGCACAAAACTTAAATAACAAAACCAAACAGAAAAGATGTACCCAAGGGCACTGTGTGACCTGTGTGCTCTGGACCAAGATTCTTGGGAGCCAGTCCTCAATTGCTGGGCAATGCACCTGACTCTGCATTACCGTTTGCTATTTTTTGCGAAGACTATTTGTATTTTTAATACATGGCAAAAGGCACCTAAGTGCCCTGACTAGGCACTCTTTAATGTACAATTTGTATATCCCCAAATCAATACACTAGTAATGAATAATAACAAACTGGGAGAAAGCACTAAGTTATGGGAATAGCCCCCCTCTCGGTTTTTGATCTATTCAGGTCACAAAAGCCATTAACAGTGAAAAGTCCAGCGTCAGGCAACGGGCAAAGTGTGTGACCCTCCCAGAGCCAAACACACCCTTCCTTGTGTGGCAACCTGCCAGGGGGCGGTGGATTTGATTTTTGCAAGTCCCCAGAAGGAAATCTTTCTCATCTGTGATGGGCTGCCACGCCTGGTTGAGAAGCTATATTTTGGTGGGAAGGGTGTTATAAATAAATATTATGAATCAACATGATGACGACAACAACTTACTGGTGTTTGTCTTTTGCCTTTGATGGCCTTCTCACTGCACAGTGTTAGCAAGTTTTGATGACATCTACTGGATCAAAACAGAAGTGTCTATATGTCGCTTTCTAGGATTAGGACTGTTTGTAATTCTCCTGTCTTGAGCCATCCCCAACAAGAGCCAGTTATGTTGTGGCTAGGGTGGCAAGAAGGACCATGGTTTGCAGATCTTGGCAATGTTTGGGATCTCAAGGCCTGCACTCAGCCCTACACACTGAGGCCAGAATCCCACTGGTGTCTTACACGTGCATAAGTTCCCCTATGGAACCTGTTGATTTTTTTTTACCCGATACTGAATGTCTGAAAGGCGGAGGAAGTAGAATTGTGCACGTGGGACCCATTGCACATTCAGGCTCAGGGCAGACTCAGGGCAGCCAAGTTGGGCAGTGCTGCAACTCACTAATAAGACAACACAGCCAGCAGAGGATATGGTTTGAACATTAGACTAGAACTCTGGGAGGCCTAGTCCAATCCATGCCCAGCCATGGAAACCTACTAGGTGGCCTTGGACCACCTGGAAGAAGGCAATGATGGCAAACCCTCTCTAAGCCAACCATTCCAAGGAGAGGCAGCATGATGTAGTGTTTGAACGTTGGACTAGGACTTTGGGAGACAAGGGTTCAAAACCCTGCTTGGCTATTGAAACCCACTGAGTGACCCTTGGGAAATTCACACTGTCTCAGCCTCAGAGGAAGGAAAAGGCAAACGCCCTCTGAACAAAGCTTGCCAAGAAAACCCTGTGATAGGATCACTTTAGGGTCGACTTGAAGGTATGCAACAGCACCCTTTTCTGACCCCCTTGCCGATTCAAAACCATTCCATCCCTCCATATTCTGTCCTGAGAGTAGCTTCTAATCCAGAACGCATATTACACATCAGGAGGATCTAATGTTGCGGCGCATCCAGTTCACTCACAGCAATTTATGGTTTTTCACAATGTACACGGTCAAAGGTTTTGGATTACTGGTTGCAAGACAGCTTCTGGGTAGCCTCTTCCCTTTGTTCCACCACATCTCATTGTAGGGGACAGAGTGTGGGGAGAAAGATCAAAGCCATTTCTCCCCTCCTCTCTGCCTGCTTGGAATCTCACACTCTGGCAAATTCCCAGGGCATTTAAGGCCACAGATAGGAGATGATAAACATCAGCCCATTGGCTAGAGCAAGGTCTGAATATAGAATTGGCATGAAAGTTCTGGAGCCTCTTTGTAGTTCTTCTCCACCCCTGATTCCCATCTCCTCTGTAAAATAAACAGCTCCAATTGTTGGCCACTTGACATTATGAAAACATCAGGTCCATTAGTGTTTGGCAGCATGCTCTTTCATTTCCTTCTGCCATAATAATTGGATGGGAGAGGGAAGCAGGGACAATAGAGAGGCAGTAGGTAGTAGCCTTCTTGCAAGGGTGGGTTGGCAATACTTAGCAGATTCTGTCTTCTACCCAAACAGTGCCGCTCTTAATTTTGTATTTCACAAGGTAGCACTTTTGTTAGTGAGTAACAAATGTGTATATATGTCTCTTTGTTGTTAGCTGCCATCAAGTCAACTTCGACTTATGGTGACCCTATAAATGAGACTCATTCATTTGTCTTTTTAGCAGTCCAGAGTATCCGTAGAACTCTTCTCCAGCACATTTCAAATGAGTTTTCTTCCTATCAACTTTCTTCACTGTCTAGCTTTCACACCCACACATAGAAACTGGAAATGCAATGGCATAGACTATTCTAACTTTAGTATTCAATATCTTTATACTTCGGGATCTTGTCTGGTTCCTTCATACCTGCCCTTCCAACTCCTAGTCTTCTTCTGATTTCTTGACTACAGTCTCCATTCTGATTAATGACTGAGCCATGATATGGAAAACATATTTGCAATATGATCCTTAGTGCCTCTTCCTTTCCTGAACCCAGCTTGGACATCTGGCATTTCTTGCTCCACATAGGGTAAAAGTCTTTTTTGTAGAGTTTTGTGCAACACTTTGCCTGCATGGGAGACTAATGCAACAGTCTTGTGGTTACTGCAATCCTTGGTGTCCTCCTTCTTGTGAACTGGAACGTATACTGAACATTTCCAATCTGTGGGCCATTGTTCTGTCTTCCATATTTGTTGACAAGATTTAGTTAGAACTAGAGTAGATTCTGCCTCTGTAAACTGAAGCAACTCTATTGGTATGCCATCTGTTCCTGGTGATTTATTTCTCCCAACTGCCCTGAGTGCACCTTCCACTTTACTTTCTAAAACTGTAGGATTGTCTTCAAATGGTTCTTCCTTAAATGAATCTGTCACCCTTTCATCTCTTTTACACAGTTCTTCAGTGTATTATTTCCATTGTCTTTTTATTTCTACTTGGTCATGTAATGTGTTCCCCTGTTGGTCATATAGCATCCCCCCTCTTGGTTTAAATTTCCCTTTCATTTCTCAGATCTTCCTTTTTTGTTCTCATCTCCAATTTCTCTGCATTATTAATTTTCCTTGTCCTGGCACACAATATCTGACATGTAGTTAAGTTGATATGTTTGCTTGAATGCTGTTTTGTGTGCAAGTCTCTGTGTGTGTGTTCCTTGGAGCTCCCCTTCACAACAAAAGTGCATTCTTCTCTGTGTACATCCCCTGTGGCCGCACGTTTGATCTGATTAATTGTGCATGCTAGTGCCTGCACCACTTTCTTAAGCAAGGTGCATCCACCAGGGAGGGAAAAGGATGACTTTTTCTCCCTCCTCCTTTTTTCCCCAAGCTCATTATTGCTGTTGTTGTTGTTGTTAAAAGCCACTTTGACCGTTCCATCGCAAAACCCAAAGGCCAGGCCTCTTTGTCCAACAAGAGGCCAATGAAGCCTATATGGATTAAGTAACAATTTAGCAAAAGGGCCTAAAAGCCAAGCCACAGCTACACAAAGAAGCCATTAAAGGTAAGTACCTCCTGGTAAAGTGCCCATTTAGAACGATTCTGGTGCCCCTGGGCCCTCCGGAGACACACGTGAGCTGCGACTCATTCAGCAACAGAAGTAGGAAAAGCCTTTGGTACAATGACACAAGCCAGGCCCAACCTGACAGGAAGACGAGCTGGAACAAGTGCACATGCAGTGTATGTGTGACAGGAAAAGAGCAAGGGCCTTGTTGTGCTACCTCACCAATTTTAACTGAATATGCCAATTTTAACTGAATACTCTTAGCAGAGAGCTTTGGCATATGTAGCCCTTCATCATTTGCTGGGCTTGAACTCCCAGCATCCCAAACCTGTGGTGGCTGAGGCTGATTGTAGTGATTTAATATTTATAGCATTTATATCTTTCTTTACAGCTGGAATGGCTCTTAGGGCAGCTTATGCAGCAATAAAAAGACAAGCCCTTGCCCTCAGGCTTGTGGTCGAAAAAGATTGAAAAGAGCAAAGGCAATGGGGAAAGAAATAGAGATACGGACAACATCTGCAAGGCCACAGATTCTACACAGCTGGTATATGCAATGCTTTCTCAGTGGAATTCTCTGTTCTTACCAACAGTAGCACACATTCCTTCCACAAACACAACATAATTAATGAACTATTATTAATCTGCCACCATGCAAAGCAGGGTCGCACGTTGCTGCTTCATAAGCACAGAAAATTAGCCTGCAAGAAGCAGCTTCTCACCTGCCAGCATCCCCTGTTCACTCTACTCTTGTGCATGCTACACCTTACCTTGCCTTTCCCCAGGCACTAATGCGATTACCATTGTAACTGATTTACCCAGTAAGTATGTTAACTAGCCAACCTGCATATGGTGGCAGGGTTGACCTTTTCATGATGAAACTCCTAAAACTCCTGGAGTTTTCTACAAGAGGAGGAGGTGGTGGCAAAGGTTGCAGCAGCCACCCAGTCTGTCTCCAAGTAGTTTTCCTATTTATCATCAAACCCTGACTCCTGGTGGACAAACAAGAACACTACTTAAGTTTCAGGGTGCATCAGTGCAAAATCCATGGCCAAGGATATTTTTATTAGGACCAAAACCAAACAAAATTGTGAGTGTGAGCAAGTTTTGAGGATCTGCAGATCACTTAAATGGATGGGCTTAAATTGGTTAGATGGAACCAGAAAAGCACACACACACACAAACACACACACAGAATAGCTGATTCTCCCACTTTTGAAGCTACAAAGGTCTATTGTAACTACGGTTTCCTTCTAACCCTGGGTGAAATACCCTGGTTCCTCGGAGGCTAAAGAACAAAAATGAAGGGGGGAAAAGCCAGTGATTTTAGTATATATATCAGCAGAGATGGACAATAATTTGTGGAGGTACAAAAGGGGAAAATCAACAGAAGCTAAATTATGTAGGATTACCTAGAGGCAGAAAGGGAAGTTGTCTTAAAAGAATAAAGTTCCATCTTGAAGGGGCAGGAATTCACCTTTCTCTTTGTAGAAGCCACCTCCTGAAAGGCTCAAGTGGGTTATTTTCCAAGTTACAAATAAAACAAAGTAAATTTGTGTCTCTCATTTCCTCCTCCTAGTTGCATGCAGTTGCTGGCAGTACTCTCACTGGATCCTGCTGCCTCCACTAGAATGAATGGCCATCTCCCTCACAGTCCCACATGTACCCTCTGAGAAACCCTCTGAAATAGGTTTTGCAGATCCCAGAAGGTTGCAGTAGGAGGGTAAGAAAGTCCAGATTCTGCTCACACTGAATATGGAAGTATGTCATTCGCTGTGGGCATGAAATGTGGAGTGTAATGGGAAAGACAGGCATCCAATACCTGCACTTACTCTCGGGTCTCCATGTCAGTTGCCCTCATTGCCACCAGCTTTCTTGTGTGCAAAGGTAAGTTTGGGGGTGGGGGCAGGCACTGGTTGACTGACTGCATTTTGGCCCCTAACCCTGGAAGGCAAAGGCAAAGCGTCTCTGAACAAATCTTGCCAAGAAAACCCAGTGATAGACTTACCTTGGGAACTCAAAGGCACACAATAACAACAGAAACCTGCTGAAGTTGCCCACCTTACTTAGACATTTCTTCTGCTGCTTCCTAGATTCAACTGGAGCAAGAGTGAATTTAGAAAAGACCACAGATACTACTGAGCTCATGGTGAAATGGAACATGTCGAGAGCCTTCAACATCCTGACATCACAACCCAAAGCCCCACAAGCATTACCAAAAAAAAGAGAAGTCATCACCAAATGACTGCACAGATCGCTGTTGTTGTGTCCCTTGCCTTTTGACACAAGTCCACAGGCATACAAGCTAAGGCTTGTGAGCAACTGGCAAAATCTCCAGGAGAGAACGGAGCTGTACACCCACACAAGTTTCAATAATTCAATAATTTATTCATCTAAAAAAAGTGTGTAAAAGTATATAGCTCTCATCCACAAGGTATATATGAACAACATTTTAAATGGAGGTCTTTATTATTATTATTGTTTCTTCTTTTTTATCAAAGTCTTTGTTTTTTTTAGTGTATTGTACCAGCGATATACTGTTAAGATTTAAAATGAACTTCACACAGTTCTCTTTTTTTTCCTCATTCAAATTGTTGGCTATATATAAAAGAGGTTCACTGCAAAATGCTCAAGGAAAAGAAATCGAAATTCTTCCAAGAAATGTACAGCTTTTACATTTAAAAAAGGTTCTGAAATATACAGACAAGCACGCTGGACATCCCCTGCACACACACGCCCCTTTCACACAAGCAGTAATAATTCTTATTTCTTCAAGGTTTCCAAAATTAGAAATTAAAAAAAAATAACTTCTTCACTCTGTAGGAAATCCAGGGCTTGTACATTTCAGATTAATTCAGTAAAAAACTCACAAGTAAAATAATGCATATTTGAAGGGAAATATTATACAGGTTTTTCACACTGAAATACATAACATTTTTTTCTTTTAAAATCTATTGCCATTCATTTATTTTGCACAAAAATGTATAAATAGGTTAACAGTTTCTCTTAACTTAAAAAAATTAAATAAAAACAACACTAGATGAAAATTATTCCTTACAACCCCCCTCACCTTATTTGTAAGGTGAGAGATATTTTAATTTTTGCATTAGAACTGGAACTCTGGGGAAGAAAATAACCCCTTTGATAAAAACATCACATAAAAAAGTCAACCCAATGATAATCCAAGGGTCAGGTGAACCTGGGAAAAAACCCAAAGTGGTAAAAGATACCTTTATGTAGTTTTCCTCTCAAAGTTTTTTTTTAAATATAAGCTTACAATCTTTTTCTTTTAATGCTCTTCAAAAGGCCTTGACAATTTTCCTTTCTGATTAAGAAAAAATATGCAATATTTTAAAAATCAATTTTACACTGTATACATTAGATACAAATGGTTTTGATATATCTAATTTTTCTTCTGTACATTGCAAAGGTTCCCCCGGGTGGGTGCTCTGAAGCAGAGAGTGATCCATTTACACGGTCTCTTTCTGACCAAACTTTCCCCATCATACATGGGATTATTATTTTTTCAATAATAAATTTGATTTAAACATTACACAATCATTTCAAGAAAAATATTTCTTTAATTTCATAGAAATTTTAATTTCTTTCCTTCTTTCTTTCTTTCTTTTTTAACCAGAACAAGACAGACTTTTGGAAGAACTTCAAAAATGGTAAAATATTCTCCAAGGATAGCCAGCTGACCAATTCTTACCTACTTTATTCCTTTTCTTAGAAGTAGCCCATTTGTGTGCCTGTCACAACAGCAAACATTAGAAACAGGAGTTTACACTATAGACCTCTTCAAGCCCACAGTCCAAGAGTCATAAAAATAATGTGACTTGTTTTAGACATTTTTTAAATGGCAAATATTTTAAACCAGGTTATTTTCCCATCCAAGTGTTTCTGTTTTTTTTCTCATTTAAAACTACTAATGGAATGAAATCTCTTCTAACAATCATTTCTTTGAAATCATATTTCTTCATGCAGACAGAAAAATGCACTAGAATTGAAACAGACAAGAGTGTAAACAAAGAACTGTGTGTGTTATATTATATTTTGCCATGTATGTCACTGGAGGTCAGGCCTGTCCCAGTTGATGGGTGACTTGGGCTTCAGCAATAAGTTCTAAACTTGTCAAAACTTCTTTCTAAATCAATGCTTCTCCCTTCAGTTTGCCTCACTGTTATGCTCGTAAGTATCGGTCGTCTCCCATTGGTCTCAGTTATGCATTAGACCTATTCAAACCTCACTGCAAACCGAGTTCCTTAATTCATAGTGTTCACCAATAAAAGTGATAACTCCTAACATTTTTACTCACTTGCTCTTTCTAGCTGGTATCTGGATTTTTTCATGGATTTTGCCCCAGATCTGAAGAGCGAGAGGTATGTCATGATACAGTTCTCAGCAAAATAGAGCTGGATAACCCCCTGTACCTGGTGCTCTATAATTTAATAGCCCCTATAAATAAATTAAAAAACAAAACAAAAAGCAAACAAACTTAAGAGGATCTACAGACTTTTCATAACTACATGGACAGGTAACAAAGGCATGAATTCAATCCACTTTATTCCTGACAGACAGAAAACTCCACTGTTTATAAAGGACTAGAATAGGTTTTTCTGTGCAGCTAAGTCCATCCTGTGGTTTTCAAGGATAGTTCTTGGCCATGTACATTGCCCATGACAGCATTTTGTTTCAGAATGACAAGACTCTTGTTGCTTAAGCAAAGGGATCCGTGCATTAAAAAAAGGTAAGACGCTGTCTTCTGTGGTCTGTTGTTCCATAATACGCAGCCACCAACTTAACAATGCACTGAGGCTTTAACACATCCAGTGTCCAAAATGCTTGTCAAAAGTGCTGGCATGCTCCATCGGGTATCCTCTAAAAACTGAAGAAGCTTCCCATGACTCCAGAAGAAAGCAAATTGCTTCATGGACCCTTAAAAGCTGGATCTCAAGAGAAGATGGACAGTTTGAACTTATAGGCCATGGCACATTTCTCAAGCTGAGGGTGACAATCAGCCAGGTGCTTCTTAGTTATTAAAGGATGTTCATGATGGCATTGTATAGCTGTGTGAGCACCACAAAGTGGACAGGAAGGCAGGAGCTGCGATCCTGAGTTGCGGGATTACATGTAAGCCATGAGAGTGCATTGTACTGTTCCAAAACAAACCTAGAGGAGAAGGGAAAGAAAGAAAGAGAGGCACGTCGGTTTAGCAACTTAGCTGCTGTTGGCCAAAATGAGTGGTTTCTTCCATTCCATAATCTCTGCTTTCCTAGACTTCTACGTTGAAATAAATGTGCTTATTTTCTCCCATAGTCCAATGCAGAGAGCAGTTTCTCATGCTACATGTGAAAAAATAGAAGTTGGATCTTGTGTGCCACAGCCCTATCTGAAGAAATGCGGTGCTGTAATATGATAGCCAAAAGGTACTTTCTCCAAGAGATAACTCTGATGTCTGGCAGGACTCTTATTTAGGAGGAGCTTGTAAATCTCTCTCTTGGCTCTAAAATAATGTTTTAAACCAACTGGAAAACACCAGCAAAAGGTCTATCACTAAAGCTCAAGGAAGTCTTTAGCAGGGAAGGAAGGAAAATTTCAGGTCTTCCCCCATCTAGCTTGCTCAAGAAGGTTAGAGACATTCTTTACCACATTCCTACTCACCTTCGTGGCAGCTAAGAGAAGACATTCTTGCAGGAGTATGTAGTAGTGGCTTCCCAAAATCAAAAAATAAAAATAAAATGATCCCCTCCTTTCTACTCTGC
Organism: Ctenosaura bakeri; assembly: GCA_948474755.1. Taxonomy (NCBI): domain Eukaryota; kingdom Metazoa; phylum Chordata; class Lepidosauria; order Squamata; family Iguanidae; genus Ctenosaura; species Ctenosaura bakeri. Next base: position 132,616 of record CAOLHI010000808.1, read on the forward strand.
ACACACACCTATTACAAAGGTCTGCCGAACAGGCCCACAAGCTCTTTCAAACTGAACTGTGGCTTTCAAGAGCGGAAGGTTGGTCAAAGCCCAACATTTGAGATTTTAGGTCTTGAGGGAGAAAAATGGAAATACAAAACTTGAAGATCATTTACCTCAGAACATCAGATGTGGTTTTAGAGTCCAAGGGGTGGGGAACCCTCTGGGAGTTCCGAGCAGGGAGGAGTTCATCCGTCTGTGCTACAGAGATGTGATGATGCAGTGATGCCTGTTCAGGGAAAGACAGGCGTCATGCCATTGGACAGCTGTTTCTTCAGAGTTCATGATGAGCACTACATAAGCAAAGAGCCACCCTGGACTCAGGCAAGCAATATCCCAGAATTATTGGCTTGAAAGGCATCTTCAAACACCCTTCCTATGGCATAGTGGGAAAAGTGGACTGCTTCAGCCAGAGACTGTTGCTCAGACAAAATGGGTAGGGGGTACAAATATGTATCCAACCCTCAGCTCCTTGGAGGAAGGGTGGGTATGTGGACATAAATTCAAGAAACCAAAATAGGCATTTGCTTTTGCTTACATATCTTCACCAAGCAAACATCTTGCCTCCATATAAAACTGCCTTACATTAAACCACACCATTGATCCATCTAGCCCAGTATTATCTATTCAGACGTAGTGATGCAAGTCCCAAGCAGAGGCTCTCTCTCAACCCTGCTACTGAAATCCTTTTAAATTGGAGATGCCAGGGATTGAACTGGAGACCTTCTGCGTACAGTCCGCTATCAGGCTTTCCTTAGACTTCACCCCACGCGGATAGTGACTGCTGAGCTACAAAAACCATCACGTAGCAGTACTGAGACAAGGTTTATGTGGGTGTACCAAGTGTAACTCCAACACTTCCCTGAGCCCAGCTCTCTATAGCAACAGGCACATGCAAAACAGTTGCAAATGTGTTAGTAGGCATAGCGGCTGAATCTGTTGCTGATAGGAGAAGGCTGTGTTCAGGTGACAGGTGCCACCAGAGAAGAGGTTTCCGTTTCCCTGCCAGGAACAAGAGGCTTAACAAACCTTCAGAAAGAGGGGACATTGGTTCTGAGCGTGTGGACAAGATGACCAGAACCACTGAGGAAGGTTCTCAGCTTTGGCAGTAGAGACAAAGTACCCCAGTGCAAGAGGCTGTTGCTTGAGTTCTTCAGGAGCTTCCCGGGAGAGGAGACGTTCTCCTTGGCTCTGTAGAAACAAGAAGGAAAAAGGAAATAAAAGTCAGACATCAAAGCAATGCATCAGTAAGAGGGAGGGGCACTCAGCTTTTGTCTGGAAGCACCCCCACTGGAGGCTTTTTACAGATACAGAAGCCGGTGTGGGTTGACCACCAGTGCTGGCCTCCCTTCAAATCTCCTTGTACTTCTTCTTCTGGTAGTATTCTCCGCTATCTCAAGAAATGACTATGCTAGGAGAAATTTTTCTTTGCTAATTGTATATGGAAATTGCCAGCAGACAACAGATGACAATATTTGTGCACAGTTAGGCTGAACTATCTTTTACAATGGACCGATATAGGAGCATACTTCTACATACTTCCTCAACATTTGACAAACAATCAGACTGCAGGTTACAGATTTGGTGGATTATTTTGGCTATTATACAGAATATGCTATTATGTAGAATGTATATCAGGTATCCTTTTGACGGTAGGAGGTAAGGGGTAATTCTGAAACCCCAAGGAAGTCAGATCAAACTCTAGTGTACTACACTATCAGCCTGTATTTCAGCAGCAGAGTGAATCCAACCAGACTGGATGGTGAATAGCTTCTGTCAGTTTCCCTAATAAGGAAATAAAAAGCTCAGCTATCGTTACAGAAGGAGAAGGGGTGATACTGTCAAAAGAGAGAAATGGTCCTGCATTTTTGTCCTTCTAAAGACTTACATATCCATCCATTCACACACTCGTTTAATGGCCAAAGAAAGGTGGCAGTTTGGTGATGGAGAAGGAAGGAGAGGGAATAATCTTTCCACCCATGTTTTTCAAGAACACAGGTCCTTTTTCAAATATTGGCAGGACGTGTAGTCCGGAAATTCTTGTAAGGGAAATAAAAAATAAGCAAGACACAACAATGGATCATGTGGAACCTTTTAAAAAAACCTCTCTTTTTGCTGCAAAAGACTAACAGAGTTACCCCACAGAGAATCAATCAAGCGAAAAGGAGGCAACTTTTCTTAAGAGTGGTATCAACTAGATCAACTAGAATCAGAGCTACTTCTGAATCTGGATTAATCGATTTTACGTCTCCTGTAGGAGGTGATAACTAAAAATATTTGTATTGATTATCATGTGCCCAGTATCCATACAAAAATCAAGTGAAAACAACAACATATGATAACCATAACAGGTAGATCACCTCTAGGTTCTGCTGGTAATGAAGCAGAAGTCTTTATTTCTAATAATCCCCAAGTGAATTCTGTATAATTTATTGACTTCACAAAGCAGCTTAGGCACCAAATTCTGTAATTGCGTGAGATTTAAGAGAGGATTTCAGCAGTTTAAGCACCACCAGATCTAAAACGCCCACTAAAAGTCCCCTGCTTAACTGAATTTCTTTATTCATCAGGTCATCAGCCCTGGCCTCATAATGCATCACAGCCTGCTTGGTTGAAAACTCAGCAGCAGGACAGGGAAGCAACACTCATTTGCAAACTGCAGCAATCAATTACAAGGTCCATGGATGAAGGGGTGCCCTCCCTTGACCCAAGGGAAACGATCACACGCTGCTGCTTTTGTAAGAACAAAAATTACATCTCAATTACCAGATTCGTGTTAATGGTTAAACTAGTTGATCCAAAAGGCATTCACACAGGAGACGCCTCATCAGGTTACCAAACTCCCTGACTACCCATCTCATTTACAGCAGAAACTGAAGGCAAGTAGAACTGCCAGGCAGTATTACAAGCAAAACTTTCAAAGTTGATATGATTTGGTAGAAACAACTAATACTTTGCTCATTAGATAACTTTAAGCACTGAATATAGAATGGGAAGCTTGCAATGTTCAGGGATGGCAGATTAACAAGCCTATATTTTCAAGAAACAAAGATTATCCCATGGAACAGGTGTCCACATTAAGATAATGCATTATGTCAGAAACTGGCAATTAACAGTATCCTCCAAAGAAACAAATATTTTTATTATGATAACTTACAGTGTGTTTTTTTTTTTTTCATTCAGTGTCACACAGTGCCAAGCTGGACTGTAGGAGGTTTGTATTTGCAAATCAAAAGGAAATCTGCACACTAAGGCACTTTCAAGGAAGTACTGGGGACACCAAGTACTCAGGCAAAGGGGTAAATCTGTACTACTTCAGTACCTACAAATCCAAAACCATTGGGATTTTAAAAATAAATTTGCTTTATTCCGAGTGAAAAGTAGGAAATAGATGTTTGCCTTTAGTGAAACTCAAAGATATGCTATTAATGAGAAAGTCAGCGTCAGAACTAGTGCATCAACTTTATCGTCCCTTTTATCTTTCATTGAGAAGCAAAGATGCTTTTTTTAATTTTTATTTTTCTAAATGGCTCTACACATCCAGATGCTGCCATCATGTTAAAAGTGCACTGTCTGTAAGTTCTGTGAGTTTTCTGAGTAAAGGCTGATGGACATACATAATAGCCTCCTGAAGAGTCTTGCACCACAGCAACTGCAAGTGAGGAGCTCTGCTAAACACTTCAACACTATGCCAAGCCTTTTAACGTAAAGAAAAACACCTTTCCTTTCTGGAATTAACAAAATTAATTTACATGCTCAATAAGCTTTGATGCTAGAACCAGCTTCTTAAAAGCCACTTTAAATAACACTAACTGTTGAGCTGCAAGCACCCTGGGCTAAGGAAACAAGATCTGCATAAACATTTCAGCACCTGGGGAATTTCTGTTCCAAACATTACGCATTCCATATGGAAATTAAAAGGCACTTACCCGACTATGCTGGAATGATGGCCCTACTCCAATACCAGGTGAGCCAGGGGAAGGGACGGGAGATGATGTTGGAGATGAGTGAAGATTCCCAGTCATTAGAATGCCAATGTCATTGTCCATATCATCCGGGAATGGAAGGTCAAACATGTCATCTCAAAGGGGAGGGAAGAACAAAAAGAAAATATCTATAATATTACCTGGTGTGATACAGACTACCTTGAAAATGGCACATCTGGACTTAGTGAAGGTCCACACTTGTCTGATCCAGACATTAAAAAAAAAGAGGTGGGAAAAGGCCAGACAGTGTGTCTTCAATATCACCACATAAGGAAACATTAAGGCAGTGTGATGCTGAGGAGTGATGCTTAATATCAGCTCTATCATGCAGTCTGGGGCAACAAAATCATCAAGACTCCCTAATCACAGTGGTTATACCTTGTTTCAGCTCAGATCTATCAGTAACCACTCTAGAACCTCTTCTAGTGCAGAGCTATTGTTCACAAAGGATGTCTCAATGTTTGGTAAGCAATTCTGTCCTTTCCAAAGATTTTTTTGGGGGGGGGGATCAAAAGTGGTATGACTACCAAGAATCAGTAAAGTCAAAACCAGGCTTGATATTGATTTGAAGGTGGGACTTTGGATCACTCTTTTCACTTCCACCTTTTCTGAAACCCTTCTTTTCTTTCCCCTCCAGAAGTCTCTCATTCTTTCTCCTCTTCCAAAGACAGCAATAGTGGTTCCCCTTGGTTTATTAAGCTTTCTTCCTGCACACTATCGTTACAAATCAAAATCAAGGTTATGTTAAACACAGCATCCAAGGCGCAAATAAAGAGGGGCTAATAGCTTCAGAGGCTTTTTAATTATTAAACAAAGAACAAGGATTGAGAAAATTAAATCTAACACCCTTTTGGGGAATACTAGCCTTTGGACTATTACTCCAATTAGCATGCAAAACCCTAAAGGGCAGGTTAATGCAGGTTAAACATTTGTAACCATTGTGTTCAGAAGAGATTCGGGGCTGTAAAAGGACAGCAACCCATGTGTATTAAAGGGAGGTGTTGTTGCTTGTCGAGGGCATCTAAATTCCAGCAGCAGCAGATCAAAGTCAAACACCTTCATTCAGTAAGACAGAAGGGGCCTTTTTCATACTGCAACTTGGTTCTTTGTAAAAGAAATATCACTCTGAAAGCTCTCTGCTCCAAAGTAGCTTAGAAAGTCCCCAACAGATTTGAGGCTTAGAAAGTCCCCAACAGATTTTCTGGAATAAACATTTATTTATGAAGTTGGTTGTGATGACTCCTGATCTGTCATTAGATGACATCAATCCAAGAAGGATCCACTTTCTCATAGCCCCTATACCTCTTTGGAGGTGTATAGTTGTTTTTCTTAAAAAAATTGTCTTAACTCAAAGGTAACTACAGCCCGGCAGCTTCTGATGCAGGAAGGTGTGAATGTCACAACATCTGCATCCATCTTCTTGGTTTGTCCCATTGTATTTTTGGACAATCCCACTGATGATCTTTTGAATAGAGGTGTGACCTTTGTCACACTGGTATCTCCATCTCTTAACACAAAGGCAAACAGCACCTTTCTGAATCCTTACAGTCAGTCAAATCTACCCAAAAAAGGAAATGACCAGAAGTCTTCAGATATTGGTTAGTTTTGCATACTAAACTAGAAAAACATGTACCAAAAGCACAGCTGAACAGAAAAGCGTGATTAATGTTTCCAGAGGACACATCACAGTTCAAGGTCATAATTCTCATGCCCCTGTACAAAACATAAAAGCATAAAAACTTGCTGATTACTTAATGTAGAAACATTTTGATCTCACATTAAAGGACAGGACAGTGCACAATTAAACTTGGAAAAGCTACCTTTTGGACTAAAATTCCTATAATTCCCCAGCCTAGATGTTCAGTGGCTATGCTGCCTAGAGATTCTAGGAGGTGCAGTCCAAGAAGTAACTTTTCACACTCATCCTTACCTCCAGCTTAGTAACTGACTTACCATTATTAGGGCTGAATCCATCCTCAGTTGGATAATTTGCTGGGGCGACCTGGATGGTTGCAGAAGTTGGAAAAACTAAGATGTGTGTACAAGAGGCATCCTGTGGAGTATTCAGCTGGGATGATGGCAGATTAAGGGCAGTGCTGCGGCCAAACACAGATCCCATGGTAACAGCATCTTTGAAGTGAAGCAAAGCAGAGTTATCACGCCTCAGACTGATTAAAGGTACCATCAAAAACTGAGTAAGTATGTACATGAAGTTAGGACAAACAACATTAGTGCTGGGCACAAATGGGAGTGGGCTCTAAATACTTCCCAAAGATTGGTAACTATGACTGATAGCCTTGCTCCTTCAAACCAGTGCAGCCTTGCCAGAAGCCAGCTGCTAGTTTGCCTGTCTACAGTTTGTTCAAACAAAAAAGTCACTGTCAAAAAATCGAATTGGTTGAAAAGCAGAAACGATATACTGTACAGTAGAGTAGGGAGTATGAAAGACTTATGGAGGCTCACTTGGGACCAACTGCATGCAAACTGCTTCCAAAGTCTCTTAGCCAGCCTAGCACATTTTTCTCCCAGTCAGTTGGCTTTGCAAGCAGTGCATGCCTCTGAGAAGTTCCAAGCAAGCCTCTGTAGGCAAGAAGAACTGATGAAAGAGTGGAACTCCATCAAATTAATGCACCTTGTCCTTAAATAGGAAGTATCACAACAGTGAGTCATCAGATAATTGGGCATCAAAGGGTAGGGGCTTCCTGCATATTAAGAAGTAAAATAAGTGTTGTTTGGAAAACAAATCCAAACATCAAAGAGACAGCAATGAGGGAGGAACATTTGTGCAGCTAAATCCAGCATCAGACCACTGTGGATAAATTACCTGGCATCACCACAAATGATCCCTGGGGCTCCATAGCAACCAAACAGGCACTAAGAATTGAAGGAGAGTCTGCAGAAGAGATGCCACACATACGACACACCTCCTTTAACTGCTTGCTGCTTGTCTGTAGTGAACACTCTCCAAGCAGGATGCTCCAATCTGAAAAAGGGAGAGAAAGATCAAAAACACAACTGGTCTCTAGGGGACCATTTTGTCATTCAAAAGTTAAACCACAAAACTATTTAATCTCTCCCTAGGTGAGGGACCACCACCCTGGAAGTATGAGCTACACTTTTGCAGTTTTTCACATAACTAAACAATGCTACACACCCTTCTGTGACCTACTCTGTATTTACTCTAAGTTTCCTTAGCCACCTTTATCAAGTTCACTGTCCCGCTGCATTTATAATATCAGCTCTACAGATTTAATTGTTCCCCACATCCTCCCCTCTTCACTCTCCTCCCCTATTCCACCAGCAAAATGGTATTAGATCTAATTTTCTATTCTACTATGCTTGCAATTTGGTAGTCGTATTTATTTGCACTTTAAGCAACAGTGTAATTGCTTGTGCTGCTACTAAACCCACAATGAAATAGAAAAATAAAAGCTGTCAGATTGCAGCACCCTATCAGCTCTCTAATAGTTTCTTTGTTCTGCTTTATTCTTTTCCCACAAAAGAAATGTGTAGCAGTATTTACAACAACTGGTTGTTTTCCCTTCCTCTCTAAGCAGCGCTGACAAAGTAGTAGGTCCATCATCAATTTCTAAACCAGACTCTCAGTGCAAGTAAACACAAATGCAGAGCAACTGAATCCAGTCTGGTACAACACGAATAAATTACCTCTGTCTGCACATCGGTGGCAGGTTACTGAGGCCAGAGTGGTGCAAAGTACTGGCCTTCAGCCCTTCACCCTGCAGTCACTCAAAGCATACACAGACCTCCCACTCCACTCCAACCACCAAGATGCCTATATAGTGACTTTTTTCCTCTCATATTGGCCCCAAACAAAACAGTTTTCATCTGGCTAATATGCTTTTAAATGGAAACCACGAAACTGTGTTTTTAAATGGTTGTAAGCCACCTTGAATCAAGTCCTGGGAGGAAGGTGGGATATAAACTAAATAAATACATAAATATATCCTAAAGTCAAAGGAAGTTCGACAAATACGAGTCAGATAAGATCATGACTCAAGGCTCATATTTGACAACAGAAGGCAATGCAAAAATGGGTGCTATGAACCCATTCTATATATCCTATTGCCATTGATTCTCCAGAATATACTTCCTTGAAACTGACAAGTCAAGTATATTCAAGTAAAATATTTGATACTTAAGTAAAATGCTAAGAAAAGTTCCTGAGTGACTTCATAATACAAGAAGCTGAAAAAGAGACCTTGAAAACCTTAATAAAAAGGCTGGACTGACACAGCTCAGAGACAAAGTATGCGGTACCACAGCACTGCTCAGCAACCTCCAGAATTTTGTGTGAGGCAGCACTCCTAATGTAGGAATCATAAAATAATTACTTGCAAGTTAAATCTACCAATTTCTTAGTTTCATATAAAATCTGTTTAAAATCCACAATGCAGACAAACATAGACGGTCAGGAGGCATCTAGACCCTTGTAATTCTAGAATCAGAAGCTGGTTTCTGTATTGCTTTGATAGTATCTTTATCAACATCCAGAATTAATAACTGCTCATGCTTTTCATTCTGAGAAGCCTACAAGTCTATAAGCATACAAAAGTCTGGAAGGACAAGATCACCATTATCAAGCACTGCTGCCTTTAACATTATAGCAATAATCAACTCAAAGCACAATAGTCAGGCTTTATGCCCTAATAAGAAGCCGCATGGGCTGTATTACCTTTCAACTCTCCATGGCCAAGTCGGCCAAGTCGGCCAATCACAACTCTCCAGGGCAGTGATGTCATTTGGATGATCCCAACGCACCATTCCCACAGCTTCTGTAAGCCAATTTTACGGGGCGATACTTTGCTTCTCCTTGATCTATCAGTGAGGAAAAAAGAGCAGAAACCACCCTTACACTTTTTTAGATGAAAGATCTTTAAATCTAAATGAAAATGTCAAGGACTGGACCTGAAACTTTTGCATGCTGCCAGTGGGCTAGTTTTCTCTCCTACCTGTTTGGCAGGTCAATGTTGACAATGCAGGTTTCCAGCAACTCGCCATGCAGGTCAGTACAGGAAGCCAGGAGCCAGCGCTGATCATGAGACAAACAATACCCAACAAAAAGCACATTGTACTTCTGGCTAGCTTCTCCAAAGGTCTCCCCCAGCTCTGTCTGTTTGTCCTTGATGGGTGCCAGGATAAATGGAGGCGAATACACCTGAAGGGGGCTGGGCTGCTATAAAAAGAGGACATCACGTACAGATTTTAGAAATAGTAGTATGAGATGTATCAGGTGTCAACAGTAACATAATGCTTTTAAGGACACAGCTTGTATCAAGCCACCTGGGTGAAACAGATGTAGACAGTACACTGTTGTATACCCCCACTATTGAAGGTACAAACTGTTCCAAAACCTACATGTGAAAGCCACTTCATGAAAACTAATGACATCAGATGCACAACTTTCTCTTCTACAACCTCAAACTGAATACATACGTTCTGCATCAGATAAAAATGTCCAACTACTTGTGTAAAGAAATTTATGCATGTGGAAGACACTAACTGGGTTCTGATCAAACAAACTGGAAGCTGTGATTAATTTTGAGGACTTGGCAGGGAATGCAGTTATGAGTGGTCAGTGAAATCCAGCAAGATATAACTAACATTGTGTGTACTAAGAGAAAAGTTGTTTATATTACTAATACACACACACACCTCTGCTCCTGCCCCCTTTGAACTGCAGTGTGTGGTGCTCATCTCATCACTACAGAACATATGAGGGACAGCAGCAAACATATAATGCACAGTGAGGGCAGAAACAAGCTCAGGCTGAAGTGAATGGAGATGTTTCTTTTTGATTCATCAGCTTGTGAGACAGCTACTAGGATTCCTTGCACGGGAGATGGGGGGAGTCCCGCTCACTATGCAACTGACAATCCCCTAAATCAATAGAATGACTTTTTCAGAAGACACTCTGTTTGACACCACTTTCTGCAGGATCATGGGTCAGCTTTTAAGCTTCTGTGATGGCTTTTGCACAGGCAAAAATTTTCGCTGACATTTTTTTCTATCAACCTAACAGAGATGAGAGGATGGATTCTGAAAATCTGATGTGTGTTTGCCTCAGAAGCCTTACGATATGTAGGAACACAAAGGGGAAATGCATCCCGCTGACCTCTGCAAATCCAGCTGTGTAGTTAACTTGTTTCACACACAGAAACAGGTTTGGTGGCTTTAGTATTTTGGGTTTTTGAAGGAGTGACATAAAGCTGTGCAGATTATTTCCTCTGCCCTTTCTGTCTGTTCCTCATGGCAATATAAGCCCAAAATAGTGATGTGTATTCAAACCAAATATCAGCTGCTTTTCTGACTTTTCTAAGAGACTGCAAAAAATGCATACAAACACACACAGTCCTGCACTTCTTTGTGCTGAAGTGCTTACCTCAGAGTTCTTGAGAGTCTTCTCAATGCTGGCAACTGGCCCAAAGCCTGTCAGAGATTTAATGTGAATCTGTGTAGGCAGTGGTCGCCTACACTGGCAGTAGACTGAAAATGCGAGAGACTTCAAGTGCTGAATGTAGAAGACCTGCTCATCCTTTATGGTTCGAAGCATGTATTGGCAAGGCACAATCTAGAAAGTGATGGAGAAACAGAAAAGCCAAAATTAGAAGGCTTAACTTAGGACTCCTTCACAGATCAGCTATTTAAGGCATACCCATAAAATGTTTTACATGTATATCCAAAAATGTAGGAATACAAGAAGCTCGGGTACTACACAGCAACTCTATTCCAGGAAAGAAGAACAGGCTACAGCTTGCTGAAGAGAGGGTAAACTCTGCAGTGAGTTTGAACAATCCTTAGAAATTTTCTTCTGCAAAACAAGCCAACGCTGCCATTTGCCATAGACTTCAGTGACCCTGTGAAAGTTCACAGAAGCGTGTTTCTGACACAGTAATTACTAGGATCAAGAGGTAATCTGCTGTCAGGAAAAGAGCTCCATTATGCCCCTAAGGTTATTTAGAAGCAATTTTCATCAGTACACTTGATGCACTCTTATTTCCAAAGCCTTCAAGAAACCTCTGCAACGCTACATTTTTAAGCCAAGTTCTAAGAAACAGAAGTTGCAGTAAGAAAACTGTGTCTGGGCATTTCAAATTATAGTAGGATTCAATATGATGGAACTGCTCCTCCTACACTATTATTATTATTATCATCACCATCACCATCATCATCATCATCACCACCACTATTATCATCATCTTTATACCCTGCTTTTCTCTTCTAAAGGACTCAAAGCAGCATACATACAAACACAAAGCAAGTGTTTCCAGATAGAAAGCTAGATGTTAAGGAAAACCCTGTTGATACAGACCTCTCTGTGTTGGGTAAGTTTTCTATGTGGAGGAAACTTATTTTTCATGGAGGAACATTGCATCAGGCAATCCACCCACCCACCCACACTGCTTGACATGGAATACTCCAGGTACAGCTTTAATTCGTCACCTGATCTTTATGAAAATTAGACTTCAGAATCTCATGTGCACCTCACAGAGGTCAATCCTGAATTCTGCATAGCAGCAGGAAAATTCCTGAGCACAGGAAACTCATAATAAATTTAACATCATAAATCCAGTAGCCATTGCTACTTTTTTTCCTGAGGATTTTGCACCTTGTCTTGCACGAAGTGAGTAGATACATTCAATATCAATTCAAATGAGATTAACTCAAAAACTTCATTTCAACAGTTCTACATGGTTACTGTCTGAGTGCACTGTACCCCATTTATACATGTAATAAGTGCTGCGCTGTAATTTCCAATCCTAAGCTACAATAAACCCATATAAGTTGTGTAGTTCCTGAAGTATCAGCACAAACTGTGCTCCCAGGAAGTATCTTCATGAAGAAAATGTACTGTGCTCAAAATATCTTACATTGTTGCCTTTACTTCCATTGGCAAAACTCCATGTGCTTGAAAACCAAACTAGAAATGCATGGACATAAACAAGACACATTTAGAGCTGGCAAAATCATTGCTTGGCTGAAAATCTAAGAATAATATTGGTCTCTAACAGCACAGACCTTTCCTCTAGCCAGTTGAAAGTGCTGTACACACTTATGCAACTCTAGAAGAAGGAATACCTGGAGAACGAAAGAATCCCTCATGTTTTCAGGAAGGCTGTCCATCATCTCTGTGTAACATCGCATCAGACTCAAGAGCCAGAGGTTGGCTGAGCTGGATTCCTCCTCTGCAGTGTAGGTGAAGGGATCTACCATATAGATCACAACAGCTGGAGGGTAGTCATGGCTATCCACAGACTCAGGTTCACCAGGAAATCCTAGCCTTTCCCTCTCTGCAGAACTGGGGAGAAAAGGGTAGAATTAAATGTTTACTAAAAACTTTCTTACTAAAAGACAGTCCATGGTGACTTGATGCCTGGAAGACTGGTTCAGTAACAGTTATAATAACAGCAGAAGGATGAGACACGCAAAGGGCACAGACATAGCTCACACCCACTGCCAAGATACTCGTTCACTGGATTTACCTTTCCAGCCCTTCTTGATGCTGTTGAGATGAGTTATGTCCTAACTCTGCATCTCCTCCTGAGACTGAACTTCCTTGGGATCTCTCTGTGGGATTTGCCCCAGGAACTGGGTTTTGACCACTGAACCCTGAGGAAGAGGTAGTGTTTGTCTTGTTAATACTGGATGCTGAGGAGGATGCTGACAACTGGGGACCTGTGGAGGTTGAAGTCCTACCACTGGACATGGAAGTGAAACAACTGCCAGTTGAAGAAGTCCCAGATGCAGCAAGAAAGTTTGAACTGGAGGGGAAAGGTGCTGCACGCCCGTATCTTGTTCGTTCCTGGCTTGATGATGTTGGCGGTGCAGTCTGTTGTTTAGGCGGATTCAGCAGGCTGCTATCAAGTTGCAAAGTAGCTAAATAAGGTGCTGAAAGAACACGCAGATGGAAAGAAATTAGAGGGCACTGAGGAAGAAGCCTTGAACAAACAAACAAAAAAGTTTAAAAGGAACACTGAAAAATCTAGGCTTTCAAAATCTTGGCAAGGCAATTTGCATTATAAAAACTAAACGGGAGTCAAGTGTTTTTGTAAAGTTCCTGCAGAGTGGGGAGCAGAATGAAACAGTTTACCTGTTATTGCCATCCCATTTCCAATATTTAATTCTTTAGTAAGCTGTTGGAGCATGGGGAGGCCTCTTGGCATCAAAGTGCATTTAAATCACTTTGAATTTGGTTTCAGATCTGATTACGGGGCAGATGCGGCTTGGCTGCCTCTATGGACAATCTATGCTGAGAACTTGACAGGAGAGTGTACCCCTGTTTACTGTGCTGGCCTGCTCAACAGTTTCAACTTCGATCAAACATGGTACTTATTCTCGGCTGAGACAGGTAAAGTAACATATCCATATTCCCAAGACAGCCTTTGAGAGAGGCTCAAGCACAAACTGGCTTCCAAGTTAAGGAGATACGTCAAACAGTGCTTGCTGAAAATAAGAAGCCTTTGCATGCTTACCTAGGTGGTGCCGACACACTTGCGCATACAGTTTGAGCTTGGAATGATTGTCACAGTCTTCACTGCCCCAGGGTGTGTTAAACCAGTCGCTCACAACTTCATCTGTCAGCTTCTGGGCCACTGTCTTTCCCACCTGCATGATCCCATCATGCAATACTTTACAGATTGGTTTATGTTGCCCAAGTCGACACATCTAGTGGCACAAGGAAGCAAACTGATTGCAGTAGCAGCACATATGCAAAAATTACAACTATATATCTATACATATCTAGGGATCCAAATGTGTATTCCACAACAAATTTTAAAACCATTTTTTCAGTAAGTAAATTATAAAATCAAAACAAATCCAAATTTCACTCTATATTAATCTGTTAAAATTAAGCCAAGAAACCAACTGACAATTTCTCACCTGCAACACTGGGCACAAATCGGGTAGCTAGTTTACTTTTAGTTCAATGAGACTTGAGTGACAGCGTGCCCACCTGCCATTCTTTTCAGTGGGACGTAGGCACTCTAAACTCTCTCTGGATGCCACAAGAGAATAGCCAGCCAACTAAATCAGAGGCTTTCTCTCTCCCAAATACCTGCAACTGGGGAAATATTAGCTCAACTTGTGTTTCTCTTGCACACCTCATCTCACTGCTTAATCATTACTGCTTCCTAGTGGATAATTAAAATATTACTGCTGTCTTGAAATGAAAGAAAAACAAACAGATGGCTCTGAGAATGTACGGGAAAGTAAATGGACTAGTAGTATCACATATGCTGATTTCAATGCTCAAAATCAACACAAGTTTTGAGGCCTTGGCTTTTATACCGAAAATTGGAATTATCTGAAATATAAAATGATCTTGCTCTACTTATTGTAAAGTTTTCTGACATTTTTAAGGGCAAAGGTTTGTTTTACAAAAACTCTCCAGTCTTCCCAAAACATTTCTCCTATCTGCACAGTCACATATAAATTATACAAGGCTGAACTAATTACCAAGACTATTTCATGTATGCAAAGGTCAGCTGTCACCTAAAGTATGTTAAATTACAGAACTGCAGGTAGTTTTTTATTGGGGCATTTTTGTTTCTAAGGAGTAAATGTATACATTACTACCACTGGCTGATCTTTGTTACGCCCCAGCTTTGCCTTGCCCTATAGCACATCCTAAAGAGCAGAAACATTCCTTAGTCTGGCTACACCATTGAATAAATTCTAGAGCCAACACCCTATAAAACTAGATCTTTTCTGTCAAACTCTTCAGTTTGCAGTTGGCTTTGCTCTCTGGAGTCTATCTATATCTTCTGTTAGATGAAACTGTTGTTTGTTAATAAACCTAATTTTTGAAAGGCAGGGATATTTTAACTACAAGATCATCACTGAAATTTTAACAGCTTTCCTTTTATTGACACAGTACTGTATAGAAGGTCTGATTTCTAAACAAATCTTATTTTTAAAGTGTAGTGTGCAATGGTACTTTAAAAGCATCAGACTTTATAGCTGGCTTGAAAAGATAATGGCTGGCTAGTAAGTTCAGCTAACCACAATTTAGTTATTCCAGTGAAAATAGTCACATGGTGAAATAAACTGAAACTGATTCCAGCTGGTTTCAACACAGAGATAACCCAGTTGCAAGAAGCTAGTCAGTTTCTCCCTAATAAAATAATGCTATCACACACTGGTTCATTTTATTCCATTTTACTAGTAACAGCCACAACTATCAGTCAATATATATTTTCAAAATCATATAACCAAATCTGTTACATGAGTATCTCTTAAGTAGAGTTTCCTTGACTTCTGACCAATTTCCTTGACTTATTTTCACTTTCCTGACATGTCTGGCTTTCCAAACAGCAGTAACCATGAACTAGTCTTATCTCACTCAACATGAATGCCTTGGGACTTTTAGCCCATAACTGCTCAGAGACGCACTGTGCCTCTAGAGGAGTTGGATGGTTGGAGACTGCACACTGGCAGTATTTTAACTCAATTATATCTATCCTGCACAATCAGGCTACCCTTTAACCAAGTAAGTAGCAGCTGCTAACCTGTTCTTTGTGTGTTTTGTGGTATCTATTCCCAGAGATAAAACTAGAGCACCTGAAAATATTTTATTTTACCTAATTATCTCTTGGTATGGCTGGTAAGGAAAGAGGTAAAAATCCCAGGGACAGCACACTAATTTTTTGCTTTCACATATGAGAACCTGCTGTTTTAAAGAATTTATTTTCTCAGTCCTCACCATACTGAAGTAAGCCATACTTTCTCACATGGATGCAGACAATGAAAACAGGGCAAATTTTTGCTAGAGTTTTTTCTACAAGACAACTGAAGGAGAGAACCTTGGGCAGTGCTTCTCCTCACCTACCTCATATACAGCACTCAAGTCCCTGAAGAAAGTTTTGGCTCCATTAAGCAAGGCCTCATTTTCCGGACACACCACAATATAGGCAACATCTTGATGGCCTCCATATGGATCCAACAGCAGCCTCTCCCAAAATGGCAAGGAGAATGGAGAGATTGTCAGGAAGTCCTTGTCATAGCCAACCAGCAAAGTTGGGATTGGAAGAGGCTCGGGAGACTCCTCTGAACCTGAATTTAAAAAGGCAGTTATAAAACTCTGATCATGGAATGATGTCAGATACCATAGGCTGGACTTCCTAAGGCTTTTGCAAACCATTATTTTACATACAATTTCAAAAAAACTGAAAATTCAGTTGGAGCTAGATCTTCCAGAAGTCAAAATGATACCATGACTTCTTAGCTCTGAAACTGTAATAATTCTCCCCGCTCCTCATCCCAACTAGTACAATCCCTGCTTAATGTAATTTATGCATGGCATGAGATTGTACGACCATCACAACCATACAGAATAGTTCCTCTGAAGACATACAATGATGAGGAACACAGCTTTGAACCCCATGTCTGCCTTATCTTGGGATCTTTTTTAAAAAAATCCTGGGAAGCTGCACTAGTGCAAAGCAAAGCTGATAAATTATATGAACATTTGTACTGTACCATAGGTTCCGCGCCCTGCCATTTTATGAACTGTTGCCAAGTGAGGGGTCCTTGAACATGCTGAATGTTCTCCCAGGTCCTGCCAGTCCGCTTCTTCTGGATGGCATCCTGCAGAAAGGGCTGGAGAGAAATGAGCATGTGCACCACATCCTGGGAGGATAGCGTGCTGATGTCTAGAACTGCAAAACAATAATAAAGCAGCATTCAGTGACAGAACTGCAATTCCACCAATGTTTTAAATAAGATGAACACTTCAAAAGCTAGACAGGTTTAAAACAAGAATGGGAAACTTCCAGAGGTGGCCGTCCAACCCCTAGGCCATATCTGAATATGCTCTATACCAACTCTACCTAGCTTGGTTCTCTCTACCCTGACTGGTGGCAGGTGTCTGGAGTCTTTCTATCCTCTGCCACCTGATCCTTTTACCTGGAAATACTGCAAATTGAAGTCGGGACCTCTTGCATAAAAAGCATATGCCCTATCACTGAGCTGTTCTCTCCAAGCATTTTGGCATTTCCTTGTTACAGAAGATTCCAGCTGTAGTATCATCTCTCTTTGCCTCACATTTCTCAGAATTTGCACGAATTGTGTTTTTACCCACATATGCTCCCACCCCTAAATTGGAATAACATCAAACTCAGCATTCCAAAACATTTTCCCAAATAAAATGAAAGACAGTACCATTACTGTGAGGCCAAGAGTGAATTGTAGCACTTCTGACAAGAGCTTCATCCACTTTTCCACCAACAGGATTATCCACATACTGTCTGCCTTGCTCCAGGGCATTGAAGCACTCGATCCAAGAATCATTGCTTTCAGCCTGAACTCGGTCGTAATTCCAGTTTGTGTGAGGGAGTGCTTGCCGGTGAGTTGCAGACATGTAGTACAAGCAGCTGAATGAGGTGAAAGGCTGGGTGTGCTGATTCTGAAGGAGGAGGAGAAGGCTAATTGGGGGCTCCTGAACCTTTTTGGATCCCTCTCCTAGCTGAGAAATTAAGCTGGTTTGACACATCATCAGTCTTCTCTCTGCAGCTTGGCCAATGTCTGAAGTCCTGCCAAAAATATCCAGTTCATCCTCAATGAACAGCCCAGAGTGGTACCCTAGTTTGCGATTCACAATTGCACTAAATCCACAAGTACACCGATACTGGTCCTCATTAGATGAATCCGGAATATACAGCCCCACGTCTGCACCCTTGATATTCATGTTGCAAGCACAAATGCAGCAGCTGTCAAAGTTGCTATCTTTAAAGATATTCAGCACTGAATCTGAAAGAATGAGTGTGACATACAGGCTATGGGCCTCTAGAATTGGTTGGACAGTAGCTGGCTCCACAGAACTGAGGGGTCGTGTTGTAGAGGGTGTGGAGGCTGGTGACCCTTGGTCTGTGCTGTCGTATTTTACCGATCCTTGTCCACTGGCAGTGCCCCCACCTCTAGGAGTCCTTGGGGTCCTGGGTGTGCGTGGTGTAGGCACAGAGAAACGAGGAGTGGCTGGGGAAGGCAAAACCCCAGCTCCGCTGTTGCTGGCTGGGGCAGCACTGTTTAGTGTCACAGGAGTGCTCATCTGGGGAGTGTTCATCTGAAGATAGTCCTGATCCGCTAGGCTCCCAACACTGGGTATACTACTGTAAGAAGACAAGAAAAAAAGAACATATTGACTGCATTTATTCCTTTTAAATATAACATTAGTCTAAATGTGAGGTGGATACAAACCTAGCAAGCCCTCCTTGAGCAAGATTTTCCAACACTATGTTTTTAACAGATGCAAATCATGGGAATAAAAAGTGCTTGCTTCTGGACATGGCCAATATAGTTGAACTGACTTAGGCCTATAAAAACTTTACCTGACCACAAGTGAATTTCCTAAACTAGTGGAATTCAGGTATTTTCTGTGACTTGCCCACTTAAAAGGATGTGTGTAGTTTGCTCTCTTGTGTCAAAACTGTGGAGAATGGTCAACGCTTGGCATCAAAACAAGCAACCATCTTTCTAACACGCAATGTGGTCACGGACTTTCACAATAAGAAAAGCACAGATAGAGATCTCTATAATCATTCCTACTCAGATTGCTAATAAAAACACTTTTCTTAAAATGGGCCCATTATAGCAATCACTTCCTTGATGGAGTGGAAACCTGCAGATTTAATGCTTTGGCATTCTTTTTCAGTTAATGTGAAAGGTTTAAATATTCATTTTGAGCTCCCATTCTGCCAGCTATTTGAGAAGGAAGTGATGTGCAACCTGATTCGCTGGAATAATTTTCTTGTTATCTCTAACAGACTTGAGTGGCAGTCAAAGGAAGCAAAGAAAGCAGCCTATAGGTTCAGAAAAAAGAAGCCGAAGCACAGTGAGTGCCTTGGAGAAGCAATGAAAGGTGACCTAGAAATCTTGATTAGCAATCACCTCTTTGGCAGACGCCTGCAGTAACAGTCTTTGCTCTAATTGGATTACACTAGAAATAAAAGATTTTTATCCTAATAAATACCTGCAATTAATAATCAGCTAAGGCATCAGAGAGTAGTTACTGTAAGAAAAAATATCAAGAATTAAATTGCTGCCCAGACAGTGTCAAGGGCTTCATGAGTCCTTTTTTCTTTTTCGGTGGCAATTCTTTTGAGAGCTCTGAAGACCCTTGGGAGCTGGAGAGTGACTGATATAAAGGACAAAGATAAAGATACAAGTTGTTTCCCCTCTAAAATTAATTCATTGCTGTGAGAGAACCCTACCCTGCATGTTAGCTTATAAAGCATTTAAGGAGTTTTATGCATTTAATAGATTCAATCCACGCTGTGGGGTTTGTGTCTCATACAAAGCGCTAAACTGGGCTTCAATTAATACTTAGTTAATGCACTGGCAATAACTTCAAAGTAGACAGGATTAAAACACCGGAAACTGAAAAACTCTTATGGCAGGATCAGGAAGAGGTACCAAGTTGAAAGACAGAACAATGGAAGGAAAAGTTTATCAGGACTGTACAAAGTTCTCTTCCATCTACAAGCTGCAAAGCTGAGAGGCACAAGCCACCTAATGCCAGCATTAACTTCTTGCCACCTCTCTGAGACTAGAAAAATGGGAAATAATGAGAATGACAAACTTATCTTCATTTCACAGCAGTAGTGGTGGGTGCAGTAACATCCCTTCCCATTGCTGTTGGGGACAGACAGTGTGCCTGTCTCCGAGAGAGCCTTGAGAATCCATCCCCCTTGGTGGCCTCCAAGAAAGCAGAATGGGACTCAGCCGTTAACAGGTGGCCAAAAATAACATCTCCTCTTAAGCAAGAGCCTGATTCACGACTAAAACCCTGCTTTATTCATAAGCAATGGAACAGAACTAAGACTGGAGAGCGGATCAAGAGCCACATATAAAGATGAAAGAAAAGGGTGAGACTGAAAGCAAGAGATCAGTCAAAATCATCTCCATAGTTGCAGTAGAAAGATGGGGCAGAATCACCAGACACTGCTGGAGCTCAGTGGTATGAGAACAGGTTGCTCTGAGAAGAGGAAGAGGTTTGCGGAGCCCAAGTCTCATTTGTAAAAGGCTATACTCCAGTAAAACACATGTGTGCACAGCTTCACGGCCTGATGAGCCACAAAACAGCAAGCAAGCAGTAAGGATACCATTTTTTCCTAACTTATTCTCAAAGGAGAAACTGTCCCCGTTGACAGCATTTTCTGTGCAGCTAACAGTATTTTCTGTGCGGAAAATAATACTTCTGAACAGAAAAAAAATAGTGTTTCCTATACAGAAGATGCTGTTTTTGGTTTTTTTCAGAAAAGCATCACTTGAGAATTTTCTGTAAAATTAGTCACTCATCAGTCCAGGATTCTCCTTGCCAGGGTTTTCAACACTCAAGAAACACATTTTTTCAGCCATTTTCTCAATTTTCTTTTTTTAATATTCTTTCAATTCCTCTTAAGGAGGAATAACAGGATCAATCACTTCTATGTTTTGTCTCTCTTTTGTGGAAAAAGGACAGGGTGATCTTCCGATGACTACAACTATCACTGTAGAATGTTTATTAGCTCTGTAACAATGTCTCATCATTTTAGCATAATTGTTAATCGGCCCTACCAAACAGGCACCTCTCAACTACATTCTGAGAAAAGTAAATATCAAAACCAAATGGTAAAGTTCATGAATCTTACACAGTAAATATAGAAATCAAATCTATTTCCTGAAGGAATATAGAAAACATGCACACCTATTTCCTGTTTCCATTACTGTACTTACTTGTAACCATCCCTGATGAAAGTAGCATTAGATAGTAAAGGAAGTTGTTCAATTTTTGGAGGAATAGCCCAGGATGGCCGATAGACACAGGTCTCTGGAATCTTCAGAGGTGGCAGGCACTGGCTTGGTAGCATCTTCAAAGGAGCAAACGTAGAGGAGCCCACAAAGGGCTGAAAGGTTGAAATCTTGTGCACATAGGAGAAATCCTGCAAATCCAAGGAAGTGCATTGCTTCTGTTACAAGGCTGAGCACCAGTCCATTATATGTTTTATAAAACAGAGCAGTTCATAATGGTCAGCAGGAATGGAAAAACACATTGTTTCTATTTTGGATAGCATCTAAAGATATGTGAGTTTGAAGATCAGAAAAAATACAGCAAACTTGAGTAGAGTAAGTGGTTGTGTAGGTGGAACAGCGGAGGACAGGCTGAAGAAACAGATGAAAACAAGGACAAATGGAAAAGTGGCCCCTTTCTACAGCAGTGCTACAGCCATGCTTTTCTGAGCCTACTAGTTAAAAAACATGCACTGAATCGAAAGTGGATAAATTGTATTGGAAAGAATAATGATCACCAATACATCAGTTAAAAACCTATTCATAAGTAAAATCAATTCTTGTTAAGTTGGCACAACAGACATGTTTGAGAGCTACAGCTGACAAATGACCCAGATTAAACGTTAGATCACCTATCCAGTTGCAGATACAGAACTGAATCAAATATGGTGACGCCTGCATTAATGAGGGTCAAATACTTTTACGGTTTTGTTATGACTAAAAACATACACAAAAATAAACACCTAAAACATACACATTCCAAAACCAGGGCATGTTACATCCAGGCCAGTTACTTGTGTAGATCTATCAGCTACTATCTTTCTCTTATTCCACATAGTAATAGGCAGTATACATGCCTCCTTCCCTTTATTCTACTGGGGGTGAATACAGTCCAACGACAGATATATATCTATATCGGAATCCAGTGATGGATATATGTTTACTTCTGTCTTAGGTGTGCAATCTCCATGCCCATTCAGTGTGCTAGAATATATCAAATGTTTATAACTGTGCCAAAACAGAAGGAACCAAAGGGAGAGAAGACAAGGAAATATATGAGAATTCTTAAAGATTTATATATGTTTTCCCCATCACCTGCTATCTAAACTGCACATACTAAGGACTGAATCTCAGATCTTTTTCACATGTGCTCTACACCACTGAGCTAAGTATGGTCCTTTCCTACGTTCAAGACAGCTCTAAGATGCCACTATATTTATTGGGTATAGTGAGATTTGAGATTTCTGGACATTTCATTCATTGTCTTGTTTTGTTACAGCTGCAATATGTACAAATCCTCAACTTGGATGCACTGATTGCGAGTGAAATATGGTTAGAATAACTTCCTTATACATGCCACCCAAAGCAAGCTGCAGTTCTATAATATTAATAGTTTTGACTTGCTACCTTTATTTCTTCTGGCTTAGGGCTGCCTAATCCATCTTCAATCTCCATTTTAAACTCTGTGAGTTGATTTGCAGCCACGTTGACCACAGGACTTTCCAGCATCCCTAGTGTAGTCACTGTTTCTGAGCTGGTACCATCTTTATAACTCATCACTGGAGAAAAAGCAGGGTGTTGCTCCAAGGATGGTGGAGTAGGAAACATCCTCTGCAGATCTGCCACAGCTAGAGAAGACAATTTGGTGTTGAAAAATCATAAAATAAGCCTTCTGTGATTCTTAAATACAACTCATACTACAGAAAAATGAGGGGCCAAAATTGAGTGGCCAAAAAGACATCAGACTCGCAGCTAGAATTAGCTTCAATGAAGTCTACCCACAGAAGGGCCAAATCCCATGGAGATCCCATATTCATGGCTAAGTTCTGAAGAAACAAAATTACATAATTTCTATGTTTGTGATGTGTCACATCCTTGTGTGTCACTGCTTGTGATGCAAAGTAGATCTTTTCCCACTGTGATTTTTTTTTTTTTGAAGAAAATAACAGGTTGATTAGCTGTAACTGGTTCTTTATTTGGTCATCTGTGAAGGCAACTGAAACCCATTCTTAGCAGAAGAATTTCAATATGCATGCAGACTGTAAGGTATACAGCATCCCATGTTCACTTCCTCCTCTTGTTGTTTGGAGGTTTGGGTAGGCACTAGATTTGTATCCAGTGGGGAAATGCTTTGCAAAGACTAAGCTTCTAGTCCATCACAATCTGTGCAGAGGAGCAGATTCTGCTGTCCAACTATCTGGCATCTTTCTCACACATGCACACATGCTTCTGCTCTTCCTGTCACTCTCTTATGGAAGTTGCTACATCAAGAAAAACATACTGAAAAGGGCAAGCCTTATCTATTTAACCCTTTCCAAGCTACTCCACATTCTGCCACTTCCCCCAGCAAATTTCTGCAATGCAGTGTCATTAAAAAGAAGAAGAAAACAATTCAATTAAATAAACCCACAGAACTGACCAAGTATCATTATTCACTTTCATATGTGTCATGCTTGAGAAAGCTTTGCATATTTTAAGCAGCGATACATCTACTAAAACTGTCAAAATCCAATCTCTGTGTACTTCATACTTCTCCATTTGAGTAAATCAGCACTGCTTTTATGGGTCCATAAAACTTTCCGCCTCATCCTTGTGACACCATGGTTTTTCCCCTCAATTTGTTCTCATTACCAGCCAGAGTTAATGAGATAACGTTCAACAATGATTTGCAGCAGAAAGAAAGTTCAGCTTACAGTGGTCACAGTATCTTTCCTTCTGGAGCCAAGGAACTTGTAACTCACAATGATGTCTGTTATCATATGGAATACTATTTTCAAATTAACAGAAAACATTTCTTAAAACATATTCTGTGAGAGATGCAAGGAGAAAGAACCTCCACAAATCTCAAAGAATGCTACAAGTCCCTGTGGCTCTGGCATGGTGGAAGAGGATCACAGCACCAAAGCTGGGCAGTAGTACAAAAATTTCACACAACTCATATGACCTCTGACTTCACCTAAACATTTTGAGGAATTCTAAGGAGTAGCAGTTTGAAAATGGATGGGTTTTGCTCCTGCCTTCTGTACAAAACCAGTGAAGATAAAGAAGACAGTTTCAATTAGAAACTTGACTTCTGCAGGCAATAAAGGGCACCCCCATGCCTAAAGTGATAGTTCTTAAATGAAGACAGCTCAGATTAAAATAATTACATTTCTCTGTGGCTTGCAGCAACAATGCACTCAACAGACCAACTAATAAATTAAGTGAGCGTTCCCGAGAACACTTGTGTAGAAAAAAATGTAGCTGTTGTGAAGAGGGAGACCATACTAGGAGCACAGAAGCAACCACTGTTTTGCCAGTGTTATCTTTCCTTTGGGTCTCTAATAAAGATATAAACATAAAAATAGTCAGTTTCTAATTTTTAAGGCGGGAGAGAAAAATCTTGTTTTTAGGTATATACTTTAGTCCTGTAAGAGAAGGCCACGACAGCAATGACTTTACCTGAGAATGCTGTGGTCACATCGACTACTTACTTGGAGGATAAGGTACTGCTATTCTCCCATCCTTGCCCACAGAGTGCTCTTCAGTCCCTGGCAGAGGCACTTTTGATGACGGAGGAGAAGGAGAGATAGCCTAGAAGTACAAATAAAAACAATAACTGATTAATCTGGCCATAATGAACTTTGTGGTTTTTCCTTCCTGGAAAGGAATCTTTTATTCTCTTTTGTACCAAAATTTGAAAGGGTTGTCCTTTAATAGAAAAACCACCATTAAAAAATGTACTTTGTGCCATTTATTCATTCTTTATTATTCTGGTTTAAACAGATGCAAGGACTAGCGCAGTTCAGTCATAACAGCACCCTGCCATTAATTTGGGAAATAGCTATAGGGTTGTGGTCTCACTTCCAGATAACCAAGTGTTAATGATATTAGGGTTGGGTTATATCTATTGAATCCTGAAGATCTACCAAAGGTCACAAGAGGTAACCATTCAATGAGATGACCTGCTTTTCAGGAGGTGCAGAAACTTTCAGATGCTTTGAAAATGAGAGGTAATCGAAACACAGCACAATGAGGCACACGGCAGAGGGATAGGAGGGGGGCCGCCTATCTTTCCATTCTTTGGGAAGAAGGGGGCACAGGCTGGACAAAAAGATCCACAGTCCCTGTTCCCCATGATGAACACCTGAAGACCTGGATTGCCAAGTGCCTTGTGAGTAGAACATGTAAACGTGTAACTTCGTCACATTAGGGCTTATGTTTCCTTTTGGAACCCTGGCTGAATGAGATTTAAGACTGTTTAATAATGTTGTAACTTTCTATGAAGAAAAGAAACTCCCATATTCCAGATACACCCTTTGAGGAAGGAAGTAGTATGACAGTTTTGACACCTTTCACCACAAACTTCCCACTCTGGACTAAATCAAAGAAAGAAGAGAAGCCTGTGAACTCCTCAGTCATCTGTCTTGGAGACAGTACAGGTTATTTTAAAGGTCAAATGATCCTACACACATATGGTGTGCACACACTTACTCCAGTCTCATCTTCATCAGAATTATCAAAGAGGTTGTCTAAATCATGTAGTGAGGGGGCCAAGTCTGTAACTTGCATGAGGCTACCACAACCAGTTCGACTTGCAGCATTATCTTGCCGGGTGTCTGGGAGGAGAAAAATAATCAAGGACTTTAGAAATGGGCAAAAAATGCAAGAGTCATTAGCCACATTCTCTGAGAATGGGAACAATAAGACACCAATCAGAAAACAACATTCCTCTGTTCCAGCATTAACCCCTAAAAATAATTCAAAGAAGTCTCAGCTAAAAAGTGGTATACATGGGGCGTATATTAACACATTTAGATACTGAACAGTTTTGTTAAAATATATCATAAAAGTATTTAGTTTTTATCATTCTTTATAAGATTTTGTTTTCTGGTTACTCTTCCATAAAGGATTCAGTAGACATTCATGTACCTCTTTTAGGAGCTGAACTGAAAATGGACATTGCATCTTTCCCATCTGGCATGGTGGTAGGATGACCCACTACAGAAATGTCCTTAGTCCCAGTTCCATCTTCTGACTGCAAACACAGAGCATTTAATCAACCACCATGTGTGCAAAGAATGAGAAAGACAAGTAGAATACGTGGCCGATATATAAATACAAAAAAAAGAGAATATGCTTTGTCTTAGATCCATGTACTAAGAACTTGTCATTTGTGAGGTAACTTTACACCTGATACCAAGGAAAAGCAGAAGACATGTCCAAAAAAGATAGACATACAAATACAAAATGTAGAAGTACCATAGCTTTCTTCTGTTGTAAGGCAATTAGAAAGAGATAGCTTAATTGCAGTTGGGGGCTTCCGGGGCAACAAAAAGTGAGGGCAGGGGCCACATGCAGCTCACAAACCACATTATGCCCATCTGTGATCTATGGTTTTTCCTTAGCAGCATTCCGTCTGCGGAACTCCCTTCCCCAAGACACTTGCCCGTTTGTGCCATGAATGAAGGAATATGGGACAGAAATGCAGGGTCTCTCTCAGCAGAGGACCACTGAAGAAGAGAAAGTCATCATCTAAGGAAGTTTTTTCCCTTTCAATTATTTTTATTCATATGCAAACATAGTTACTGTGTGTTTTTACGCACATTTAGTAAAAAATGAGTTTCACTGCATTCAATAAAGTGCACTCATGGGTAAAGTGCATAAAGCATTGCAACCTTTGCCAATTAAAGCTCATTTGATTTGCAACTTTACACCACAATTCTATGTACATCTGTTCAAAAGGATGCCCCACTAAGTTCAACGACTTGCTCTCAAGTAATTTTGCGTACGATAATAGTCTCAGAGCCTATGCAGGTAACAGCCTGAGATGGAATCTAAACTGCATCAAGACCCAGAATGGAAGTAAACCAGATGAGACATTTTCATACCAAAAAGAACTGTGCTCTAATTTGACAATGATACCTTATTCTTTTTCAGCAATTCTCTATCATTTCCAAGTTTACACTTCTTAGTGCCAGTGAAGCTGTATTTGATGTCGCCATCCTGAAATGTGTAAGGATCACAGACGTCTCCCAAACATTCACCAGGCTGCTGTTTTGGAGGGAATGGGTCAAAATAATTCATTGCTGAAACAGAGGAGTTTTTTTCCACGATTTTTAATCTTTTATTACGTTGTGCTAAGAGCCTAGGGGAGAAAGTAAAGACAACGGGGAAACGTTCAGTTAAGCCTCTCCAGTAGACATACAGATCTTTTTTTCTTCTAGTGTAAACACAGCCAGCCATGGGTAGACATTTTGTCCCACGCCGCCCAAGCATCGCGAGTGGCGGGGGGGCACGGCCTTTGCCGCCCTCCCGCGATGCAAGATCGCGCTGCAGTGGCCGACGGGAGGAGGGCTGGGCGGCAAAGCTGCTACCTCAAAACAGTACTACTGCTCCTGCTCCTCCCTCTGTCACATCTAGTACACAAAATCTATTACGATGCTGTGATATGACAGTACTCTAACTCCCTTTGCAAAAAAAATGACTCAGAGTCGGAAATGTACAATGTGGCTTGTCAGCCTGTTTTGTATTATTAAACATGTCTGACTGAACCAGTGAAAGGGAGAGGGAGGCGGAGGTGGCAACTGCAGATAGGAATCTCTGAAATGTCTAGTTCCAACTTTAGAGACAAAACACTGGTACAAGACACTCTGAACATCCTCGGCTACCATGCTAAGTTTTTCTACAGACAGTCACAACATACCCTCACAAGGAGATAAATGTTTTGAGTGCTTACAAGGCTCAACAATACCACTCTCCTTGAACATTCCATACAAATATTCTTATTTGTGATGGAATTGCTTTCGACTGTGTTGGATAACTTGTGAACCTGGAAGCAGCCATCACAGTTAGAGGTATGCTTTGTTGTTCTTGCTTGATTTTGGTTTTCAAAGTAAAAGACATCCAGAAATGGTTTACCCAGGGCCTTCTTCTGTGCAGTACTAACAAGTGTTAGCTAAAGTGTCACTACCATTGTCTCTAACAGATACCTATTAGAGAGAGTTAGATTGTTGAAGGCTACATTAAACAAAATTAATGAAAATGCATATATTGTGATCTTGAACAAATATTGAACTACCACCCCGTTGAGAAGTTTTACTCATGCATAAATATTACACAATGTCACCACTACAGATATCTCTTCCAGAAACAGTGATGTTTAAAAGCCTTTCAGTGAACTACAAAAAGGCACTGCCTATCAAAATCCTTATGAAGTTCTAAACAGAAGTCATTTCCATTTCTCCACCAGAAAACTGACTCCTATCAGCCTTAAGAGGGAGACATTAATGCACACGAAACATCTGTTTGCAGTCTGTTCACCACAGCAGAGAACAGGAAACAGCACTATACATGACATTTTGATACTCTGATACTTTTACTCTGTTTTGTGTGAGAATGTGACAGGAATGTTTAAATGTTCACACAGCCAGTTAGCAATTCAAATGTCCCTAGAGAGTCACAACAGCTTCTCACAAGATGGGTTCACGCACATAGTCTTAGCAATGGGGAATCTATCAATACTAGTCACATTCAGTTTCTCCTTTCTCTGACATTGTTTGGGCCAGCCATTTCTGCACCAATATATACAATTCTTTTATAAACCTCTGATCCAAGTGCATTTCTGTGTGTGCTTCAAAAATGTATCCATTTTTGCAAGATACCGTCCCACCTCCTATAGAGTGCTTACAAATACAGTTTCACTATCACATGCACGTTTCCCTCATGAACTGATGTTTGTACACAACTTCTTCTAAGGTATATATACATTTTTGTGCACATTTCTGAGTTGATAATTGTATTTCAAAATCTGAGAAGTGTGTATTTCAGTGCACAATTCTAGCTTAGTTATTGGATCAGGAGACATGACTTTGGTCAATCTTCATAAAAATTTGGACAGAACAAATTTCTCATGCATCCCTACCTAAGCCTGATTCAGATGAAGAAAACAAGAAGTTAGCATGCAATCTGATAACATATCTGAAAAACTCAGGCAGACATTCTCAAACATGAACGCACTGAAGGATTAGGAGCATTCTTGCTTAGGGGCAGAGAAAACTTTCATTGTTATTTTCTCCCACACTCAAATGTTTGACCCTTAAGTTCTTTCCAATCCAAATATGAAGAAATTTGCCAATTTCAGTAAACTCTTTGAAAATGAACTGAACAAATTTCTCCCCACTTTGCATCAGCCAAACTCAATTGGTGAAGCTATTCACAGCAAAGAGGACAATGTTGTACCTACCTGTCATGCAGATGTTAAAGAGACCCTCAAAAGAAAATGGTAGTCAGACTAATTCACTACCAAAAACATGACTAAGTACGTAGGATTTAACTGGAAGAGCTAAGCACTAACAACGAAGTACTTGCTCATTTGTTCCTAAATGGACAAAATCAGTCAGTTGCCATTTCTCCTACATTACAAATGTTTTAATCACCATTTCTTTCTATCCCAAATATAAAGAAATTGGGAATTCTGATAAATTCTTATCAAAACTTCCTGAAACAAAAATCTCACCCCCACAACATTGTCCTGTCATCCTTCCAACAAGTGCTCATGCTGCACAGGGCTTTAAGAAAAAGTCTCATCTACAGAAACACTCCACAAGTGGTCCAGGCATGTTTTTATATATGGTTGCTGGGTGACACTGTCAGTCATTCTCACACACAGGTTGAACCTGTCAGCACATTTGCTTCAGAGATGGGGTGGACTCAAGCACTGTTACCTGGAACAAAGTGAAATGGCAACATTTGGGTCAGTCTTTAAGTCCTTAGAGATTGTCCTTACCCTTTAAGTGCAGTGCTTTCAAAAGCCATATCGACCTTGGTGTCATATCTCTCACAATGGAGTTCCGGAGGCCTGAACTCTGGATTTCCACTGGAGGGAAGAGTATATCCCTGCCATGTATTCAGTGACTCTTGGTTGTGTATAGCCCCACAATACAAAACCACATCACCGACTTCTTCCATAAGAGGTAGCCTCTCTCCTCCAAGGACCATCCGGTTCTCTGTGATGGGCAGGGGCTGGAGTTCTAATCCACTGTTGTAAAGGACTGGATTCACAGGAACTGATGGTGGATCCAAACTCTCAGATTCCTGCCCTTTTGGCTGGGGACTAAGTGTGGGAGGCAGAGGGGATGTGGGGGAATGGGGGAATCCACAGGATTCAAATTAGTTTGTTTGCTTGAGTACCGTGGTGGTAGAGAGAACTGCTTCTCGTATTTACGGCTGCCAGGGGATTCCAAGGAAGGCTCCATACCCTCCAAGGCCAGCTTCTGTGCCGGTGGGTCCTGCTCCATGCACAGCTCTTCAGTAACAGACGGCCGATGGTGAAATGGCAGTAGTGATCTCTTCTGAAGTTTATCCAGTTTCTTTCCCGCCTCTCTGTGGTTTTGTGCTTAGAGGCAGATGACAGCAAAGTAGAAGAGGAGGAGCCCACAACAAATCCAAATTGTGATATTGGTGATGGCCGAATGAAGCCCATAGTACAGCGTTGCTTTAGAAACCTATGCCTGGAAGAGAGAATGAGGAAGAATTTATTAAGAGTGCAAAAGGTCAGATCATCTGCTGATGCATCTGTATTTCTCCTCTCCATCCAATATAAAAATGACCTTGCAATTACAGCAGGTTATTTTCATGGTCTGTTGGTGCTACAGCCAGAGAACTTGTGATGTCAGAGGGTATGGTCACACCCATGATCTCAGAAGTGCAGTGAAGCCCCTTGACATCATACAGCCCAGCATCTGTCTCTTCCAGCTCTACGATTCTATGATTTGAAACCAAATCTGACTTCTACACTTCCACACACATTCTTTCACACCAAGCTGAGCACGTGGTCAAAGAAATACAAGAGAAACTGATATCTGCCACACCATTTCCTTACCTACCCATCTCAGTGGGGGAGAAAGGGAACCCTTTTTCAGTGGGGCAATTCATGCAAAATTCCAACTAGGCATAGTCTGTGCACTGTGAGGTAGCAGACTCATGAGCACCTTACTCACGAGACACATGTCTGACCTGCTTGACGTCCACATATGACATGATGCGGGAGTAAAGTCAACATACCCAATCAACAACCTCATATGTAATCATCAACACAGGCTGGGCTTAAATGAGTTGGATTTTATACATAGAAGCCCTGTCCCAGTATTACATCCAACACCTGAAGGTCAATCAGGTGAACAAGTGTACCCAATGAGTGATGAGGCTAAAAGCACCTCTGTCCCTACCCCTGTGCCCCCCTCCCCAATCAAACAAGCTCTACATACATTCAGCAAGTCTGCCTTTATGAATATTCTGAGGAGGTAGGAGAACAACTGACTTCTGGGTTCATCTGAGCATTCCATAATCATAATATACACTTTGATTATGAAATTTTGTTATTGCTGACCTCAAAAGAAAGAGCTAAAATACTATACAATGCTAAGAAGAGTTAATGTCACTTTAAATATTCAGCATAGTTTGGAGGGAATGAGTAGTGCTACCATAGAAATGTTGATGTTAGTACAAGGAAGTAAGTGCAAATTAGGGATGTAATTCTTCACTAAGTTTCTTTTTAGTAATTTCAACAATTTTCTTCCTGCTGTGAGAAAGTCTTCCAAATGGTATTTGTATGCAAGAAATATGATTTCTTGCACAGTAAATGTTGTTTTCCATGCAAATCATCCACATGTAAGTTTTGCACAGAATAAATTCCCAATTACAACATTTTTTGCACAGGAAATAATATTTCTTTGTAGCAATATCATTTTCTGCACAGAAAATGCTGTGTCCTGCATAGAAAATCTTGTTTTCTGAGTAAAACAACCATGTGCAAATTTTGTGCAGAATAAATTCCAAACTGTTTCTTGTCAGTCCAGGATCGTACTTGTCAGAGGTTCTTGACACTTGAAAAACAGGGTTTTTTGACCATTTTTTTGAATATTTCCAAATATTCTTTCCATCACTAATGCAAATAAAGAAATGTAAGTATTACTAAAATTATTCTACTGACCTAGAGCAAGAGCAGCGAATTCTTTGGACAGGATCAACAAAATCCCAAGAAACATTGTTGGTGCGGGCTTTTTGCTCCATATTTCTAGCAGTAATTTGACCCCTTCTGATGGGAAAAAAAATATGTAGAAGTGTCAGTGTGCTAGGAAAACTCAGTAAGTGATCTAATAAGGTAAACAGGGCAAGTGGGCACTGATAAATGATTTCCAGTTAAGCGATATTAATTGAACTTTGAAACTTCTCCTTTCCTAGGCGGTAATTTTACATCACCAGGCCTGCAAATTTGTTTGCAAAATATATGATCTGACTAAGGCATTTGTAGCACTGTTCAGCTTTAGCTTCTTCAGAGAAGGTTGAAGCTCAGCAAAGATATTTCTAATCCAATTGTTTTCTGCTGGACCAAGGAAATCCCCCAAGCTGTGAGCCTTATGCCTCTTCTCAGGAAATGCCATCCCACTCAAACCATACCACATTTCAATTAAGATAAAAGATGAAAGTTCAAGGACAGAAATTAAAAGTATCCAAAACAACGTAACAGACAGTAAAAAATTTAAATACTTAAAATCCCAATAATACATATATATACCTGTTAAGTGTCAGGTGTAAACTTTCTCTCGTAAGACACTTGTACATGCTGTGGCAAATCCTTATCTAACAGTTTTTTTGATTCAACCACAGCTACCTTTAACTTTGGGATGTATAATGAAGCCATGAGTTCATAACTGATTAAGTGAAAATCAATTAAAGCCTGGCAATGTTCCTAACTTCCCTTACTGCTACAAGGATTGCACCTCCATGAAACAAATATACTTCATTTTTCCTTTTCTATGTGACTAAGGCAAGAAAAGTTCTTCCCTCAGTAGAGGGACACAGCTTAGTGGTACAGCACACATTTTGTTAGCAGAAGGTCCCAGCTGCAATCTCATGTACTTCCCAACAGAGTTGAGGAAAATCTCTGCCTGAAACCCTGGTAACCAGCTGCCAGTCTGCACTAATGTTGAGCAACACGGTTCACAGCTTAGCTTGGTATAAAGCAGCTCCCTGAAGTCTAAACCCAACCGCTGGTCCCAAATGGAGCACATCTACTGAATCTGTGTGTTCCTTCAAGTCACCGGTCAACTTATGGTGACCCCATGAATTTCATAGCGTTTCCTTCTATGCTAAATGGTAAGTCAACCCTTGTATAAATTCCACTGATTGATTGGGTCTACTCCAATTGGGAGCAGCAACTGCATTTAAGCCTCTGTTTTTAAATTTGCTCCACCTTCAAGCACTTTCTAGTCTGTCAGGATGCAGATCAGAACCTAGACAGTAGTTTATCATCTCATATTCTATTTTTCTTAAGAAAACCAATATTGGGGACTGCAGCAGTGGGAACACAGCCATTGACCAGGATCATAAACCCCCTAATACTCCTGTACTAGGTGCTCCCATATACTGTATTCAGTTCTGACTTCTGAAAATACTGACTTATTTCTGTGCCATCATCTACTTTGGGCATTTAAAGCATCTTTAAATCATTACGCAGTGATCAATTCCTCTGGGTATCTTAAGTGTCAGGTGCCACTGAACAGGGCTGTGCTGAACTTTCAGATGTTTCTAGTTTTGTATTGAAATCTGAATGTCTGTCAGAAAAAGAAACACTTCAATTGAATAGATAAGGAACTAACAAATGGAGGAAACTGAAATAATTTTGTACTTTTCACCCAAGGTACCGTAGGCAGAGCTCAGACAGCAGTGCACAAAACTGCACAAAAGATCATTTTTAACCTTTGGTGATGTATGTCGTCCTTATACTAATTCATAAAGCACACATGAGAAAAGTTCCTCCATCATGAGGAAAAGGAAGCTGTCTAATCACTGAACTTGTCTGATGAAAATCTTAAGTAAACTCTCTTTATATACTCTCTATTTAAGCTTTCCACCAACTCAAGTGATTGTGTCAAATCAGCTCCACAACTGTCCCAAATACTTGCCTTCCCAATAACAGGACAGTCAACACCTCTGCATTTCACTCTGAAAACTATTAAAATACAAGTGAGGAAAACATGGCCTCTGCAGTAACTGATTAATTGTGCGAATGGGATGCCTGCTGAAGCTCCTAGCAGTGGGCTCAGCCAGAACTATTCTCTTACTTGGACTGTGGCCTGTTGTGGATAAATTCCTTCCAAACCCTGTGAACCATGTGATTCTGCAGTTTTAGAGGAATCTTCTCTGGTTTCTTTGGACTCTGCACAGTGACCATCCCATCTGGTGCTGCTGCTGTATGACTGCTAGGAATGCCTCCATTTTCACCTGAAAGATAATGGGCAACACTATAGGAAATAGCAACCACAAGAGTTATTTGCCAAAAACAATGCTCTTTCAAGGCTTGCTACCTGCTGCCCCTCCAACAAAGATACCATCACAGAACTTTACATCTGAATTTGTCACAAAACTAGGGGAAAAATCAGTAAACTGTATTAAAGACAACACAACATTACCAGTTCGACAGTCATTAGAACCAGACCCTGCAACGGGAATAATGCATTAAGTCTACTGCTGTTAAACATCTATCAATCTACAGTGCCCTGCACACACAACCCATTTGATTTTTCCCCATTTTGTTGTGTTACAACCTAGAACTCCAATGAATTTAACTGGTATTGATACTAGCTCATACACATAAGACATTCAACCCTGTAAAGTTACACAATACTTTTATTGCAGCACAGAAATTGTGTGTGTGCGCACGCGCGTGTGCATGCATATATATATAAAAGCAAACAAATTGGTTGTCAGTGGCAGCAGCCACAGTGCTGTTGGCCATTATGAAGGTTGCTATCAGAACAACTGTCAGGCAAAGTGAAGAAGCAGCTCTAAATGTCAACTGGGACAGTAGAGGGAGCTTTTTGTTTGCTTTGCCTTCTAACTGTACATCTGAGACTCTGTGCTTAAGCTGAAAAAGGAGGTAATAGTATGACTCCTCAAGAAGGTCAAACAGGTTTACAGAACTCCTTGTTCTTATGTCTGGCATGGCCAAAAAAATCCCTTAAGAATAAAACACTGAAAAGAGCCAAAACTAAAGCATTGAGGGGGAGTCATTGAGAACTGCCAGTGCCATAAAAGAGCTTTTGCATTAGGAGTTTTGCCACTATTTCTAGCGGCTTCATATGGCCTCACACCAAGGTGAACAATGGCACCTTGCTCTCACCCACTTACTGTTGCTTTCAGCATCCAACATCTCTCCACAAAAGGCAGTTCCAATCATATTTCTGAACTATAAGTAATGGTTGAAATGCACACTAAGTGCCTGTGCAGATACAGTTTTCAATAATCTCACTGAGATGCAATCGTTTGCAGGAAAAAGAAGATTATTTCAAACTCCTGGGTGTTAGCATCACAACTGGGAACTACTCCACATAGGAATGAAGAAACAGCTGTCACTAGCACAATTATCCCTTGGACTTTACCAGTCTTATAACTGACTACATTGACTGACACATTCACAAATGGGTTAGCACACCCAGTCTTAAATCCTTTCAGCAATCTCTGATCCAGTACCCATTAAAAATGTGGGAAGTTGAGCAGGCGTTCCAAGTATCTGCAGCTGAAAGCTGGAAACCAAGACCTAAATCCAAAATGTGTTGGGATTTTGCGTCAGGCAATGTTCAGGTTTTTAGCTCCTCCCTACTGCTCCTGTCTCCAGCCCCAGAAGCCTCTTCTGGAGAGATTCTTTGCCCTCTGGACCAGGCTTTTAAGGAGGGTTGCAGAGGAAGGGATTTCCCTATTCCCCAATTCAGGCGTTTGCTCACCTATGACTGTCTGCTCTGGAGAGATGGGTGGTGTAAGGAACATTCCACAGCTGCTGGCATCTTTCATGTTTCCAGCTCCCTGCTGTGCCGTGCTGCTGTGGGCTCCAGGTACAGAAGTGCCCAGAGAGATAGGAATGTCGTTTTGAGCAATAAGAACAAAAGCTGAAGGATACACCATCCGGACACCACCTATTAAGAGGGGAGCAAAGAAGGAACACGAGTCAAGATACGACTGTGTGTTTGTTTTAACACTTCTAATTTCTTAATAGAAGCAACATTTTATCTCCATTAATATTAAGCAACTTTAACTACCTAACATTTGAAATACTTGGCTGGCATCATAATGATATCTTTTGCATGTGCATGTTGCTTTATGCAATCTGGTGGAGATTTTTGGCCAAGGGCAGTTGGAGAATATGAAAATGGAAGTGTGCACGTGATTCCACTGTGTATCTCTACGTCTTGCACATTGATCACGTGGTTGTGCAATGCACATCAATACACATTGCATATTTGGTTTTGCAACTTCATAATTCTGTGACACCTTGGCATAGCGCAACTAAGGCATAACTCCATAAGCATAAAGTTGTGCTACGTCTCCTCAATCCAGGATCTCAGTCAGTTTTGTCTTGTTTTTGTTTTTTTAAATAACTATCAGGAAGCACAAACAGCATGAAATTGTAATAAACTGTGAGACAAAGAGAGTATCTTCTTAAAGCAAGGTGACATTTCCAAAGCACTCTATTGTTAACAGATCTATAGTAAAATGTGCTTATTTGTTATCATGACTATGTGTTCTCAAATTTGAACTGGAGACATAAAAAGGCAACATCTTCTTCAAGTGAAATATTGAACCTCACCAACTATGACCTCTACTGCCACTGGAAAATCATCATCATATCCCAGTTCCTCTTCTTCTTTTAAGCTCTCTTTTTTCTTTAGCACCATCGGGTAAAAATATTGCCACTCCTCAATTAGTTTCTGGGTTGCCGGATCCGACATCTTGTATGCTTGGCCTGTTAAAGTACCACTCAAACCATACGGACTGATCAGCACTGATAAAACAAAAACAAACAAACCACGTTCAGTGTGCAGCCTCAATATGAGCTCACAGCAATTATTCCAACCTCCTGTAGATACAGCTGTGCTGTGCAATCCTCAGTCTGTCTAGCGAGAAAATTTTCCCCTTTGTTTTCAATGGGCCTTATTGCAAGGAAGCTGTGAACAAGATTGCAACCAAAATTATGGAACCATATTGCTGGAAGGGATCCCAAGGGCCATTGAGTCCAGCCTCTGCCAGTATAGAAACCCACAGCTAAAGTGCTCCTGACAGGTGACCATCCTACGCCTGTTTAAAAACTTCCAATCAATCAATCAATCAATCAATCAATCAAATCAATCAATTTACTTATTTTATATACTGCCTTAAACCATAAGTGTGTCACTGTAAATCAAAGTCAATCTGAAGGCACATAACAGCATCTTGAAACAATGTAAAATATTTTAAAATGCTTAAAATTTAATTATAGAAGGATAGCACCACCACCCACTAAAAGATCCTTCTGCGCAACCTTTATCCTGTTTAAAAAAGGTCTTAACCTGCCCGCAGAAGAGCAGACAAGGCGTCAGACTACTCTTCTGGGGAAAAGAATTCCACAGCCTGGGAGCAGCCACCAAAAAGGCCCTCACACGCGTCTTCGCCACACGGGCCTGTGACAGTGGTGGGAGTAAGAAAAAAAAACCCTCTGAGGATCTTAAAACTCAGGCAGGCTCAGATAGGGAGACACTGTCTTTCCTACAGTTTAGAGCCAAGTGATTTAAGAGGTTTAGAGATCATAACCAGCACTTTGGGTTGTGCCTAGAAGCGAATCAGTAGTCAGTGAAACCGGATAAAGGCAAGCCAATCCAAGGTTGTCTACTCCACTGTCAAAAATTCTTATTGTCAGGAAATACTTCTCAATGGTTAGTTACTCTCTTCTCCCATACTTTGAAACTACCAGTTCAGATCCACTCAAGTTCTGAGAACTAGCATCTTGCTACAAAAAACTTAGAGGCACATGCTTAATGGAGACATTTCTAAATGTTTTCATGGGAAAAACATGTTTTTATTCTAGCAAGTAATATAATGTTGGCACTACTTAAAGTTTGCTTCCAAACCACAAGTAGACAACTTAAATAGACAATTTAAGGAATAAGTATGTTGTCCCCTCAGCTGCGGCACACCAGACAGATTTGAACATGTGATAGCAAATAAGAAGTAGATCAAATTAATTAGGGCCCCCACCCAGGTCATTATTTAAGCCCATCTGATGCTTTTTAGGCTGCTAGGCTTGAGAATTTCAAATCTGAGGATAACTCTGGAGTAAGAAGATTACAGAGTAAGTAGGACAATACGTCCTCTAACTTGGCAGCTAGCTTTTCACACAAATGGCATGCAAATTAATTAACTGAATTTTAAGTGGATGGATTTTCCCCCATTTCTTGTCCTGTCCACTTCTATACCCTTCATTCTTCACCTCTGCTCACTCTTAACACATTCTAGGATCTCATGCTTTTCAAAGCATCTCCACCCTGCTCTTATCCTTTGAAACGTCTGCCAGTTAATGTCCACAAAGCATGTTCAACTTGGTTTCAAACTGCTTTCGAAAATCTTTTCCTAGTTAGCTTTCCCATAAGCCCCCTTCTTGCAAATTTATTCCATCCTTCAGGAAAACATTTGCTGTGGATATAAACATGCCTGCTTTCGCTCATTCTCTTGCCTCTTCACTCTCTCAATTTTAAAAAGCTAGGCCAGGCACCTATTCCAGGCAGCAATGCTTTGAAATATTTTAAATTTGTACAGCACAAAGTACATTGCTAACAAACAGTGTCAAGCTCTGTCCAGCTCTGTAAACAACATTTTGATTTATATAGCAGTCCCACAAACTAGTAGTTGGTGAGCCTCTGTGAAATGC
This sequence comes from Ctenosaura bakeri, assembly GCA_948474755.1. Lineage (NCBI taxonomy): Eukaryota > Metazoa > Chordata > Lepidosauria > Squamata > Iguanidae > Ctenosaura > Ctenosaura bakeri. The sequence continues at coordinate 171,145 of CAOLHI010000808.1, forward strand.
AAAGCAGGACAAGTAGTTTTTGGTTCGAATAAGTTCTCTTTCTTTTTTAAAAGTATGTCAGCTGTATTCAACCTTAACTTCTAAAACAATTTGGTTTCAAATGAAATAAACATGATACAATCACATACGTAACACAACGACTTATCTGCTGCCCCTTATCAGACTCACTGAGTTTAAAACTTCTTTTTACTTACAGAATAAAGAGTCAGAGTAGGAAAGCACCTGCGTTTTGGAGCGAAGGGGGATTACAAATATGACACAGTATTTATATAAATTGTATATTCATATTGAAAGTACTGTATTTTTGTAGCAAATTCAAAATATTTATCTTGGCAGAGCACGGCCACTGTGTTCCATCTCAAGAAAAAAATGCTACACCAATAACTACCAGCAACATGCTTCCAACAAAAAAGGTAAACATGCTTAAACATATTTATGGGCTGTGGGCCATCTTCTTCAAGCAAGTAGTTTTCTTAAAGTGCTTTCCAAGTGCTCCAAGACAGGAGAACATAATCCCATCATTTCACAATTTGCTCCCCTGTCTCTCTAAGCAGATGCAATTCTTTTTTGCGAAAGGACAGGGACTACAGAACCAAAGGTTAGGAATCAAGCTCCTATGTGTTACAAAAGACTCTTCTTAGTTGCAAACCAGTATTTGTACCAGCAATCATCAATCAAGTGAGCTATGGCAACTGCAAACAAGAAGTGGAAAAATGTTTTAAACAGTGTTTTCTGATTATGGTTTCAATCCTGCAAACTATAGTAACCACAAACCACAGAGGCAAACTGTAACACATCATAGAATAGGGAGTGAGGATATAATCAGACATTGTGGGGAGGAAGTGGAAAACAAGGAAGTCCCTAAGATGTGGGGCAGATTCCTTACTATGGTTTCGCCTATATCTAAACTAGGCTGTCATTCTCCCAACCGTGCATTAAACCATCCTTGGAAACAGAATGATGACTACCTCCCTTTCTCTCTCTCTCACACACACATGTTGTTATCTTAGATTACTATATTCTTTAACATTCAAACCAAAAATGCCAAGCTACCCATTATCAGCTATGTATTCATTTCCAAAATATCTTCTCTCTTAATTGGAAACTGGCATAAAAATGGAAACTCATTCTCAGACTAACCTACTTCACTGACCAGTTGAAGAGCAGTGAAATAAGATACAGACAAATTCTGCACATACTCTTGGGAGAGAGCAGGAAATATTAAAAAAAAAAAAAAAAAACCACTACCCACCATAGGCAGTCTGAGAGACCACTTTGCTCCACATGAAGTTTGTTCCAAAGCAAGACAGAAGGAAAAAGCTATTGTGAGGTTTAATGAATTAATGAAAATGACTGATAGGATTGGACAACACTATTAGGAAGAAAAAGTACCTTAAAATTTTTGATAAAGATTTTGCGTCAAACAACCACAACACATGGAGCAGAAATCAGCAACTTCCAGGAGTTGGGGGTCCAGCCCCACTATTTTCGCTATTTTCATTTCATACACACTCCTGCTTTTTAAAAATTCAATTTTTTTTAACATCAAAATCCCTAAACAGTGCTCTTGAAGCCTCTGAGGAGAGCTAGCTATTTCACCCCATGTTCATCCTCTCAAGGCCCACACAGGCCTTTTTTCCAAAACCCAAAAACACTGGACAGGGAGAAATGGAACAAGATGGCTAGTTGTAGCCCACCACAGGCTTCAAGGAAGCACAATTAGCCATTTTTAGTGAGTGAGAGGCAATGATCCTTTGGGGCTGCAAACATAGCCTAGTGGTCCCACCCTTTGCCTACTGCAGACATAGATAGCAGATGGAAAGACGCAGAAACCTACCTCGGAATGGCACTGGGGAGGACTGAGCCATGTGGAGATGCTCTTCGCCGATTAGATAGATTGGCAGGTGCTGGGCAATCTCCACACTTGCACACACATTGCTTTCCCCATGAAGGAAGAATGTAAAGGCACAGGACAAATGCTCACTGGAGGAGGAAAAAGGAAGATCACAACCTGTTTAATTATTACTTCAATCCTTCAGAGAATGGAGTATTTGACAGCTTAAGGGGCTCACTAAAACAGAATATGTAATACCCAATGCTTGTGTGTGGCCGTACCTGCACTTTCACCTTCCATTAAAGTAGCCAAAAATGGATATATCAAGCTGTCTCTCAAGAGTAGCAGGCTTATGAAATAACGAAAAAACAAAGAAGTAGGTAGCAGAAGGAGTCTAGATATTAATCAGAGCATGATACATTTGGAGAACGCATTACGTATTAAAGTTAATGCTCTATAATAAACTACCATACAGAACAGCATGAAAAATGTGTTCAGTTTCTGATTACAATCAAAGCGACTACATTTTCACAAGAATAGTTAGGCAAGCCACAGAACCGGGAAGAAATACCTTGCCCTATTAATTAAAAGCACCTAGAAATAACCATGGACTTTATATCAACCTTCCACCTAACACTTTTGAACAAAGGAAGTTTTACCCCAAAACCATTGCCACCCAACCCACGAAATGAAGAGATCGCAAGGCAACACAGTCGAATGGTCAATCTGTGCATGTGAGTTATCAAATATAAATGTGCCACTGAATATTTTACAGTAAAGTGAGGAACACACTCCAAAATACCTACATATACTACACATAGCTAGGTTAGCTTGAGAGCCTGAAGTTTTGATGAAGCTTCACCATTAAAAAACCTGTGTTAATTGTTCTCTGAATTCCCTTATCTCTTATCTTCTTTTTTGATGATATTTTTAATTTATAGCACCTATTCTTACAAAGGAAGAAGCTCTCAACAGCCTCAAAATATAATGAAACATCATTACACTCCCTATAATTTCAAGTGCTTTCTTTGGTTAGAGAAAGTTGTATTGATCACAGTGTTACAGCAAAGAAACCTTGCTGGCTTTTTCAGCAGAAGTAAATTATCACATGTTCAGAATTATGGAAATGTAATGAATTAATACACTAAAACGTGGGTGATTACTCAAACAAATATTTCCCTAACTGACTGCCATCCCTAGTTGCAACACAGCTTGTTTTGTTGTGGCCAAAATCCTTTCAAGCCTACTGAATAAATTAACTATTCTGTCCCACGTCCAACACATCCAGGGTCAGAAGGAAAGATAAATTATATGTCAAAATGCTCTAGGAACCATATCACTACTTGCGCTGCAAAGTGCTTCCTCTTAAAAAGGGAGAGAGTATGTGAAAAGTCAAATTCAGCTTGATGGTTCTAATAAGTCCCACTTTTAAAACATTTTACCATATTCTACTCATATCATGTCTATTTCTCAGAAGAAACATGGTACTCCACTTTATGCTAAGTGAGACTACTAATCCATCTAACCTATTAGTGTCTACTCTCTAGCAGGTCAAAAGGGACTGAAGCAAAGTCTTTAATAGCACTTGCTACCTGATCTTTTCTTTTTCTCTCTCTTTTTTTTTAAAACTGGAGATGCCAAGGATTGCAGCTAGGGCTTTCTGCATGCAAAACAGGTGCTCTGCTACTGAGCTGTGGTCAATCCTTTGTTCTCTGCTTTTCCTTCTCCTGCTTTCAAACAAAATTCATAAGTAACATATGCACGTATACCATATCCAATGGGAATGTTGCAAGCCATCTTCAATCGGAGTGTGGGCAATTTAAAAATCCCAGCCCACCAGCTGAAAACTAAGGAAGTGATTACTTATAAATAAATTCTGAAGAGTGCAAAGATTTTTAGAAGCCATGAGATTCAGAAACCGAGATCATCCTCTGAATATGAATTGGTTCATTTCCATCAGGAATTTCCTGGGTTACGATAACAGACTCTATGTTATCTAACTACTTTTTGATATAGTAAGAGGGTTTGTATGCCAGCTACCATGCTAATCCACATTCACTGTACCATGATGAACAGGAGCTAAGGTCTGTTTTGCTTCCCATTATGCTTTTATCTGGCTTTAATTATACTTTTATTGATCTGAGAATTTAGATTGATGTAAACTGTTTTGAAGGACTTTGGCCCTTTTCACACGTGCAGAGCCGAAACGGGGCGGCGCACACAGGGGCAGAGATTACCTGCGTGCGTTTTGCTCCGTCCCTGGGGGGAGTGCGGCTCCGCCGCTCCACACGCCGCTGAATTTCGGCGGCGTTTGGCGGCACCCAAAATGGTGGCTGGCAGCTTCCGGCAGCGCTCCACCAATCAGGGCAGCGCGCCAGCCGGAAGCCCGCCCCCGGGCAGATCTGCAGAGACGCACTAATGCGTCTCTGCAGATTCACACCGGGAGCAGTGGCAGATTAGTGCGGGCGAGTTTCGTAAAAACCACCTGGGAAGGTGGTTTTTAAAAAACTCGCAGCGCCACCCTAGCGGCTGCACTAGAGCGGTTGGAGGTGTGGAGCCTCACATTTTCCAACCGCACTAAGATCGCCCCGCGGTGTGGACGACCTCCATCTCGGATCGTCTCAACGCGGGGTTTTACCCCGTGTGGAAATGGCCTTTGGCTGGATGAGCAAGAGCGGCACACAAACAAAATGAATAGATAAGAAACTGATTGGACAGAACGATGGGATGGAAGTGCTGAGAAGACAGAAAATGAAAGCAGACAAGCAGCTCCAAACCATAGCTTGACTTTCTCAATGTTAGAATTCTAAACCATGTGTGTATGGGCCTTGAAGTCACCTGTTGACTTACAGCAACTCTGTAAATTTAATGGGGTTTTCTTGGGCAAAAAATCCTTAGTTTTGCTACTTCCTTCCTCTGAAATACAGCCTGCAGCACCTGGTAAACTACATTTAGCAGAAAATAACTGTGGTTTAACATAGTACGTAAACTGACACTAAGAAAGCAGAATCTTGCTCTCTATGTACATGAGAAGTTGTTAAGTGGTCTATTTTTATCCACTCTGGTATAAAATATATATATATATTTCCAACACACAATTTTAAAAGGGAAACACATGAGAAGACCAACAATATGAACTGGATGAGATTATTGACTCAAATCAGGGAAGAGAAGAAAGATTTAAAGCGGCAAAGACTACTTTTAATGTCAACAGACCTTGGTATGTTCACAGCACAGCTGCCAGCTCCTTAGCACGCCAGTGTTTCAGCTTTGCATCTTTATTTCAACTTCCTTGTAACAATTAGACAACTTCAACTTTACTCTCCACACTCACAAACCCTCTTTGTCAGATAAAGAATGACAAAAAATTGTTAGCATTAAGCTGGTTGTTTTCATAATAAGTTACTACCATCAACTGAACTGAAGAGAATGCAAAAACAAAACAAAAACTAGTAAAATTTTTATCACTTCTCCATTCTCTGAAAGCTTTTGCCTTTCCAATGGCAATTAAAGGTTATTTGTGTGTATGTGCCTTCAGGTCACCCGTTGACCCATGGTGACCCCATGGATTCCATAGGGTTTTCTTAGGCAAGGAATATATAGAGGTGGCTTTGCCAGTTCCTTCCTCTGAAATATAACCTACAGCACCAGGGGCCTCTAAACGAACAGATATCCAAAGTACCTGATGCCAACTTCAATGAATTTGCAATTGCTTTTCTTCCCTAGCTAATTATATAGTTTAACTGTGGTCTTTTCCAAATGCAACAAAAGTGTCAGGAGGCTCCTATATATATTAGGGTCTTTCAAAGAAAATATCCAAATGGCATTTCTGTCGTGCCAGACTGCTTTATGGCAACTCCTGGCACCACCTGTAACATTCAGTAATTTATTGCAGCATCTTATTCCCACCCCCGGGAGGTCCTTTTTTAATTCTGAGACATACAGAACAAAATAGTATCTTTCATTCTTTTCTTTTTCTTAAAGAAAAATACAGTTTGTCCTCCACATTCCCTAAGGTTAGGGGCACAGGAGCCCCACAAAAGTGTAAAAAAATGCAAATATCAATCCTCAAGTAAAACTCTAAGAGGGTCAGCTTTCGACAGAACGCTCAGTGTTTGGAGCGGACTGCTGACTCGGGAGCTTGGCCAGCTCAAGCAATTTTATTGGAAATAAAACACTGTCAATATTAGCGGTGCAGCAAAATCTACAAAACAGCTGAAGTTTTGAGGTCAGTGTGATCCAGTTAGCCGCTGCAATGCAATCCTCTTAACTTCCCCCACCTCTCCCTGGTAGGAATCACAAGCCATTTTAGCTGACTGGGGTGTGACATCTAACTAGAGTTGGCAACTAAACTCTTAACAGCTGTCAGTGTATTAATTAGTGCAATGTAGCCATATTTCTTACAGAGACCGATTTGCATACCCTTCGACCTCAGATTGCTGATATTGACTGATATATGCACCATTGGGCATTTTCATAACCACCATACCCAGCAAAACACTACGAAGTGAATATTTAGGTTTAAAGTAGAGTTCAAAGGCATCGCAATGGTCACCTCCTCATTTTGGAAAGGTAATTCAAACAGAATACGAAAAATTTGGAAAAGCCTCCCGTGGAAGACACACTGTAAAATTCCCCGGAGCACCATTTGGACAAAAGAATCTAAGCTCAGTCAAAAGGTTTCTCCACTTACTGCATCATCTATGGCAACACACAGCAGGAAATATGTCTGCAAAGCTGACATCAAGTGAAAAAGAAAGCTTTTCTACATCCAAGATCTACAGGTATGCACTGGAGCTCCTAGGCTAGGATACATCTGAAAAGATTCACAAAACCTATCAAGTATAACAAGTCTACCAAAACTCATTTCAGGTTGTTGCAAGTGATTACATAAACTGATAGGATTAAGTGAGAAACTTCTTTATAATCTCTGAAAAACATGCGAATTGGAAATTCTGTATGTCTCTCTTTTATTTATATCTCTCCTATTTTCCACCATAAAACTTAAAGGGACAGACAGAAAGTTACCAAGCAGTCTTCCACCCAGGCATTGACCAGACTCAGACCAGCACACCTTCAACAAGGTGATAGCCCTCAGAACATGCCTTATATTTTGTCTACCACTGCCCGTAGCTCCATGTATCCAGGACAATCTATAAGAATAAGAGAGAACGTCTTGCCTGTGTCTTCAAGGTGACTTGAAGGCACATACCCATATACATATGCAGACAGCTCATGGCTGTAAGCCTCCAGGTAGATTAGGTGTTACAAGAGAGCCAAGGTATTCCTAACTACAGCACCAGAAAACCCAAGAACCAAAGGGAGAATGGAGCCCCAGGGTAGCAAGGGTATAGGCACTGATCTGTGTAGTAGAGGGATAAATGGCCGGACACATCCCCATTCTCTCCATCTCAGTCTCAATCAGTCAGTCAGACACACACGCACCCCGTAAAAGAGCGATCTCTGTGTCCTTGAAGTGAATGACAATGCACTGCTCATGTTTCTCTCTGCTTACACTGATGGGCACCTAGAGCCAGCAACTCACGTATCCCTCGGAGAGGCAAGCTGAACCCAAATCCAACTTTGCACATGAGACCACACTCCCAATTATTTCATAAAGTACCCAATCATTTAAAAGCCAGAATAACTGAAAGTTTCATTTTATTGTCAATTTTTCAGAAGAGCTATCACGACGGTAAACTTTAAAGAATCACAAAGATTCCAAAGGCAAGCATGGAAGCGGGAAGAGGTGCTTTAAAATCGTGCATTTTATTTTTTAAAAAACACCTGGACATATAGTTGCTTTGAGGCAATGCTCTTCCACTGACATCATGCCTGTATCTTTGCTACTTAGTGCTGGTTCCCATGGCAACAGCTAATGTCTCAATGTCATACTATGAATAATTGCTGGTTAAAAAATGAAGACGGCGACAATCACAACAGTTCTATATTCAAAAGGGAGAAAAATAAAGAGAGACTTGTGTTCTTCTTGACATTAAAAGTCAAATGTTTAAGTTACAGTGGCATTTATGGTACACAAGAACAAAGCAAAAAGGGTCCTTTTGTCTTGAGTGTGTGTGTGTCTCCTGGGGAAGAAACAGTTGAAATACTGCAGTCTCTTCATGTCTGGGAAGTGCAACTATATACAATTCACGGGCAACGTCTGAGTGCTGGCATTTTGTCCTTTTCCATGAATGACGGGTTCCAACGCTCCCCAGTGTGTGGCATGCATACAAAGAACCAAATTCACTACTGCCTCCATTTCCGAAATATCTGTCAAAAAGCTCTCAAAACAATGCACAGCGATGCACAGACTTTCCGACCTTCTGTTATGGGAAAGCAGGACGTGTCTGAGATAGTCAAAGATCCTGGCACCGGAACGCTGTATGATTCTCCTTGTCTCAAAGTACTGTTAGGGCTCGGTACACCTCTGCAAGCTTTTTCATTCCAAGAGTGATGCTAAAGTGATGAAGACCAACAAACTGGATTTTTAAAAAAACTAACAGCATCCAGAAGCACGATATAGATTGAAACCATAGCTCCGAAGGACCAGGTTTAACCATGCTTTAAAAGAAGATTTCTCAGTCACCCTGCAGGTAGGCTATACTTTGCCCTGCAGAGGAAATACACCCATTCGCCCAAATGGGAAGGTAGTACAGCCACTATTACTCACAGGTTTCCTGTATTTACCCCTAAGAGATTGCAGGTTCTTACTCAGGGGCAGGAGAGGAGATTGACACACGTGTTCTTAGATATGAGTAACAAACTTAACTACTCATTCATGTAACAGTACCTCCCTAGTTGAACACAACCCCCCCTTCTGTCCTAAAGGGGGGAACACCCCTCCTGCCGCACAGCTATCATATAAGTGTTCTGGCCAGGAGTTCCTGCCGTAAAGAGTTAAATTCGAAACAAGACAAAGTCATTTCAGGCAAAATGCAAACTTATTTTTATGGATTTGCCCCAGCTAGACATCACTAAAAATCTTTTAGGTTATAAGGACTGGGAAAGAACAACCCATACTTTCCAAGCACATTTATCTGCAAACAAGGGCTAAGAGATTTTTTAAGTTTAAGGGGTTTGTGGACTCCCATTTTGCAATGCTCACAGAATATTAGGACTGTGTGTCTTACTTAAAGACAATATTAAACAGAAGCGTATTTAAGTGTTTTTGGAAACAGATTATCATATGCTTGATCCTCTCTCTCAGAGTTTATGGTTCACACAGTAGTACAGGAGTGAAGTTTAAAAGTTGGTCCTCCTATTAGACACACCATTTGGACAAAAATCCATATATCAATCCTTGATCTGGAAAGAGTACAACCCTTGCTCTTACTCCGGGCATCGTACATCTAAAGCACCTTGACAGATACCTCTTTGGTCAGTTTATGAAAACTGTCAAGGAAGTCAGTTTCACTATCCTCCTAGATCACTTGTTCACAGGTGAATGGTTTTTAAAGATAGGAGATCTTTCTTTCAAAAAATAAAATAAAAAATCTTCAGGCTTCTTTGTCCAAACCGTTGATAGCTACATCTTTTAGATGGACTGATGCGGGGGCATGTAGCTGACATTGTATGCAGCTGAGGTTGTTTTGAATGGTTTCTATGGTTTCTACTGCAGCCAGAATAACCAACTGTTTTCTGTTTAAAACAGATTTGCCTGTTCAGCTAGGTGATCAAGCTATAAAAAAGGACTATAGCCTTTGCCTTTACTAGTTCTAATTATATTTTATCCTCTACAGCAATAATCATTGGTTGCATATGCAGGCTGCTTACTGTTCCTTTATGACAACCACATAAGCAATTACATCTAATGAGACCAGTACAATTTGTTCTCAAGCATATTTTTAATGATCAGTCAGATTAACATCTTTAAAGTCCATTTAATTTCCATTCCAGGATCTGTGAATTATTTCTTACCACAATATATTGTTGGTATCAGTGTCTCTACTATAATTCTTGACATCTGGAACCACAGCACAAAGCCAGCTATTTTTACAATGCCTGCACTTGTTTCAATGTAATAAACTCCTAGGCAAGGTCACTGTAAATTACAAGTGGATTATGAAGCACAAGTCCAAACAAGGTGTCACAGAAGTAATTTTCTCCTCTGATGCTCGAGGGGTGGGTGCAGTGCTTTAATCCTATTTGTGTCCATATCTAGACAGCGTACAGACCATCATTCTAGGACATGAATATCTAATCAAGTTAAAAGCTTTGTTCAAAAGGATAAAGCTGGGGGTTCAGCAACTTAAAATTTAGTGCTTGTGTAAGAAAAAGAAAGAAAAGCCAACCCTGTGAAGGCCTGACACTTTAAACAACAACAGTCAGTCAAGTCCAGTGCAGAGGAATTGGAAATCATTTTCCCAACCCTATAAATAAGAACAAGCTGGCACAGTGGGCAAAAAATACACACCAAAAGTGGTTTGCCATTAGGCCTCCTCCCCTAGAGAAGAAGCATATAGTCAGATACATTAATTTAGAGCTGACAATACCCCTGAGAGAGGAAGAATGAGCACAAGTGCCACAGGCCAGTATGCAAAGAAAGCAAAATAGAACAAAGAGCGACAGCTGCTCCACTGCCAGCTTGCCAGAGATAGGCAGTGTATCCACGAGAGTAGATTTTCCCATCTCCTACACGCAACATAACCTTTTAAAAGGCTGTACTACGAGTGCATCATTATAACACGAAGACTGTGTAGGCAACCACAGACCTCAGAAACCAAATGTAGAGGTGCTCAAACCAATTGCAGTTCCAAATCTCAAAGATCCACAGAAACAGATGGGATTGACATAAGTGGAGACGATCAAGCCCCATTCATTTCAATGGGTCCTACTTCATTTAGGATTAAAACTGCATTTAGCCCTAGCTCCATCGTCATGTTACGCTCTTTAAAGAAATAGCCCTACGCAAGGGCCTGAAAGCATTCATCAGACAATCTATGCAATTAAGTTAATGAATCAATCACAGATCTAATACAGAGATCATTAATGAGTGACCTCCCCTCTGAAAACATGTTTAGCATTGATGGTATTCTTGTTTACCAGTCACCAGAATGACTTCCCTAAGCTTAGGCTGATAAATCAGTTATGATCACTTCTACATGGCACTGCCTTTGAAAGGGGTTCGGAAATTTCATCTAGCTCAGAATGGTGTTGTTTGCCTATTTATAAGAATAGGCCAGTAGGGAAGCAGGGGAAAACTGAAAGCCAAAACCATGAATTTTGTAGTCAACATAATAAAGTTTATTATTCCAAAAGAAACAATCTCATAAAGTGAGTCTTAAGGATTAGACCAGCAGCATACTCGGATATAAAATATAACACTGCGAATGTTGAACTCTTCAACTGTGTATAATCATACATATTACATAGCACTCTAATTGTGGACAAGAGACAGGGAACTTCAACTGTGACTGTCTCCACCAAATAGAACAGCACTTACTGAGAAGGCAGTAAGCTGCATTTCTAATGTGATAAAGGCACCCCAATTATCATCCTTTAATTCTACAGACTATCTTGAACACTAATCCTCACAGTATGAAGGGTTTTTTTTGCATTTGGAGCCACTCAGTCTTGTTTTAGAAAAACATTTTATTCATTTCAAAAAACGAACACGCTTCATCTGTGGTTTTGTTTTTTTCTACAGTCCCCAACGTTTCCAATTTTCTTCAACGGAAGAAACTGAAAATGTGTCTCAGCCTTTCGTATCTCTAACATCGCTACAAAGAAAGATGGTTCCTATGATCTTATTTAACTTGAGACAGGCAACACCGATTGAGGATCCCTCTCTTTGAAACTCTTAGCAATTAATATTTAATACTAAGCACCAGCCACTTCTACATGGTGTGGTGTTGTTCCCTTGAATGTGTAAATCAAAGCAGCCAAAGCAGTAAAAACCTTCAAATGATGCTGTAATTCACCTCTTCTTTAGAAATGGCTTCCTTCACATCAGGCAATTAACTTGCCAGAGTTTGCATTTTCTACAACTCACATGATTTAATGGTAATCAGGACATGGCTGAGTTTTATTACACGCTCAAATGGTTCTCTAAGTAAAGGAGCTGACGCTCAACACACCATGGACAAGCGCACTAATACGGCAGGAGCTACTCTGTGGGAACAGGAATCCCTCTATTTATCTTTTCCTGTTTGACCCACAGCATTACAAGTGTAATTGTGTAGGTGTCTCCAGTGTACCAAGCCTAGGTCAGCTCTTTAGACAGGGGTCCTTCCCAGCAAACTCGGAATTTCTGGAAGAAAAGACAAAGGAAGACATTCACACATACAGCCTTCACTGTGCCTGAAAATGTCAGTCCCAAATAAAATAGATCCACTGAATCAACAGAATTTACATAAAGCCTGTGAGACACTTTGAGGATACAATCACTTGTATTCCTGCCAAACTGGATTCCACAACTGTTGCTGGCCCTGTGGAAACATTCAGAGCATCATCAGGTCATTGGAAATGGGATCAATTTTAGTTATGTGACCTGAGGATGTGGACAGGACACCTGTTAGAGTTAGGCCAACTACATGCCTCCTTGACCTCTGATCTCCTTGGCTGGACCCTGGGAGTAGTAAATGCCTTATTGTGGGGGAGTCAGTTGCATCAAAGGAGGCAATATTCATCCCGCTCTGAATAGGCCCTCCAAAACTGTTAGATCATTACTGTACAACTGAAACTATACCATTCCTGGGGCAACATGCTTGAAAAGTTAATTTCAGCCAGCAACAGGCTGGATGAATGTGATTATCAAGACCTATTTCAATCTGGTTTCTGGCCTGGACACAGGAATAGTTTTGGTCAGCCTAGCTGATAACCTGTTTCAAAACAGAGAGGAGGAAAGTACTATTCTGTTGTTCTCCTTGGTCACTCTGCAACTTTTGATGCTATTGCAAACAGTGGGTTGGGAGCTGAAGGCATTGTATTACAATGATTCCATTCCTACCTTCCAGGATTCCATTCCAAGAATTCGGCAGATATTTTACTCTGGATTATATAGAACTCCTCTGAAAGAGCAGGTCTATAGTTTGGGAGTACTCTTCAATTCAAACCTGTCGCTGATAGACCAAGAGGCAAGGAACAATTATGGCCACCTAAATTTCATCCACCATCTGTGATTTAACTATGTTTTTATTGTAAATGTTAACTGCTCTGAGCTCTTACGATGAAGAGCAGGATATAAATCAAAACAAAAGCAAAACAAGGAGTTGTATTCAACTCAAATGCACAGGAGAATGGGAGGATCCCAGAACACATAGTGAAAAGGCTATGTTCTACCACTGAAGTAGAAAAATGAAGTAATTACCCCCAGTTCCTCATTTTGATGATTCCAAAGTGAACAGAAGCATTAACATCCTCGCTGTGAAGGTTGTTTCAATGGAGAATTTTACAGTATTTTGGCTCAAATCCTACTGTTAGTCTTAACTACAGTAAACCCACTGATTCAATGAAATGCATGTAATTCTTGACTCACCATTTAACAACTGACTCAATAACTTACATTAGTCAGGACTACCAATCGGATTCAGGCCTTCATTTTATAGTTTTAAGAAGAGAGGCTTATTTTCAATAAAAAGTTTTTCCCTGATGCTCAATTCAGATTGTCATGCAGGAGCAACTGTATTAGAAAAGCCATTCAGAAACTAAAAAGGAGCTTCTCAGTATTTACTGATGCCCTTAAGACAATTTATTATGGATATAGTAAGTGACAACACTGTGTGGCAGGATGCACAACTGGGACTCCTGACAAATCTAATTAACAGCACATTGGGGTACTTTGCTTATCCTTTACATACTCTGCCAGCTTTGAGTGTCTAATGAAGAAAGCAGCTTAAACATTCCTAGAACTTTAGGAGCTGGATAACAGAGCCTGCAACCAGTCCTCCTCTTATGATTACCAATGTTCAGATGCTTTACATATTTGGGTAAACACAGACATTCTTGCAGTTCACCATAGCATTAGCCCACTCAATACAAGTGACAGTCACCACCTACAACCTAATGGATGAAATATAAAGGTGAGCCTTCCCGTTTCAGAGAAACATACTAGACCATTTTGAGCGTTACTCACACACGTACATGTACCACACATTTAGAAACCTCATATATAGCTCAGACTTTCGAACTTGTTGCAATCTATGCACACAGGCTCTCTTTTTGTAGAAATCAATATGTGACATGAGATTCTCAAGAAACAGGGCAAGCATCAGCAATACAACCTTGCTACCTATTCAACACATGAAACTGCCCTTTGTACAAGTAACCTGAAGAGAGTAACACTGCTATACATGAAACTGATATGCAGTCTATAAATGATACAAGATTCATGAAGAAAATCAGTGATGAATGAAAACAATTAGCATGACCCCCAAGAGAGACCTCAAAGCAATCCAAGCATCTCCAAAAGCAAACAACAGGCTATTACTCTGGAAAGACACAGAGACAGTATCTGCGGTGAACTCTTATGTGTTGAGTGAACCAAGAGTTACCATATTCGCCAAAAATCCTGCATGAAGCCCAACAAGCAAACACTCTCAAGCAGACTTTCTTTAGGACTCCCCAACATATGTAGAGTGGACATTTTGTACTTCAAATCAAATAAACCCAACACTTAACCTTTAAAAAGAAGAAAACCTAAGCATTATCAGAAAGAGCAATAAAACACACAAGAAGCTTTCTTGTGGTTTAGGGGAGACTCAGCATCTGAAGTACTGTCCACATTTCATAACTACTTGTCATTATAGGTTTGCCACCACAGAGCATCTCAAACATTTGATTGCCTCTCTTACTGGTGTCAAAATCACCTTGGCATTAATTGCATAAGTCAGTTGTCAGACCAGACAAAAGACTTTTTGGCACAATTGTACAAGAAACAGAATAAGTGTTGTCTTTGCCTCTGAAAGCACCACAGTAAAGGAAAGCTGGCAAACCACATTCTTAAGAACCACCTTACCACCAAAGTTCAAAAATAAATCCCACACACTATGGACACAGTTTATAAAACAAATCTATTTTTCTGCTAGCAGGTACAGCACAAAGCTGCGTGAAGCCCATACCACATTTTTAATTCAGCATCTCAGTGACAGAGCCACCTGAACTAAAACAACAGGAAGCTAGAACATATCTTCCACCAGGTTCTTCATATGGTCTACTTCAACTGAGTTCTGTACCCAAAAATCTGGAGTTTGGTATCTCTTTCTAAAAAGGAGAACCTCTACTAAACTTAGCCACTTGGGTTGCACGTGTGTATGTGACTTCATGACAAATTTTGATTTATGGTGACCTTATGAACATCAGGAAGTTTTCTTAGGCAAGGAATACTTAGAGGCAGTTTGCCTTTGCCATCCTCTGACATCTAACCTACAACACCCGGTAGTCTTTGGTCATCTCCTCTCCAAGTAATAACCATGGCTGACCCAGCTTAGCTTTTAAAATCAAACAGGATCTGCAGGGTATTTAAACCCACTTGGGTTAGACAAGAGCAAAAGGAACACCTGTTGCACCATGCATGGAAATATCAACAATCACTGGGATGTAATAGTTTGGGGGGGGCAGCTATCACCAAATGAAGAAAATGAAATTAATGACCATTTTTGTGCCCGGAGCCACATCATTCTCTCATTCTAAAGGCTTTGGATGTTCGTGCTCAGTTTAACAGCCAAAGGTCTTAAATTAATGCTAGAAAGCATACATACACTTGACTAAACTACATCCAGAAAATGTTACAGCCATCTACAAAAATGTTCCTCAACATTTTTGTAGACAGTGACATGTTAGCTAAGGGACAGAACAAACATGAATGCAAGCTAAAGTCTTCTGGCTAGCATATTCTGATATTCCAGAACCATGTATCTGCTCAACAGTGCACCAAATGCTTCTACAAACTTTCCCCGACCATCACTAAACTAGTGGGAAAGTCCTTCTCTTTCAACAAAGTACATTCAAAACACAAAATGGGTTGTTGCAGCTTTTAGTGCCAAGGATGTAAAGCAGGAGTCAAAAGTGCCATGAAGAAACGGCAGTTTCATGGGCAAACCTCTGCTTTTAAAATGAGCAAGCAGCCTGCACAGTGAATCCTGGATGGACAGAACCCCAAAACCAGAACACACGCATGCCTTTCTTCATAGCAGGGAATACAAGTCAAAGCAACATGCTATCAAGGGAGGAAAAAACTAAGCAGTTTTGCTATTTTTACTTGAATTTTGCTTGCTAAGTAAGCACAATTCTGGATAAGAGCACTCCACTGAACCAGGCTTTTAAAAGAATAAAGCTAAATCACTCATAGTTTGGTCTGGAATGACCAATCAATGTCTCCTAACACACAGTATCTCTGTACCAATTGTGTTTGTATTATCTGGCTAGGATTAGCCCACGTCTGCACTGCTACGATAGGAATGTTAAGAAGAGGAATAAAAGAGCACTCGAAATAAACGGTACTCAGAAATCACATCCTGCTTGTTCAATGTACCCGAACCTTCCAGTTTAAATTTACACAACGTTTTCTGTAGACCAGTGGGCAATTTCAATGCTACTCTGTTTCCTTTTTTAAAAGCTGCACTGAGTTTCTACAAGCTTTAAAAAACATTATACTAGAAAGATTAAATACACAATCACGGAATGAATCGTACAAATTTCTCTCTCTCTCTCTCTCTCTCACACACACACACACACACACACACGTCTCTCTAGTTTATAAACCCCTGCTGGGATATATGAACAGGTAAAATACCATAATTTAAGCATCAGAATTGTGCTATCAATACCAGCAGCTTATGTCAAAGCACTTGGGATCCTTACCTTTTGTTAATGGGCTTTTCATCTTTCTCATATGGCCGGATGAACCATTTCCCAATTCTTACAAAGTTCTTATCCATTAGGCATCTTTAAAAAAAAGGACACACACACACAAATCATAATTACTCAGTAAATGTTGAAATATTAAGCCTATCATCTCCACTGTATCAAGCTTCTACATATCACATGCCAAGCTCTTCATATCCGTGCCTGTTCTGCCCTTTTTGCAATAACGATAGCAACCCAGTGCCTCATTTGCCTTCCTACACATTGCTCCCAAGCTAACTGACTGTGGCACTATTTGAAATAACTGGTCTTCATCCACTTCCAGTAGTCTAGTCCTTAATGCAGCAAGCTGAAACTGAGATGTTGTCATTCCCAGGAGGATTTATTTCCAAGCCAAAAATACCCAAGATTATAGCCCTCCTCAATGCAAAATTATTAATGTTTCAGGAAAAGAGATGTCACCATTTTCTACAAGCACAGTAGACTGCCTTTATTTTATTATTTGCTGTTGGTACTGATGTCAAACAATACAACGGTTTGGCTCTGGATTAGGGTTAAAGATGTGACTGGTCCAAGAAAAAAAAATCTAACCAAGTAAGACAAAAGTGAAAGAGGGATGTCTTTTAAAATACTTTAATGTACAACTGAGAAATTCATCAAAGAATCTTCAGTGCACCTTGGTAATCAGTTAGAGAATAAGATCACTTCATACATAGATGCTCAATGGGCTTTGAATCCAAGGTTATATGACATTCGGAGCATGTATTACGTTTGTCCACAGAAAGCAGACCAGGGAAAAGACGGAGGAGGAATTTCAAGCACAATTGGGAACTACAAGCCAACACAGGACAGTGGTTTAATTACCATCACAACTGCCTAGGTTCAAATCCTTGCTCAGCCAACAAGTTCACTAGGCAACATTGGCCCAGTCAATCTTTCAACCTAATCAAATTAAGAAGGCCAAAGACTCTTGGAACTTAAAGCATGCAGGGCTATAAAATGTCAAGAATAGCACCTTGGTGTATGGAAACAAGCTTGCAGTCTGTGAAAGGGTTTCTAATACATCTTGGGTGCTCACAGTTTTACACAAAAAGAGGTTAAGATACAGTGTGGTATAACGGTGCTAACCATTGGATTATGACTCCGGAGACTAGGGTTTGAATCCCTCCTCAATCATGGAAACCCACTGGATGACCTGGAGCAAGTCAGACTCTCAGCCTCAGGGAAAAGGAAAGGCAAACCCCTCTCTGAACAAATCCTGTCAAGTAAATCCTCATCCTAGATTTGACTTAGGGTTGCTATAAGTCACAAATAACTTGAAGACACATGACTACAACATTAGGGATGGTTTCCTAATTGTAGATTTAAGAATAAACGATCTCAATGTCTGGAAGATTCTTTGATGTTTCAAAGGTCTTCCAGTCACCACGCCTACAAGATTAATCTACATCTAAAATGCTGTGGTCTGCACTAGAGGAACACAAACGTAAACCCCCTCTGAACAAATCCTGTCAAGAAAAACCCATGACAGGATCACTGCAAGTCAAAAATGACTTGAAGGCACGCAACCAAAGCCAGTGTCCTTGAGAGACTTTGGAGTATAAAACCCATTGTTCCCAAGTACTGGACATGTTGCTTGGTACTTTATACAAACTGTTTTCAAAAATACTTAGGAAAGCATCTGCCTGCCTATCCACATCTTATCTTCACTGGCATATATACAACTGAATTCCAACCCTTTTAGCAATTCTCAACAGTTTTCAAGGACAGGGTGAAATAAGCATCAGATCAGTTGTTCAGCGATAAAAGAATGAAAGAAACAAAACACGGAACGAACACCTTACATCAAGCCCAACAAAAGACAGTGAAGAAAATGGCATATGCATGCCTGGACATGGTGGCCTTGATTTTCAATCTGGATTAAACAAAACACTAACAAATAAATACTGCAGCAAATCTATGTAAACAGGCAGTTAACAATCAAATAGGTAACTGATTCAGGGCAATTTAAATACATATTTAAATTAACATAAGAAAATACCAATTTAAATCAAGTTTCCTATTTGTAATTCAGAGTACTTCTTAAGCAAGTACATACTAATTGATTGATAAATTAAAACATGTTGATTTAAATACAGCTTTCACAGAACCCTGGAAGGTATACTTTTTGTACTACAGTCTTCTTGACAATGCACTCACTGTCAGTTTGCACTTGAAAAGAATGGCTTACAGTTTAATAGGTCTGATTTTTAAAAGGAGAAAGGAACAGGGATGGAAAAGGAAAATAAGGAAATTCAGGTACATTTATAGGAAAGCAAGAGCCAAATGGCAGATGATCATAGCTGAGACAATGGATGGGACCTTTCTGTCTCAACTCTTATTCTGACTGAATTTCAGAAAGAAATTATGTTTTTGTACAAAAACATAAGGGACAATAGTCAGTATTACACTTCCAGTGGTAAAGCAGCAAATTCTAGTGGAAATCTAGTGAAAAGGAGAGGTGTTCTTTCCCACTGCACTATCCAAAACTGGCTCTGTGGGGCCAGATTTTGAGCAGTGCTGAGCACTGCAAACAGGAAAGAAGAGGGCAGAAGTTCTACCAGTGTGATGTTGGATTTATAATGACCACAATCCTGCTGGTATCTTAAGACACTTTCCTGAAATCAAAGGATGAGATGGTACCCACAGCCATGGACTGAAACCATTTGAATCCTTCTTAAATAGTGCTGCCAGAACAGCATTCTCCACCGTACCTAAAGATAACAGATTTGCTTAGAGGATGCAAGACACTCTGCATGGTACACACAACTCTGTTGCTCTGCTACCCAAAGTGACCTCCTGGCACTTGCCTAATGGTTGGCCAGTCCCATCTGCAATACAGCTCCCAAAGAAAATAATAAATTAATACCTTATGTGTCTGATATTTGTTGTCACTCAAAAGCTATGCCATCAAATTGCCACAAAAGATCTTCTGGACCTTACGATAGAATCCATTGAAGGTAACAAATTATGGAGAAAAAATGAAAGCACCACTGAACTGAATGATAGTAAAGTCACCAAAATGAATAAGTGAATTCTGTTGATGTTTCAAAATAAATGGACAAGGTGCACAACCAAGATTACTACTCACTTCTAAAACCAGGAGCTGCATACAGGTAATGCCAGAGTAGGAAAACGCTGACCCAATTAAAAAAAAGAAATACTCCTACACCTTCCACAATCTTGATTTGTTGTAGAAAAGAGGGTACATATTTTAATTAATAATCTGAGACATATTTTATCCTTTCATCATGAATATTTTTAAGATGTTTTGGAAAATGAGCCACATAGAGGTTCTAGCTAATTGTGAGTCAATGAAGAAATAATTAACACTGATTCATTAGTGGTTACTGAATCTATGATATCCTACTGCAAATGAATCACACAACTAAAAACAACAGAAATGAGACTTGAGATATCATGAAGACAAAATACCAATGGCTATATTACAACGCAAGAGATAATAATTTGAATCAAATACTATAAATGCACAAAGGATGAAGGTAAGACATTGATCTTTGCACAAAACAAGTGGAACATTTAATAGCAAAACATGACAGTGTGAATAGAAACAAAAGCTAGTACAGACACAGGAAGCAATCGCAATGTAAAAACACAAGAATTTCATACACAATGAACATACAGTGCAGTTACAAAAAAGAATATTCAAGGTAAGAGCCATTAGATCAACAAAGCTAAGATATACAAGGCTAAACATGTTTCACAGAGTGAGTTTTCCTCAATAGTATAAAACGCTCTTATTCTATTGTCAAAGCTTAAATGATCTGCTAGCTATCTGTTCAACTCTGACTTTGATAATTACTAGAGACTATTTCAGGTGCAGGTTTTTAGTAATAATACTCTTTCTACTTGGGAAGAGACTATTTTAGACTAGGCTCAAGGGGCAAAATGCCCTTAACACCATCTATACTAGAAACTCATCTCATGCCTATCCTGAGATGTTGATAAGCCAGTTCTGCTTCTCTTGAGGCACACAAGGTGGTTTTACTCTACAGCAATCCCAGGAGTGGGAATCATACCACTCATAATTTCAGGGCAGCTTTGATCCTTTTTCTCTTCCAGTCAAATGAGTGCGCGTCCACTTGTGCAGCACCATGCCTACTAGAACAGTACCTCTCCCGATGGGTTGTTACCCGTGCCCACACCCACGCCATTTGCTCTCCTTGTAGCATTTGGGAATATGTGCTTCTTGCCATCTTCTGGACTAGCAAGGCACTGCTTGCCACCACAATGGAGACCATGGATCTCTGTCCCCCTCCTGCTTCATCTGAACTTCCACCACGTGCACACAGCAGTATGGCTACCTCAAAGATTCTACCCAGGCACAAGATTTCTCCACAGTTCACTTGTACCCCTTCACAAGCACATCCTGAGCCACCTCCTCATAGATATCTAAATTTCAGTAGTTCGCTTGCACCTGCTATTAGACTTTCTTGTCCCTGCAAAATAGGCAGGAGGTTCTCAACTGCATTCCTGGCTACACCCTTGCCCTATGCCCCTTGCAAAAAGCAATATTAGCCTTTACTTTCTTATCTTCTAAGATGAGTGAAACAGAGTACACGCACAGTTCCTCAAATGTGAGAAAATAAACGGGTTAGTATAGGAACACCCACAAGCAATCAGGGGAGTTTAATCCAGCCCAAGCTGGTATAGACTCAAGTAGAGGAAAAGAAAGACCAGTAAAAGAGGGAGGGAGGCACAAAAGGGAAATAGCACTAGGTGGGAGGTGAGTTAATAGATTTTCAACCCTGGCAAAGCTGAGTACTTTTGCTAATCTTTAATAATAAATGAAAGAAATTGTGTCTCTATCTCCACCACAGCTCTAAAACTGTGAAACCTGGACAGCTGAAACTAAGCATGCATAGTAACAAGACCAAGCATCTTGAGATTATTTAGTTTTTAAAATGCATATTTAAAGGATCTACTGATAGTGATCAATATAAATGCATCTGTAGCCTGCAGTACCACACCAAGGTACTAGTTAGTGGACACCAAGCTCTTTGAAAGGAAAAGGTTCCTTGTAAGTGTGAGCAGGCTTGAGATCTTCCAAGAATGTTTGAAGCTGGTTTTAGTAGAGGCAGTGGAGAAGCAGGCTATTTCAGTTTTACCGTAGTAACCCACATGGCATCACCCAGCTAGCTCTTCTTGTGGTATGCAGTAATATCTTAAACCACTGGGTGCCAGGCCTTCCCTAACTAGAAACAAAGCTGGAAGCAAGCTTGGGAGATGTATTTCTCCTACAGGGGATTATAGGAAGCTCCATGTAGTGATTTCCTCTGCAAGGCCCCTGAACTCTTTAAGTAGTTTAATCGAACATAGGACTACACTTTACAAATCTACTGTTTGCAGATGCTGACATTATCAACATCTGCCTTTCGATCTATCTCTTCCAAGGTATTAAAGATTCACTATGAGAGGAGCAGGGTGGCTACCAGGAATATGCTACAGTGTATTCTAGGGATGGAGGCTGAGATGCAAGAAGGGTCTATCCTAGTACCCCTGTTTTGAGAGGACTCATCTGTGATCCAAATTACCTTGTTTGTTGGGACTTAGCATCAGCTAAGCCCATTTTGCTTTAAACTGGTTTATTTTTCTCTTTGGGAATATGCATGTTATAATGTGCTTTCTTCTGTTCCAAAATGTTGCCTTTGTTCTCATCATTTAGTACAAAGATCACTATAGCAACTTTTAATTTTTTTGTACTTGACCAAAAACTGTTTTCTCTTTACTTGACTTGAGACACAGTGATATGAGGAATCAAGCAGTGAAATTTAAAAAGACCAAGAAGAATTCCAGGAGGTTGATACTATCAGACTCCAGCCCTCAATAGTATTTGCCTGGCTATTGGAGCTTGAAAAGAAAGATCTTAACAGTTAAGGCCTGTTAACATCCTTTAAACAAGAACAGTCTAATTGTATTAGGTCTCTGTTTGCTCATGCCTTTTGTGGCTCCTATACCATATCCCTTTTGCAAGTAGCAAAGAAAGAAAAGGAGTGTCTTCAAAAGAACAGCATACAGCTGATTATACCTTACTTTGAGGATAAGAACAGCAGCCCAGAATATTTCACTACTAGTTGTCTTCATATCTCCCTCTGCCATTGTCTCTATCCCAAATGTAGATTTTAAGTTCTTTGTGAGCATAACATACAGCAGTGATCTGTGGGAAAGTTGTCCACAAGGTTAGACAACTGGGGCTCCAATGATGTTTCCCTAATCATGGCTCCACAAACACTATTCTAACACTATTCTAACAATAATGACTAGCACATACATACACCATAAATATCTCCTCTTCCAAAGTCTCAGCAATCTAAGAGGACTTTGGAGAAAGATAGGCATCCTCTCTCATATCTAGTAAAGTTTGTAGAAGGCTCTCTTGTTAGTTACTTCTTAATTTTCCCATATCTCTATGCAATGGGAAGATTTTTCCTCTCCCGCACCCCCAAACCAGTAGGCTTGAATAAGGCGAGGAGACTAGTGAGAGATAAACCAAACACACATTCATATACCCTTGCAAATATGGAACACTGTATGCAGCACCCTTGTGCTCTTACCTTTCCAGGAGGTTATGGATTGCCTTGAAAAGCAGTGTCCTGCATTCATATGAAAGCCCATTCTCCCAAAGTCCTTCTTCTACCACTGCAAAAACAAGGAAAGTATTATATTATTGGTGGGGAGAGGGAGGATTCAAGACAATTAAAGCATTATATCTCTGAAATAACAGGAGGTTTTTAAAAAATCATTCACATCCAGGTACAATATCTCCTCCTTGGTTAGCTAGGCAACTACTAACATGAAATTCTACAAACTACCTATAACAGGCAAGGGGAAGCTTTATTTGGGTTTAAGAGAGCACTATAGCACAAGGGGATTTCTAGCAGAGCAAGTACAGATCATAAAGACTTTTACTGAAACCTTCCTGCCAGAGAGAAGCAGCGAACTGCTCACTGGGTATTTAACCAGCTTATCTAAAATGCTGCACTGTTTAATACTATGTGCTACAGAAAACAACAAGTGCTGCCAACCATACAAACAGTCCTTGTTCATCACAAAAACTAGTATAGGCCAGTGAATAGAGATGTACGAAGTAACATTGCTCTAAAGAAGATGAGTTGAACTCTCAGTCACAGGAAGTAATCAGAATGGGGCAGGGAAGGAGGAAAAAAAATTAACTGTCCTCAAATTAAACAATTGAAGAACCATATTCCCACATATTTCTGCCAGTCAAACGTTCACCTATAGCTAAAAATAACCAAACACTTCAGATGACTGCAAAGGGATCTTGCAGCACCTTTGAGATTGAAAGAAGTTAGTGCATCTGATGAAGTAGACTTAAGTCTATGAAAGCTTATGCTATCAACTTTTCTCTCTCCATCTTAAAGGTGCAACAAGGTCTGTATGCATACTGACCCAGACTAGCACAGCTATCTCTTTGAATTCTACCACTTCAGAAGCACGCAAGTGTTCCCCAACAGACATAAGTGCAAAACTGCCTTGCTATATTGTTTGCTTCATGGTATAAGAAAACATTCATACAAGACAGCATTTCCAATGAGTTGTGTTACTTTTGCTGATCCAGCCTCAGACTCACAACCTGCCAAACCGAAACTGCCTGAAAATCATGATGACCAAGACTCCTACATCAAGGAGACAGACAGTAACTTTACACTCATGGAGTTATATAGTATAACCACATTAGTGAGTTCTGACACTGCAAAATCAAATGTGCAACCAAATGTGCATGGGCATTTGCACATAAAATGTGTAATGTGCATCTCCGTGCATAATGTGCATCACATAAAGCACATCTGAATGCACAGCCTGCATACACCAAGGAACTGCATGCGCAACTCCACTTCTGCAATCCTGAACTGCATACAGCTGTTCTACATCAGACAAAAATATCCAACCACTTCCACAGGGGAATTTATGCATGCACAAGATGCCGGCAGGATTCCAGACAATTATACGACTGGCCAAAACTATTAATACAAGTGACTAGACTGATAGTGGAAATCTTAACAGCTTTTAAAAGTTGGTTAGGCCACATAGATGCCAAGATTTATTTATTTATACATACATACCCCACCTTTCCCTTCATATGGGACCCAAAGCAGCTTAAAGGAAAGGAGAAAATAAAGTACAGCTAACAACCTTATAAGAAAAAAGTAAAATTTTAAAAAAATAAACTATCCTATTAAAAGCACTATTAATTTAAAAGAGTATCAAGGCATTTTAAAATATAACAATAAGAATATAATACAGTGCACCCACTGTATGTGTTGATGTTCCATTCCAAGAACCCTTGCATAAAATGAAAAAAAACAAGTGCTGTGTTCCATTGTAGTCAATGGACATAACTTCCACACACCTGGAGCAGCACAACCATTGATCCACTGATTATAATGGGATGCAATGCTTTGCACAACTTCACATTCATGCATGTGGAGGTCATGCTAAAAGGCAGCACACCGTACAACATACACACGCACACGCGCACACACACATATAAAAATGTGGCCTGGAAATTGAGGTCCAAAACAGTAGAAAAGGAGCACAATTGTACCCTGATTCTGAAAAACTGCATTCAGATCATAAAACATATAATTAAATGCAATGCTTAAGTGACTAATTAAGTGGTTGCCTGTTGTTACGTTGCCACTGATACCTCCGTAAAATCTGAGTGTGAATTCCTTAGCGAGTACATGGGGTAGCCTTTGCATCCGATACAATTTACCGTACTTGCCAGCCTACTGTCCTCACAATGCTTGTAGTTTGTAAGAAAGCTAAGAGGGAAGGAAGCACTTCACTATCAGGTCATCCGTCCTAAAATGCACTTTAAAACATAAGCCATTTAACTGCTTGGTTAGTTTGTAATCTCCTACAAGTGTGAAAAAAGCAAGCTTTTGTTCTTTTTAAGTTTGTGCACAAATATGCCTACATTGTTGCTGATTTTCTCAGAAGCCGACACTTCTTGGTCAAACGCTGCCTTTTTTTTTCCCCCTCCCGTCCTCCAATACAAGCTTGTTCGTACAAGGGTCTGGAGTTGTCCAATGAATATCTGACAATCCTAAGAAAAGAGTTTTGCACCAAAGATAGGACAGTTGTCCATCACCACGATTCCAGCAATAGCAAGAAATCCCCAGCAGCTGTACTGGCTGAAAAGCAGCTGCCTCATTAGCATTCCTCCACCAACAAAACACTCACCCAGCAGCTCTCGGCTTGCAACAAAAATCTGAAGAGAGCATTTTACAGGAGACTTCGCTCTCACTAAGGGCACTCTCCAGAGTGAGCAAGAGAACACAGAAACTCCATTCATTAGACATGCTCCTTCTCTGCCTTTCCTTTTCCTGCAGAGCGTTGAAAGTAACGAGCATTCTCCCAAGCAAATTGAGACAGAGCAGAAAACTGAATTCACTTTTAATTAAGAGGTAACCTTCACTATATTAAAAAGGCAGCCAAGATCTCCTTTTCAATATATTTAAAAGAGGCTTTTAAACTTGTAGAGGACCCACAGGCACAACATTCCCTGAAACCAAACACAAACCAATAAAATGCTCCTTAATAGGCCTGTTACGGAGCTTCCGTTGAAGGCTCTTTTCTGTCTCATTTATCTTTAACCCGCTTTCCATTTAAAAACACAGTTCTGCAGTCTTGCAGTTCCGTTGATCTGCTCCAATATTTTTCATGTTGAGCAGTAATTGGCTTCTCTTGAAATGGTGTTTGCGCAGCTCTTCAAAACAATGCCTCTTGTTTGCTTTTTCCGCTTGTGTTCAGCATTGTATTGTCCTATGCCTCCTTTGCTATTTATCAGCTCCCCCTGCTTTTATCTGTTTAATACAAAATCATTCATTTTATGACACCTACTATGCATTTTTATAGGCAGTCATCTGAAAACCTACCTTCTGTTAACTGTTAAGATATGGCAGGGGGCTGAAAAAAACTGTACCCAAGTAATATTTCAGTACTTCTGCAGCACTGAGTATGAACTGCTGATTCTCTAAACCTAAAATGGACAACGTGCCTGCTGAAAGCATCCAAGATTTTTATCTGTATGGTCTGAAACAAAACACAGCCCCTCTTATTAGAAGCAACAAGTCTCCACTCCCCAGGGGCACTATCTACGTACAATTAGGACAGAATGGTTTCTATTTTATTAATGATTTATCCCAGCTTCTTCCACTGGCTGAAAGGCAATGATTGGCCTAAGGCCACCCAACGTGTTTCAATTTGAATCTGTGTCTCCCCAATCCTAGTCTGAGACACTGGGCACTACATCACATTTCCTTCTTTTTTATTGTTCTTTCGTATTCTTAAGGGACCACATTATTTCACATAATGCAACAATGGCCAGAATCAGCTGGCAGATGCAGTCCACCAGAGTGTGCACTGAGAGCCTGCAGAAACAAACAAAAATAACTACGCTCGTGTATAGCAAGCACTTAAGCAAGATTACACAAAACAGAACCACCTCTCTAGCAAAAGTACACACAGCCAGCAGAGGGAACTTCACACCCTGTTTTTTGAGGCTAATTTGTCTTGGTTGTTCAAAACTGAAGAACATTTCCACGCAGCACTATTATCATCCCCAAAAAGGAAGCTTCAGGGTCTATTTCTCAATACATAAACGAGTAAAGATGTTTCAAGAGGTTGTGTTGGAAACCAGAAATGCACATCTAGGAGGGTAAGGGGAGGGAAGCCTTCAGAAGCAGACTCACTGTCACCACAGCCAACACCACAACTGTACAAATAGGAAATTGGGCCCTAGAGCTTCTCGGGTGCAATTTGTCATTGGGGGAGGCATCAGAGAGAGTTCAAAGGGGCTACACTAAGAGGCTCAGGAGATACATGCCACCCCCATTCCTGCATTACATGTTGAACTGAAAAGCAGCCAGCATGCCATATTTACTCTGGCTAATCACTTCTGCTTGTAGCACAAGTGGTTAAATCATGCACAGACTATTGTGATATGCACATAATCTGGCTGGTCTTTCATCTGACAAGCCACAGTAATAGTCCAGGATTTAAGATTAACTTTCTGGCCTGTAAGGAAGAAGACAAGACAAAGAGCTGCCTCACTCCTGAACTCCCAAATCAGGTTTGTTTAGCAGCTGTCACAGCAAGCAGAAGTAACTTGGCAATTTGCACTAGCACATTACTCAGCCACAGCATAATCTTTTTGGAACTCACTGTTACAACATCTGGTGATGATGTCCACTAGTAAATGACTTCAGAAAGGAATTCTTGGAAGAAAAGACTATTAATGGCTTTTGGTCACAATGGCTACATGTACTCTCCAGCTTCTGGAGCAATATGTCACTGAAAGCCGGGTGACAGGGAGCAACCACAGGAGAGGGCTATTAACCTTTATACCTAACTTGTGGGCTTACCAGAGGTATATAACTGGCCACTATTGCAAAGAGAACACTGGACTATCAATCACTTTGTTTATGCTTCACCTTTTTCTCAGAAGTGAGACTCAAGATCATAAAGAGATAGAAGCAAAACCATATATAGTTTAAAACATACAAAAAGTTAAATTTAAAATCATATTAAATTGCCTATGATTGGCATCTTGTTGATTACTCCCAACTAGAATATTCATTCAGATGAATATGATTACAAGGCTGTCTTTAGACTTTTGCAAAAACTCACAAAGATCTGTGATGTAGCTGATTACATGAGGACATCTGAGGGTTATGCCTGCATCCACATCCTTATCACACATTTAGCCCTCCACAGCATGAAACCATAAAATTTTATCTGTAGGGAGAGGTGGTAATACAAACTACAGAGATCCTAACAGTCAAGCAGCAACCTTTATCTGCAACAATCTTTACAAGGACTTAATTGGAATCAGAACTGACACTGCCATCCCTGCTGTCCTAGTGTAGCCCTAAGCTGATATTTTTGTTCTGGATGACCATGCAGCCCATGTCAATGCACATTAGCTTCAGATAACTCAGTCAGCGAGGATCTCATCCTTTTGCATTTCCCCGGGGCTAAAACTTGCTTTTGCTTATAGCCAAACTGATTCTCTTGGGCAGACACACCTAAATTTTTACTCACTAAGTGTAATGAGAGACCTTTGAAATCATTTCTCATCTACAAAACAAGTATCTTGCATTTAGATAAAACACTCACCATCAGATATCCAACCAAATGTAATAATCACAGTAATTAAACAAAGTAATCAAGTACTAACTTTCTGAAGGCATTCCATGTGCATTTTACTGCATTCAACTTTCTAGTGGATATTAATTGAAATGCCTCAATCCTAACATCACACGGAACATGGCTTGCACTAGCCACAGTTAACACCACAAACCATATTTCTGGAATTCCAAATGTACCATGATTCACAGCTGTCACTTCACTTTCATTTCCATGCACTTGGCATTCTCATTTCCATACTGAAAGGGCCTCTGGAAGTAGAGCAACGCCTCTGTCATTCGTCAGTTCAAGCATCATGCCAAACACAGTCAGCATAACCACAAAGAAACTGATATCTACTGAAACATTGAAATTTGAGGATAATTAATTTTACTTGGCCTTTACATACCTTTTCAGTATTTCACATAAATAAAGGAAATATCCTGACCATTAACAGTTGCCTGCAGCCTGCATTCTGGGGCAGATGGTATGCTGATAGGAGTGCAGAGTGCTGGATGCCTCTGGACTATCTCATTTCCAATGTCACCACTAAGGCAAAAATCCTAGGCATCCTTCTTTTGGAATCAACCTCACAGAATTCAAACATGCACAGGATTGTGCTATCAAAATCCTGCATGAAATTTCAGGCAGAGAGAACGTGGGGTCATCCTGTACAGTACTTAGAATCATGCTATACTAACTCAAATGTACGTACTTCTCAGTGCATGTTCCTAACCAAGAGACAGAAAAGGCTTTCACACTTAATGAAATTTAAATCAAGCAATATTCTGCTTAGAAAGAGCTCCCAAAAAGCTAACAGCAAGTTTTAAGAGGATTCAATTTATATCATGTGTAAATGGAGGGAAAAACACTTTGTTTCACATAAAGGTATGATTGCTGTAACACTTTCAAATTCAACACAAGTACTCTCTTGAATAACAGTCATTACTTAAATCGAGTCATTATTTAACTCTACTTGGCTCTTCAGAGAAACTACCATCTCTGAGGAGGAACAGCAACTTGCCTAGCACAGAAGTAGTGCTATAAAGGCCTGGGAAAGAAACAGAAAAATTCACAGGAGGAAAGAGTGTTTTCTTCTAGTGTTTTTCACCAAGAACAGATTTTTCAATTTTTTTCCAGTAAAAAAAAAAATCGGAAATTTTGGAGAACACAGAAAAAATATTTTCTTCCTTCAGAAAGAGTGAAACGCTTTTTAAAACAAGGCTTTACTTGCTCAGAGCATCAGGAACTGCACAGAATGCGGAGATGTGTGTAAGACAGTCTAGAGGATCAGAGAACAATTGTTTCTGGGTGCATGGTAGATATATGTCACATTCAAACCCAAGGTGTATTTCTGCATCTAATAGATGCTGACATGTTTGTAAGAACATGCAGGTGAGGGGGAGGGACTCCATCGCTTTCATGATAACACAGTCACAACGGGTCCAGTATTTTCCATGGTGAGTTAGTCGAACATTATAATCAAATGTACTGTTAGCACAATCCTCAAGACTATGACTGTGTGAGACTGTTTCTATCCCAATAATACTCCTTATTCCAAAATTTGTGGTTTCTGTTTTCACTTTTTCCTCTGCTTCACAGATGGTAAAATGTAAGACACATGTACTTAAATAATGTAGGGAGCGGCAGTTTACAGCTCTCTCTTTAGTGGAGGAGAGGATGGAGAAGGCATACCACAGCCTGTAATGCGCAAGCAGTGATTCAGTTGGCTGTTTTTGGGCAGAGATATAAAATTTCTAGAAATGTTGAAATCATAGAAAAATATGTAATCTGTCCATGGGGTTGTACAGGTCTTTACCTCATTGGAAGATGTTTGCCCGTTCTTTACCCTTCTGGCTCTGCCTGTATCTGAGCCAGTTTTACCAGTCAGAGAAAAGTCCAATATCCCTTGTTTACCGTACTCTGGTAGAAGCACCTACAAGATTTACTGTCCCATTCCAGCTTCAATCCTCTTGTTAGTCCTGACTAGAGTAGATGGCCTAAATCAATAGGGTTGATCTATGTGTGGACGTATCAATTGATTGATATGTCAACACATACCATATTTGTGCCAACATATTTGTGCCAAGCAGAGTATATGATATATGATATACTCTGCTTGGCACAAATTAACAGGATGTCACCTACTGTGTGCTTGGTAGAGGAAAGAAAGAAAACCAGCCAAACCTTCAAATGAATACTATATAAAATCTAATTCTTTTTTCACACTGCCTCCGCATATTTCAGGCAAACTTATTCTGTAGATTTTCTCAAGAGGTAATGTAAATGAAATGTACAATATTAGAATTAAAAGAAAAGCACAGAAGGAAAACTGAAATGAATGAGAGGGGCAAAATAGGCAGGAATTCTACAAACTGCATTTAATCCACTAAGCAATACACTATAATTTTCAAAATTAAGTTTTGCCTTCACTAGTCTTGGAATGACTTAAAATAGTTTTCATCTACACTTTTATGAAAATGTCACAATCCTTCTCTTAGGCTTACCAAGTTTCATCCAGAAGAATAGCCTCTCATTTATAATGAGATGTAGATTGGATTCATAAAACCCTGAGAAAAGGCAATTTTGACACAAAGGATAGGGAAAGTCTAGCTTAAAAGACTTTTAAAAGCTTATCTACCTCCCCCAACCCAGAGCTCTTTTATTAGGATCAGAGTAATTCTTTTGTCTGTCATGTGTGCCAGTTTGTTTAAAACCATTCTTTCCTTTGCACTAGCAAACACATCTTTATTTAATGGCATGTGCCCGGAGGGATGGTATATTTTTGCAGCAAGCATTCAGAGAACTTTTACTCTCTAGATGTAAATCTTGTTTGAAATATCTAGGTTAAAACAAATCTGGATTGGTAAAGGACTTCAAAACAAGGCAGCACCTCCTTTTATGAGACACAATAGGATTTAATCAAAAGCGTAATTTGTGCTCCTTGAGATCCCCTCACCTGTTTTACTGTTAGGTGTGAATACAAACTTCTGAAAATCCCTTTTCCTCTACAAGTATTAGACTAGCCAGCAGCCAGCGTGTGTATCTATTGTATATTTACTTAATTTTCATTCAAAGTCATCTATACAATGGAGCATTGTGGTGCTCTATGGAAATTAACTGTATGGCTTTAACTGAAAAAAGAGTCAATGTGGAGCAGTAGTCTGAGCATCGGACTATGACTCTGGACACCAGGGTTCAAATCTCTACTCAGCCATGGGAACCTGCTGGGTGACCTTGGGCAAGTCACACCCTCTCAGCCTCAGAGGGAAGAAAAGGCAAGGCCCCCTTTCAACAAACCTTGCCAAGAAAACCCCAAGATATGGTCACCTTAGCATTGCCATAAGTTGGAAATGACTTGAAGGCACACAACAAGAAACCAACAACAACAACAAAAAAAATAGAATACCCACAGTTCAAAACACATCTTGAATTCACAGGCACTGGCCGCCCACAGTCTCCTACTGTTGTGATGTCTTCAAGTTGTTTCCGACTCATGGTGACCCTAAGGCACATCTAGCACAGGATCTCCTTGGGGCTGAATGTGACTTGCCCAAGGTCACCCAGCAGGTTCCTATGGCCAAGTGGGGATTCAAACCCTGGTCTTCAGAGTCATAGCCCATATATATTAATCTTGTAGCCATGGTGACTGGAAGACCTTTAAAACATCAAAGGATCACTGGAAGCAATTCCTAGACCATGGCACTTACAATATCATTGTTTTTCTCAACATGCATTCATAACTTTAGAAAATCATAACACACGTGCGAGTTCACATTAGTCCAGCACAAAAAAAGGAAAATTCTCAGGCTGTTTTGTTACTCCAGGAGGCACGCAGAAGACTGGAAAATGCTAGCTAAAAATTGGTATCTGTTACTGACCCAGCTGTTCCACTTAATCAGAAGCCAAGTGAACTGATAAAGTTTCAGGTTTGCCAGTTTTCCCCAAGAAAGAGCAACTAGCTACTAACAGATCTTAATAATCTACAGGGCCTGAAGAGAAGTACTTTAGAAAAGCTTTTCTTCTTGACAGAAATCAATGAAATGCCTCTTGAACACAGCAAGACGAGAGTCTGCTCTGTCTACAATGCAAGCCTCTGCAGAGCAACAGAGTGCCAACAAAAGGGTCACATTTCTCACCCATTCACAAGATTCTTTTGAGTTCCTCATGCTTGCAATAATCTGAGCAACACCACTGCTTCCAATTTAAAAGCCCTTTTACACAAACTGTTAAGCATATTATGAAGCCACAAAAAGCTACTCCAACCTACTGCTACAGTTATTATTCATGTGGATCTGTTCAAATCAATTTATTTATACAGACGTACTTAATCTTGGCCCTTTGCAGAGATTCAGAAAACCAAGGCAGAGAAAATTCCAGCAAATCTCCACAGAACTCAGTGTGCTTAAAGGTATACGGGAGCAAGGAAGTTACCTATAGGGCACTGAGAGAGGAAGCAGTATCTGTTTTGCAACACAGAAACCAAGAGTGAGGATGCGCTTCTCAACAGACATTGTCTCCAAGTATGTGTCACAACTGAATCAGAAGCCAACTGGTGCCACCTACACAATGCCACACTCATATATTAATCTGTGACATTACTGAAAACACACAGGCTGCAACGCCAGGCTTCTTTTAACTCTCCCAAGTCACAGATTTGTACAAAAGAAAAGACTCTCACTGACTTCACACATTTGTGTGCCTATTTGGTCCATACAAGAATTATCTTGGTAGAAGAAAGGAAACATGAATGAAGCAGGCCTTTACAAACAAGGATTTCAGAATGTAGGTGAAATTTCTTCAGCATTACTTTTCCAGGTGTCAGTTTACATCACATTTGTTATTCTCGCTCTGGCACAAGAGGGGCTTAAAAATGGAGGTTAATCCAATCCTACGAGGCAACAGACAGAATGTAATTTAAATGGTGGGGATACGTTTTCTCCTTTTTTGACTGTATGGAAATTGACACATCATCCAGTGATCTGCTTTGTAAAGCAAGGGGCACGTGTTATAAGAAACACCATCGAAAACTAGACTAGAAGCAGCCACTCCAAGCTACATTAATCAAAACCCAAGAATACAGTTCATGAAGAATAGTGAATAACTGAGTTAAACAACAATAAAACAAAAGTCCCACACATCTCTTAAGTGAAGGAAGTTCATGCCTCTCTGTCTCCTTGGGTACCTTTCTGAATTGAAACACAGGATGGAAAGCCAATAAATAAAATGTTATTTCACCAGCAAGGCAGTATATACTTGCCACCAAAGTAAAATAAGGCTAATTGTCTATTTTTTTTCCATTTATGGCTAATAGCACCTTGGGATGAGGGCATGCTCTTAAATTGCGTGGAAAACATGTGAGGGGGAATTAATTACATACACATACACACACTCTTCTACAGCATCAGAGCCCTAACTCATCTCCCATCTCCATTACCAACAGCTGTTACTTGAAAATTGCCAGGAGAATTTGTATTACTGGGTGGTAGATAGTTATTGTAAATATGCAAAATAAAAACACAATTTAAGCCTAAAATAAGTGGGAAACCCAATCACAGACCTCCTACATCATATATACCTTGGCTCTCACTTGAAATAAAGCACAGCTATAAGTTAAAAAGCAATTTATAAGAACTTTGGAATGCAGCTGAAAATTCCATCTTTTGAAGCAAAGTTTCCTTCTAATCTGCACCAACTTTTTCACTTTTTTCCCACTAGGTTTTCAGAAAGGAAAAGGTTAACACTAAAATAAAGGTTTGTGAAAGAAGAGTGGATGAGAACAGTTTGGGAAGGGCAAAAATGACTTTAAAAAACTAAGTTTGCTAGGTCAATAAATGTAGGTAACAAATTTAAGATTTGCTTTAAATTCGATGGGAAATGGTTCTACTAAAATCTTATATTGAATCATTATGAGATCTCTAAACATCCAAACAGAGAAAAACCTGCTGCTGCTGCTGCAACAAAGAAGTGCTTACAATATGCCCACAAACACAACAAGCTGCAGGTCTTACAAATATTGGCCCAAACACCTTATGCATTTGAAGCTGAACCTCTTCAGAGGTTAAGCTATGTTAACTCCTTCTGTAATGCCTACAACAGTTTTCATTTTGTGAGTACAATACATTCGAGCATCCATAAGTGTGTTTGTTTTACAGTCTATACTGCTTCAGTGCTTGAGGTAGTGAAGGAACTCCAAATAGTAGGAAGAGAGCAAAAGACTGACAGATTGGTATGAATGGAAGCTTGCTGCTCTCTTAGGATAACTCTGGTTTATAACACAACCAAACATATTGGAATTGAAAAAGCAAATATGATACGTTGTGGACACATGTTTCCACAGACAGATTTTGATGGAGCAGAAGCTTATTGTTCGAGAATAGGAGATGGTATTTAGTATACATTCCAAACCACACAGAGCTCTCTGTTATGAACCAAGCTCATACACTGAGCACTGTTCATTTGACAAGCAGAGGGGATCCTCCTCCACTTCCCACAGTCTTGCATCAGGACACAGACATGCAAAGTATGCTGTATTCATTGCCCTTAAACAGCATTAATCTATTTATAGAGCGGTATGTAAAAATGTAAATTTTTAAAGGCCTAACAGAGTATTACCAGAAAAAGACCTACTTTTGCCCTGGGTAGAAGTGTTTGATTGCTGCAGCGGAAATAGGACAGCTGGGGGGAAGAGGACAGGAAAATCACCAGATATGGGAAAGTCTGATGGGGGAATAATCACTGGGCTCATTTATAAGACCACAGTCAATATAAACATTGGCACTACGGTACTAGAATCCTCCCTGGATCTCTGGGAGGGTGATGACGTCAGGATTCCCAGGAAGCATCTCATAGGTACCCTTACTGTGACAGAATGAAGCAGCCACGGAATGAAGCAGCCACGGAAAGACTCCACACCCAAGCGTAACCACCAATCAGAAGAGATTATGTTTCAGGTTTAGCAGAAAAATGGACGGACAGCAGAAATCCAAAAGCCACGGTAAAGTAAAACTTTTATTAAGATGAAACAGTATTTTGCAAGTGCAGAAGGCACCCTTATTTATTCATGTTGAATTGTTACAGCAACCGTTATAGGCATGCTTGATCAGGAAATCGATTAATTGGGAAGTCTGAAACATGATTTAAATCAGCACTTTTTCTTTGTGCTTTAAATTGCCTTGATTAAAATTAATCCATTCTGATCTACAAGGAAGACAGATGAAGAAATGCACTACAATCACGTCAAAGGAATGAGCCACACACACATTCATGTGTGCGCAAAGACTCCACACTCAGCCATGGAAACCCACTGCGTGACCGTTTGCAAGTTACACTCTCTCAGCCGCAGAAGGAAGCAGAGGCAAATCACCCCCTTGGACAAATCTTGCCAAGAAAACTGGTTCAGAGGGTCACTTCAGGGTCACCATAAGTTGGAAATGACCTGAAGGCACACAACAACAACAAGGTTTTTAACAGACATTCAAACCACATTAAACGCATTTTATTGAGTTTTTATTCTCACCAAACAACTCTGTTCAAAGACACTGGACTATACCAAAATGGATGTATTTTATATACATTATGTAAAATTAAATGCCATAATTTTTAATTCTGGTGATTAAGTGTAGTTCAAACAAGCAAGATCAGATCCCAGACTATTTAGGACACTGGAAGATTTTAGTGATTTAATGTTTCCCACAATCCCACATCACTGCAACTCAGAATGTATTCTACTTGGGCAAGAAGTCCGCCACACTTAAAGACATGATCCAGAGAAACCGTCTTCATACTGATATCTACCCTTTTTTCCTATCCCAGTGTCAAAGGAAAAATCTGAGAGACAGTAGACAGGAGTGAAGTTAGTATTCACACCTAGCTTTCCTCTTTAACTTCACAAGATTTCTTTCAGTTCAAGACTCCATTCCCTTCTCGTTCCACAAATGATCCCAGATGCCTCCACTAATCAATTTATTTCTAGAGAATTTATTTTTCTTTCCTAAGAGACACATTTAAGTAGCAAAGTTCATATGATCTTACATAAATCTCAACCAACAGGTGTTGTAATTGTTTCTATAAGAAGAATTACAATCCAGCATATCAAGGGCAGATAAACAAACACAATGACAAATTCAGCTCCATAGATGTTATATGTTTTCAGTTTTGTTTTGTTTTTTGGGTTTTTTTTTTCAGTTTCCAGTTAACCCCAGAAACAACAAGTAGTATTATTTAGTTACTTAAAGCAATGCCTCTAAGCCATAGACACCTTTTTATAGCAGTAGAGGAAATGGTAAAACTGTAATTTCTTTCCAATAAGATGATCACTGAGGACGCTTCAGACGCAAACTACACTTGAAAAACAAATACATTACATTTCACGAAGAGAAAACATATTATTAAAGCTTAGTTGGGTAAGTGGGAATGTCACCCATGCCTCCACTCCAAACAGGTGCCTTATTAAAAATTAAGCATCCATGGAATTGCTTGATGCAGCACTTCTGAGCCATCTCTTCAATTATACATGAACACATCGCTACCTGCATAAAATAGGCCAAGAGGCACACAGCAATCATCCCTGCTCCGTGAATTCTCAGGCTCCATGCCAAGTAAACAATCTGGGATTTGTGAAGACATGCATTTTGTAAAGAACCAGGCATAACACTGGTATGTTACAGGCCAGGAGAAAAAAAAAACCAGCAACCACACTATACTTTGCTGGCCACAGGTCAGTAAAATGCAACAAACCAGCCACTGTGACATGCCATGCCTATTTCACCAGAATAAAAAGGACACAGAGTTTTGAATATTCTGACCATACATATTACAAATTTAACAATGTGCCTCTTTTGTTTCTGTTTTTTGGAAAGGGTGTTTTTCCCTTTCTATTCCACTCTTCAGCTGACAGAGACTCTCAGAACTGCTTACATAAAGTATCCCAAGCCATAAAATCTAACAATGATCAGTGGGGAAAAAACATGCAAATAATCGCAAGAAACAGCACTACAACCCAGTGGGTTTTTTTAACCCTGCAATCCATATGTCATTTATAAGACCTGGTAAACAAAGAATTGTTCACCCCATACCAAAAATGAAGGTGGCATCAGACAAGTCTGCTTGTGGAAGGAGTTCTATACATGAGGTATAACAAATGAAAATGGAAAACGAAATTATTTACGATGTGAGAACCACTCAAGCCCTGAAGGTGCCCACATAAAGAACAACCTTCCGTTCAATTTTAAAACAGATCACCAAAGCATACCAGCTTAAGAGAGACATCTGTCTCTAGAAGGGCAGACAGTGTGACTATACTGATAACTACTCAATGAACTCCAGTAAGAGTTCTGCCTATCTCCTCTGTTGTGCCTGTGCCATTCTACATAAAAGTCAGTTAAGTATTTTATGGGAAGCCAGGGTAGGAAGCATTACATAGCTACTGAGCTCTAAATGACAGATCTGCTCAAACTCAAACATCCACTCCTCAACTGTTCACAATAGATGTCTGCAAAAGACAGTTCAGGAAGAGAACCCCCTTTGAGACATGCCATGGAGGATACAATAGCCCAAACTGAGTCTGCATGGATCCCCAGTAGAAGCAACAGGCTAGCCATTAACACATTTCAACGGTCAACAGGATCCAACAACCAAAGCACAATCAACACTGGCCAGACTTTCTGGGGGCCCTCATAGGGGACTGACAGAGAAAGGCTGAGACCACTCATTCTGTAGATGTAAAATGCTAAGGCTCAATGCACATTCAGTACATGCAGTAAGGACTCCGCACTTGACAAAGAATTCAGAACACTCAATCCCAAAACGGGGAGGCACAATCTTGTTCATGTGGAACTATTCAGGAAAGAAAATAGATCTGGCTCGATCACCTTTTTAACCATACAAAGAACTGAACAGGGTGGATCTGAGTAAAGACACCAAAGTTCACTAGCTTGTGTCACAGAGGTAAAAGGCAACCTTGAAAACAAGGAAGCAAGAAGTTACATGCAGCCAACATTCTGGAGGGGTTTATAATGTTAGCTGAGCCATACCAACAGAGAGAAAAGCCTGCTTTAAATTTTGGTGTTGACCTTTTTAAAATTGATACATTTGTAAACTGCTTTAAATTAAACGATGTTTAAAATGTTCTAGCTTGTTTAACTGTTGTTTTCACATGTTAACCTTTTTTATGTTTTACTTGTAATTTTTTTCTGCATTTGTTTTAATTTCACTGTCAGCAGCCTTGAGTCCTAGTTCTGAGAAAAGCAGGATACAAATTAAATAAATTCTGGCTCCCATGCCATCCTGTCCATGATTATTTTGGCAGCAGCCATCTGAAAAGCCTGGCCCTGCAGGAAGATGTTCAAATTTCTGCTTAGTCAAAATTGTTCTTAGTACCACAGTGACATTATGCGTGAGCTTCCCAACCTGACAAAAAGTGTTGATGGGGACTAAACAGAGCTCCATAAAAGAAGATGCAGAACACTACTCAGATGAAGTGCTGCACTTCTAGAAGGCAGTGAAAATGAATTGCTTGAAAAATCTGCAACATCCAGTAGTACAGTTTCGGGAGAATCCTCAAGCATGCAAACAGAGTAACAGCTGTTGTGAATAACATCAGTCCCACCACCCTCTGGCTCTGGAAAGAAGGCTAGTCAGGACTGATATCTGTGTGAATGACTAAGATTTAAGTCTACAAAAGCTTATGCTACCAACTTCTTTCTCTCAGTTAGCATCAAAGGTGCTATAAGATCCTTTTGCATAATAGCCTGGCT
This sequence comes from Ctenosaura bakeri, assembly GCA_948474755.1. NCBI lineage: Eukaryota > Metazoa > Chordata > Lepidosauria > Squamata > Iguanidae > Ctenosaura > Ctenosaura bakeri. The sequence continues at coordinate 210,754 of CAOLHI010000808.1, forward strand.
AAGTCTTTGAATTAAAACTCCCACGGAACAGGTAAGTGATTCCCATGGAACAGGTAAGAGACAAATACTTACTGTGCAGTTCACGATGTATCACATCTACTAAATTTGGTTCATCTCCCCACCAGAATATCCATAACTCCTTACAATCTGGTTTGACATCCCGGCGCCAGACACATAGCAGATTGGCCTGCAGACAGCGGATGAAGCTGAGAAGAATTGGATCATCTTGAGCAGGGGCTGAGATAATGGGGCCACAATCTCCATGGCTTTCAAAGTTATACCTGCGCCACTTGATGCCTGTGAGTTCTGCCTGCAGGAAACAAGCAAAACAAAAATACATTATCAAATGCATTTGCTTTTATAACTGATTGATCTGCAAGTTTGCCTACTAATTTCAAAATCTGAAGTTAGCTAGAAAATAAAAGAATCCATCAATGAAGCTTAAAAGCTGAATGGATTGTTTGTTTCTTTAATTCAAAGAATTAAATTAAATTAAATTAAAGAACAAACTCCCTCACTGCTGTTACTTAAACTGTCAGTGCCTCATCAGAAGAGAGGCAAGACACAGTACTGACAGTTACACAAGACCTACAATAAACCTGCATAAAATGAATAGCTTAAAAGCTTAAAAAGCTTAAAAAGAAAGTACTACATATCTGATACAGTAAAATATCATTTTAAAAAAAAGTTACCATGCTCTAGAGGCAGATAGGTGTCTCTGTCACACACACACACACCTCATGAGAATGTAATAACTGGGATCCAGTTAGTAGGCCAGTGGCTAACCAGCTGCCTATGGTAAGCTCACAAGCAGGACAAGAGTGCAATACCCATGCTCCACAGCAAGACATATCAACAAGGCACATGAAAGCCAAGATGTGAAGCACTTGCAGTTTATTCTTAAAGGGGTGATGCTAAACCTCTTATTGCTGAGAATTGTGATTGTATATAAATGAAGAAGTTCCTCTAAAATTCCAAACACAACTATTGCAAAAATGATAAAAGCTAAATACAAACCACGCACAGCCTCTGTCAATGTTTATACTGTATTATGTTAAAAATCAGAACAAAAAAGGGTGGGACGACACTCAGGTCTACCCTTCAAGTAGTTGCCACAACCACATAGCTTAACACATTTTTCAGCTCAAAAACTTTTTAGATAAGGCACAAATTAAACAGCCAAAGCAAACTGACAGATTTCAGTGAACTGACTCTGGATACAGCTATTAATATATAAAACTGATACTCAGACAACACCATCTTCTTCAAAGCAACACACAGTCAGATGATACCTGAGGCAAAATTTGGTCCCCACAACTATTTCAACCTGTCTCAACTTCCATTCAGGAAAACTAGTTAAAATTATTATAAAAATGGGACAGCACACTTCAAACTTCTAGCATTAAGGCTTTACGATTAGGTCAATATCAGAAGGACTGTGTTCTTAGGCTACTCACAGGCATATGGAGTGGGACAGTCCAATTGTCAGCTATTCTGGGATCTAATAAATCAAGAACTTTCTGCTTTTCTGATGAGTCAAGTAGTGAAAGATCCCAAGCTATATCTATCAGGCCTTTCTTGAAAGCAATAATAAAACTCTTTTGTGCAAAAGACCTTGTGAACACAGAAAGTGTAATTCTACACCACACCACAACACAAAGGAAGAAACAGAGGTTGTTCCACTTCAGCTGGCACACCATCTAACCTCGACCTTTGGAATCATTGAGGCAAATACTGTACCAGGCAGGGAGGCAGGATTCAGAACATATTTCCAGTCTGGAAGCACTAACATATTATAAAAACCAAGACAAGAAAGAAGCAGCTGCATTTGTCAGCAGAAGCTTCACATCTGTAGATATCTCAATAACCTAAGCACCTGGTTGCTTCTTCCTTTTCCAGGTGGAGACCAAGCTGTATACGTGAGAAACAACAAAGAGGAAGCAATATAAAGAGGAACGTTCGTGCTTGCATTTCCGCAAGCAAAGGAAGAAAGCAAATATGAATTTAAACAAGGTCTCTGTTTGGCAATGGCCTTGGAAGTATTAAAGTAACAGGGAAGGCATCTTGACCCAATAAGCAGTATTTCTAAATATCTTGAGTACCACATTCCTTCCTAATCCTGCTGCTGGAAAAAGATTTTAGGTAGAACAAAAAAAGCTTTGACAGTAGCTGTTAGAAACACACTGAGAAAGGGGTTTGCCAGCAGGCTGAGTCACACTGGGGCATCCATCATCTTTCTTACATCTGAAGTCGCCTGATACACATTGCTGTTCCCCTGCTGTCATTAGCAGCAAGGAAACAATAGTGTTACCTGCATAGCAAGTGATGGTTGATCAGCTAGGAGGCAGAGGAACCCAAGTAAAGCACCCCACAACCGCTGGCTGCACAGAAAGCGGCCAAGTTTGCCTGTGATCCACGAACCACGTGTTGCCACCTGTCATCATCTCGAGAGAACATTATTATGTATTTGAGGGCTAAGGGGGTGTGAAGCTGGAAAGTCACCATGTGATACTGGGATGTATATTCCAGCCTGTTATGATGTATATTCCAGCCTGTTATTAATGTTAGCTGTTAATTCATCTTCGCTGCCACCACCCATTGAATTCTGAATACCTGGACAGTACAACGGGACTCTGTCCATTACATTTCAATCCCTAAGCTTAAGGATCTCCCTTTTTCCCAGTCTATCTAGCGTTGGCGTGGGAAAGAGAGAAACAGGGTTCTTACAGAAAGTATTTATTCAAGGCATGCAAATGAACAAGACAATACACACATGGGAGGCTCCCCCCTCCCAGGCACACTTAGTTACAAGTAGTTACAAAAAGAACAGATATAAAAAAGAACAGATACATTCTTTAGATCAGCCAGCTCCAAAATAACAAAAAAGTCCCTAACGCAACTAGATAACTAGTTCTAGTACTCACAGTTGTTCCTAGGCTTAGATGTTCTAAAGGAAGGGCCAGGAGGCGAGGCCTATGGCCTCCAGCCTGCTACTGGCACAGAACCCCCCTCCAGGAGGTTCCTTGTTTGTTGTCTCTTTGTTATCTCTCAGCCACATGGCCTCGCAAGAAGTTTTATAACTTCTCCTTGGAAGCATCTGGAAGCATCTGGAAGCATCCTGAAGATGCTCACCTCTTTCCTTTTTGATTGGTCAAGTCTCACCCTGTGACCTATGATGCTGACCCATATGACCTATGATGCTGACCCACATGACCTATGATGTAATCTAATCCCAACACCTCATTAACCCTTGGTTTACCTGAAGAGGGAAGTTTCCCCCTTTAGCTAAGTCTAGATAATGGGAAGCCCCATTATCACAGGGGGTTACACAAGCAGTTTCATTAGCTTTCACATCTTCTTGCATTCTCTCTCAACTTGAAACGCCAAGACTGAACCTGAGACACTGTACATCCAAAGTGTATTCTCTATTATCAACCTAGGCTATTTTCTCAGTTCTTGCACTCGGCTTAGTATCATTTTGATGTCACAACAGCTTTGAAGGAAAGGTTCCAAACTAAGTCCAGCCATGACAGACACATCTGACCCCACTCATGATAAACCAAGACAAGGTCTTGTAGAACTAGACTAGATCTTCAAGCATATTGAAACTTAATAAATGTCACTGATAGTTATCGTTTGTACAAAGGTTTGTACAGATTTGTACAGTATCTCAGACCATTCAAAAGTTATGAAAATAGTTGTTTGATAGCAAAAAATGTACTCAGCACTTACTACTTTTGCATGCGGTGGGAACATGCAAGCGAATGATGCTGAGTGGCTGAGAAAAAATACATGACATTTCTTGCTACCACACAGAAGCCTACTTTGTAGCTACACTGAACTCTAGCAACTTAAGGCAACTCTCAGGTACAATGCAGTGTCATTGACATTTATATTTGTGTCCGACACTGCACTCAGGAAGGGCCAGCATTTGTAATTTGTAACGTGACCAAACAGCGCTCAGTGCTTAACTACAGCCTGCAGTATAATCACAGCAACACAGAGAGATATAATCCAACCAGCCTTAATCTTTCAGCAACAACACTGGCATTTCTCCAAGAGACAGGTGGTACACCAAAGGGCAAAGGCACAGTATCCTAAACATTTCCTTGTCAAGTAACAAAAAGTGAGAAAGTCCCGTCTGATTGGAAAGAAACCTACGAAATTCCCAGAAACTGCTGCTCTAAGTATCAGGATCTCATTTAACTCTCACCAACCAAAGGAACTTAAAATGGTCTGTGTATCTCGTACAAACTCTGAGCGAACAAACTCTTCTGGATGGGGCTGCACTCCTCCTGAAGGAACAGGTACATAGCTTGGGAGTGCTCCTAAATTCATCCCTGTCCCTGGAGGCCCAAATGAACTGATGAACTCAACCAGGACCCGTCTGAGCCCTAACTGACTGGCAGTTCTGGAACGAGCTGATCGCTGTCTGGAGACAGCAGGGACACCCCTGTCTCTCTCTAAGCAGGAGCAGTTGGGATTATTGATGGTGGATTATTACCCCAAATGTAGACAGTCGACTCAAAAGTACCCAGAGTTTCACAGCAATAATACACTTGAGCACCATGTCCAGAAGATAGTGGGCTGGTTATATTCCTCATGGAAGGATAGCCCCTAACTTAGAAGAATAAGAAAAGTGGTCCAAATCCAGATAGGTTCTTCCAACTGCACCCTTCCAGGTGATTTTATGGCCCACTCGAGTTTATCCGCTATTGGCTTTATCTTCTTTATTCACATCTCTCATGCCACAGCATGACCCCAACACATTGTAGCACCACATTACAAGCTGTTCCTGTGTTTTGCAGGATGGTAATAATACACTTTTTCATTTTATTCATAGTTCACTAGATCTAAGACAGTGTGTTAAAACTGACAGTATTTTGTTTAAGAAGGCAAAAAAAGAGGATGAACAAAGGGTCTCTTGTGCTGTCGCAAAACAGTAACAAAAAATACAGATGTAGTGGCACTTGCTTCTGGACCCCTGTGACACAACTGTTTGTCTACTGTGTTTAAGAAAGGGATGCTCAGCCCCAGAGCAAGCAAAAACAAGTGGTTCTGTTAAATTATCAGTGTACCTGACAAAGTGCTTTAAGTGTCTGTTAGCACCAAGATGCCTGTTTATGCGACAAAGTATTTAACATGTTTGGCATAATGACAAATAATCTGTCAGTGCTCTGTAAGTGCTTGTAAGTGTACTTAAGTTCAAAATGATTGTCAGATTTGGAATTCTAGCAAGAACTGGATGGTACGCCAGAGAACAGGCATGAAAATTAGAAGCAGAAAATCCACAGGGAACAACAGCCAAGCAGTTACTTTACAAGGCAGCAGACATTCAATGTTTCATCCATTATTAACCAGAAGCATTTCAATTAATCTTCATGCAGAACCAAAATGTTTCCAAACTTTATTCAAACAGCTGTCTGGATACCAAAATTTCTGACCAGGGAACTAAATTTCACACTATGGTCAACTCATCACATAACCACAGCCTTAGCTTCAAAAGCACATTGTTGTTATTGTGTGCCTTCAAGTCATTTCCAACTTATGGTGATCCTAAGGCAAAACTATTGCTGTGTTTTCTGGGGCTGACAATTTGTGATGTGTCCAAAGTCACTCAGTGGGTTTCCACCGCTGAGCGAAAATGCAGGGATTTTAATCCCCATGTCCACCTACCCTCAAAACCCCCAAAACACACACATAAAAACAAACGATCCCCAAAAAATCTGGAAATAGACCATAAATAGTGAGTGGGGGCGGGGGGGGGCTTAGTGGTAATTCCTGTTGTTTTTTTATTGCATTCCTGTTATATTAAATTTGTCTTGTACTGTTTTTAACTAGTACAACACCTTAGTAGGATTCTACCCTTAACAGCAGTTTTAAAGGATTTTTTAAAAATAAATAAATAAGGCAGACCAGTCAACAGTGTACAAAAAGCCAGGCCTGGCAAGCCTCCGCACCTCTAGTCTACTAAGTGTATTTAAAACTCGTCTATCTTATAGAGAAAACATAGAATACTAAAAATGTTATGGATTGGCTGTAATTCCTTCTTTCTATCTAGAAATGTAGAACAAGTTTTATCTTAGTATATACATTTATTTCCATAACTGGAAGCTAAGCGTACTCTTTACATCCCCAAAGTGTCAGGCCTAACTAACCTGATTTATTTTATTTTCAACTGAAAATCCAATAAAATTATATCATTTGTCGTAGCAAACCATTTCAAACATCTACAGGGGACTTTCCAAATTCATGCATCTGTCTCAATTATTTTTTCAAAACACAATAAATGGACAACATTCCTACTGAGATATTGGCTTCCCTCAAGTTTTATTTAAGTACTGAAGTAGTTTTGTTCTTCTATCATACCTGCATCTCAAGGGCTATAGAACAAGTGCTTTACATTCACATCCACTCTTTCACTATACAGATTCATCTAAACGACTTCTACCAGTAATTTTAAATTGGCAAATCATATCCGTTTTGACAAAGACATGAGACCCTTCCCCTCGCACACATATACACAGAGAGAAAACATACACGCTATACCACTAACTTCAGCTGAAAGGAGCACCACAATTCTGAATTATACCTAGGTTTGTTAATTCTCCATAACATTAGCAGCAGTAATACACAATTAACTCTGCTGTCATAAAGTACTTTATAATTGTTTCCGCCTACTTCTGCTCCCACCTTTTCATGGCTTAGAGCAGCAAGTGGCGCAGTGCTTAATCTCCTGAGAATTCCTACACCTCCGCTCCCTTGCAAATTCTTAGAAGCAAAATGTCTCATTATTACACAACTGTGAGGGTATACTACCATTCTGAAACACTTGCAGTCATCTCATCATCAAATGCTGCAAAAAAGAATGTTTGCCGTCCCTGTTTAGACAGGAAAGCCTACAAATACAAAGAAATACAAAATGATGACTAGCATCTACCTGTCATGGAGAGAACGACAAAGCAACGTAACAAAAGCTAGGTGCTTAAGCGTGCACATAAGAACCACAGATTCCCAAGTATAATGAAAAACAGACAAATCCCACAGGTCTTACTACTGCATAACCTTGCTACACAAGAGCTAATGGCTGCTGGGTTTTGCCCTATTATTCATTTTGAGGCTATATACTAGCAAAATGACCTGTAAGGCATCAGCAATAGGGAACACTATCAGTAACCCCTGAAGGCAAGCATTACTTGCTGCAACAGCCATCATATCCAGAAAGCTGCTACGACAGATCTGAATACTATGCAGTACAATCCGATGCATATTACTTAGGACTAAGTCCCACTGTATTCAGTGGGGCTTACATCTTAGTAAATCTGTTGAGGATTTCAGTTTCTATTTGTTCAGAAATGTAAAGACTAGGCTCCAGTGGGAAAAACAAAGAAGCAACAGGCTTCACCATATACCCAGGCAGCCCACTGTAACATACGTATGTAAAAGAGTACAGCAGGGGTAGGCCCAAAACATCTGGATGGCAGCAGGTTTCATACCCCAAGGTACAGGATATGCTTCTCTGCCCCAAACAACGATGTGAGTGGCATTTATACAACTTGATACAGAAATTTGCTTCTGCACAAGGAACACAACATAAAGCATTTATTAGCCCTCACTGTGGTTTATTCAACAAGACGTTTCCGGAATGCTGTCCCTATTTGACATTTTATTAGAAAGCCAACACCTCTACATATGCATAGCAATCCCACCTGCACCTTTTTTGGTGGGGGCAAACTTGGGGAGTTTAAGCAGGAGTTTTGAAACTGACAGAAAGAGGAAAATATGTACACATATGCACAAAAATCTACACACCTGGACTAGTGTGATGCATATGTACCAATGTATCACAGCTGATGCTCTGAAGTGGACCATGTAATGAAATCATCTTATTTAGTCAAAGGCATACCTGATCAACCTCACAGTATAAGCAAGAAACCTGGTAGCAGTGAGAAGTTCCATCACAACTGGAATATTATGGGATCAAGGAAAGGGTAGAAATCAACACAGAAATATAAGATGAATTTTCAGAAACTTTATAAACTCTTTGAATAAAAACCAAAGCAATTAGAGAAACCACTGAATGTATGTGAAGAGAACGTGCATTTTGAAAAACAGAAGATGCCAAGGGATGACTCTATTAGTCTTTCGTCTTTTCCCATGGATGAGGATATTGGAAAGATGGATATCCAGGACCTCTAGAAATATGATCCCTGAACAAATGCTACTAAGAAACTGCCAAAGATCATTTAGTGGCGGTGATACAGCAGTGTCACATATTGCAACATTTAATCTGTACTATTAACTGGAATTGTTAAAATTAAATCTTTATTTACTAACACATAATCTGCAATTCAGAGATGATCTGAAATACAATGTATGTAATTTCTGAATGGTGGCATTTTTGTCCCAGTTCCTAAGTCACAAACACAAACTCTCCATGAACCTCAGCTCCTCCATCATGCACTCCCCTTTAAAAAAACATCAGAAAAATAGAGTATTTGTCATAAGTAATGTATTTCCTAGTAAAATGATTGTGTCTTTATTTACTCCGCTTGCCAAAATGTTACAGTGTGATATGTTTTCAGAGGTCAGCACACAGCAAGAATACATAAGCCCAACAAATGATACTAGAAACATGACACTTGCTTTCACTGATAGCATCACACGCTTACAACCTTCCTATCTTAGAATTTGCCCCCAAAGAATTAAGCGATGACAAGAGGGACAGGAAAACAAGACAGGGTGAGAAATACAAGCAGCAAATTTAAGAAAGTTGCCTCGTGCTCACTTCAAGCTTTTAAAGGCATCTTGCCTTCCAAGGAACAATGGAACAAAGCAGCATTCTGATATAACAGTGAGAAGTCACAATGAAATTGATATATAATCTCTCCGAGGACCATTCCCAGTCCCCCCAGATGGGCCCCTCTGGAGATTGAGCCTTCCTTGCTTTTCCAGGATCTCTGCTCATTCTTGTGCTAGAGGGGGAAACATTTACTCTTAGGCCATTTCCGCACTAGCCTGTTATAGCGCGATGATTCCACTTTCAACATCATCTGGAATCCTGGGGTTTGCAGTTTCGGGAGGGGCTGGCCTCTATAGAGGTGGAAGGGACCTCAAAGGACATCCAGCCGGCCCCTCCCGAAACTGCAAACCCCAGGATTCCAGACGATGTTGAAAGTGGAATCATCGCGCTATAACAGGCTAGTGCGGAAATGGCCTAAGCCTTGCTTCAACTGTAAAAGACCACCTGAAGTGTCCCTGCTTTGAAAGCCAAAGACATGGGTTTCCTGGGGTCCTCCGGGTCATAGTTCAGCATTCAAACCACTACACCATGTTGGCTCATCCGTTAAAGGATAAATCCACTTCCAATAATTAATACTGTAACAACCACATTAACCACATTCACTCTAACTATAGATCATTACAGAACTGTGCTTAAGCTGAAATCCGATTTCAGTGTAACCTGGAAGGCTGGGGTTTGCAGCTTTGATGATCCCGCTTGCAGCCTCCTCTGGAATCCTGGGGTTTGCAGTTTCGGGAGGGGCCGGCCGGCCCCAGGATTCCAGAGGAGGCTGCAAGCGGGATCATCGCGCTAGAACAGACTCGTGGGGAAAAGGCCATACTCTGACCTCCTCTGGCTCTACTTGGTATCCTCTGGGCCATTAGCAGCCATTCCCGACCCTCCCCGGGGGGCTGACCAGGCCAAGGATTCCACCCAAGACTTCTTTTCCACCTGCTTGCCAGAGGAACAGAACGCGGAAAGCCTCCGGACCTCCTCTGCTCCAGTTCGGCTGACCCTCTCCGGGAAAACAAAGCCATCGGGGGCCGCCGGGGGAACCGCTGACCCTCGCAGCGCTATCGGCATCCGGGCCCCCCAGCGCGGCAGGAAAGTTGTCCGTTGCCAGCCTGCGGACTCAGATTGGCGGGGGGGGGCGGCTTTCTTCCGAAACTCAAACCGAAGCTGCGCTGCAGCTGGAAAGGGGGGCGGGCGGAGGGGGGCGTCCCGTCCCACCCCCCCTCACCCACCCCCCCGGCCCCGATCGGCCCCGCGGGAGGCACGAGCCAATGCCTGCCACGGCGACGGCGCCTCCCCGCGGGGAGATCCCAGCCGTCCGCAGCGACGTCCCGAAGGGAAGGGAAGGGAGCGGGGCGGACGCACCGACAAAGCCCCGGGAGAGGGGGCGGGGGGCGGCGGCGGGGCGTCGCTCCTCTCGGGTCAGCCAGAAAGGGCAGCGCGGGGACGGGACGGCCTCCGCAAAGCCCCGGCTCCCCGCGTGGGAGTCCCGGGCGGGGATCGGGGGGCGGTCGCCGGAGGGAGGAGAGGGAGCGGTCAAAGTTGCTGCCGCCGCTGCCGCCGCCGCCGCCGGGCGAGGGCTCTGCTAGGCGGCCAGCTGGTTCGAGCCCCCCCTCCTCCTCCTGCTCCTCCTCCTCCTCTCGCGGCGATCTCAGGCACGCCGGGCCGGGGCTGGGGCTCCGCTCGCCAAGCGACCCGCCCGCGACGCCAAGCCCCCGACGGGACCCTCTCGGCTCCCGCAGGGCGATCGCGGGCGCGCCCACCCGCCCCCGACGTCACGGGCCACGAGCGGGCAGCCGGGGAGGGGGAAGGCGGGAGCCCGGCGCCGGCCTCCCCCCGGGGATCGACGCCCTCGCGTTCCCCGGCGCCCTCCCCTTCCGACGCGCTGCGCCCCAAGGCGGCCAAGCGGCGCGGAGCCGCCCGGGGGCTCCCCGACGTGCCCAGCCCGGCGCCCCTGCGGGCGGGAGGCGGCGAGGCTGGGCGGCGGAGCCCGGCGGACGGCGACCCCCGACCGGAGCCCCGGAAGGCGCCCGGCGGGGCTGCCTCCCCCGTCCCGGTCCCCGTCCCCCCGTCCCGGCGCCACTCACCAAGGAGAAGAGGTTGGAGTGGCAGTCCTCCAGGCTGGCCCCGTTCGCCGCCGGCGTCATGGTCCTCCTCGACGGGCCCGGCCGCCCGAGCGGGGCATCTCTGAGGAGGAGGCGAGGGGCGCCGCCTTCCTTCCTTCTCCGAGCGGGGAGGGCCGGCCCGGGCTGCCCGCCTGCCCGAGGGGCCCCGCGGGGGAGAAGAGGCGCGCGAGGGAAGCGCGGGCGGGGGCCGGGGGCGCTCCCCTGCGAAGGAGCCGGCGGGCGGGGACGCCGGGCGGGTCTCGCGCGCGCGCTCCGGGTCCCTCTCGGGCAACGGCCTCCCGCGGGATTCCGCGTTCGGCCCTCCGCGCCCCCGCCCCCCGCGCCTCGCCCGCCTGTGGGGAGAGCGCGACTGCCCCCTCGCCCGCCCGCCCGCCCGCCCGCCCTCCCCCCGCGGCCGGCCGGCCCGCCTCCGCGCCGCCTCCCCGGCGCTCACACAGAGCGAGGCGCACACGCGCACACGCGCGGAGGCTCGCCGCTCTGACAGCCATGGCGGCCGCGGGGAGCCCGGCGCCTCGCCATTGGCCCGGCCCGGCCCACGTGGGACCGTCCTCCCGGCCGGACAGGAGGGAGAGGAAGGAGGACGGGAGGAGGCGCGCGCCGGGTACTCGAGCGGGGCCTCCCGGAGCCGCCCTCCCGGAGCCGGGCCGCCGCGGACCGAGCAGAGCCGCCGCCGACAAGCCGGGCCGGGGCGCGGGAGGCTCCGGGACGTTGCCTGGGACTGCCGAGGCTTCGCCGGAGCGCCTCCACCCACCCCCAGGGCGGGTCAAGGGGAACCATTCCGCTATAACTGGGGCCCCTTCCGCACGGGACTCCTAGAGCGCGACGATTCCACGCTCAACCTCCGATGGGATCCCGGCCGGCCCCGCCCTGAGCCGCAAACCCCAGCATCCCATCGCAGGTTGCGAGGGGAATCGTCGCGCTATAGCAGTCTTGTGCGGAAGGGCCTTCAGCCTAACCTACTTCACTTGGGGGTCGGAAGGATCGAATGTGGAGGATAAGAATCAGGGGCCATTTCCGCACTGGACTGTTATAGCGCAATGATTCCACTTGCAGCCTCCTATGGGATCCTGGGGTTTGCAGTTTGCAGCTTTGGGAGGGGCCCCTCCCGAAACTGCAAACCCCCGGATCCCATCGGAGGTTGCAAGTGGAATCATCGCGCTAGAACAGTCCAGTGCGGAAAGGGCCAGGATAAACGAAGCCAGTACCATTACAGGGGGCTTTTGCATGGCCGTTTGATCATTCTCCGTCGAGCGTACAAGTCGTGCCCATGTTCTGTTTTCTTGGGTGCTGGGGCTCAGGGCGGTGGGTCAACACAGATCTTCTCTCTATGCAACAATAGAACATACTGTGTTGTGGATGAAGCCAAAAGCGAGAAAAGCATCGCAAGTGATCCCTTGTTGCTGGGGCCTTCCCAGCAGAGTTTTTGGAACCATCCACTATTTTTAAATATATTGTTAATATATGGATGTGGTCGCGGGAGATCACCATTATACTGCAATGCAACAGGTATGGGCACCTGCCTTGGGGGCCCTATTCTGTGGCCTTCTCCTCCCCCCACCAAAACAAACCCAAAACCAGATGACTTTGCCAACAACAGATGCATAGATAGGGCAGCGTGGCTTGCCTGCCCATCCCTCTGCACCCTTTGCTTCAAATATCAGAGCATGCCCTTTCTCTATGTCAAAATACAAAATAGTGGGAATATTCTTTTTCTGACACGCTACCAAGGGCTGTTTTGCCACTTGCTCTTTCCCATTCATTGTGGTGGCCGCCGTCATGCTCTCAGGGCTTCCAAACAATGTGACGTCCAGGGCGCCACCAAAAACATATAAAATAGCTGGTCTTCTGACCCAGGAAGCGTTGCCCTTGCTGCTTGTGGGGGCAGCAAGGCGTCTCTTTTGAAAAGCCGTACCGCTGCTAAGGGGTGAGCAATGAGAGAGGGCATTTTCCCATCATTCTCCCCTATTGCCCCCCCCATTCTTCTCCTTCCACTTTCAGAAACTATGGGATGGGTGAAGTGACGAGACTTTGGTGCAAAGAAAACATTGCTTGCTTTATGTCCACCTCCCAGGCCCGCAGACGCCCCCGCCACCGCCCTGCAAGAACGCGGCAGGCGGTGACAGTCGGAATGCTTCTTTCAGAGCAAAGCAATTGACAGCAAATCATAACTGACAGCCATATGGAAAACGGTTGGAGAGTTCGATGTTTTTTGCAATACAAAAGCACAATACATATGCGTGTTTAATAAGGCGTTGGAACAGCATGCTACCGATACAGGGGTCTTCCTTGGAACGGAGGGAGTGAGAGATGAGGGGTGCAAAAAAATCCCGGCCGCACTGGCAACAGGAAAGGGATGGTGGCAAATGAGGGGGACCAAGAGCAGGAGGGAGGAGGAAGAGGGTACCTCCTTAACCGATCAAGGAAGATACTTGTTTTCAGTACCACAACCATGTTCACAGTTATTCCATCCCAAATCTCCCGGTGTCCCCTTTCCTGGCTATATTTGTTTCACCAGCTTAATTTTGATGCGGTGGAGGAGTCTTTTTACAGTCCTGTATAGGTCTGCTGAGAAGTCAGACCTTTGGAGTTCAGTCGGGCTTACTGACAGGTAAGTGGGCACAGGATTACAGTTTTATAACACCTTCTATTTCTTTTCTCTTTTTTTGCATCTTTTTTTTAATTTTTTTATTCAGGTTTATGTTATACATTAAAATTCCGCCACTCACCCCCCCTTACTTCCCGTCTTTCACTTCATGTATACGTTTTCTTCTATTTCTAGTGTTCATTCTGTGAGTGCCAACACTTGCGCAGCCAAATCTGCACTATCCACGCCAGGGAGGCACAGGCACAGGGGATCCTAGTATCTGCGGAAGTACAAAGTACCTTTTAAAGAGAAAGAAAAACCACGAGAGCTGGAAAAGAACAGGTGAATGGCAATAGGCTGAGAATGCTGACTGGCCCTGTTGGGGACAAACTCAGTGAGAAAGGACGTGGAATGGGGTGCCGAGAGCTATGAACAGTCTCAGGCCACATTGCAACCTTTTTTTGCATACTTGTTGTGTATATTGTTAAACAATTAGAACTCAAGAACCCCTGCCAGCCTACTGCAAAGGATCTACCTGTGATCTTGACTGATTGTCGCAAGCAAATTCTTAATGAACCAGAGCAGCTGGGGACAAAGTATCGTATCTGGTCTCAGAACAGCAAGCATGTGGGTAATCAAAGATGTTTAAACTCAGCACTTTGAGGAGGAGATATTCATTAAATACTGTACATTTATGACCTTGTAATGTTTAGTCACACTGCAAGGCTCAATGTTCTCTTTCTTTGATTTGAAAAAAATGTCAGAATCTGGAATGGCCTACAAAAAATTCATTAGAGCTCATTTACAAGACTCAGAGTACAACGTGTACTCAAATAATTCCAAGGATATTTGAAATTTCTCCTGGGTCTAACCAGAAGCGCCTGTTGACTTTTCATGCGTACCACTGACTAGGAACTTTATTAAAATCTGGTTGCTTGTGAAAAAATTGCTTCCTAACAAGAGGAAACACTAATTTCTGTACATGCAGTCAAAGTAGAAGGCACATGGTAAGTTGGGGCTGGGACTCGGACTCCTACTGCCATCCACATGTTGAACTACATTCCTCAGCATTCCTTGTCTTAAGTCACTTATAGTGCAACAACATCTGGAGGGCTACACAATTCCCAGCCCCTGTGGAAAAGGTTTACAAACTGCTGAAGAGTTGTATCCCTTGTTTTGTTTGTTAGGCCATATTCTTGACATGGGTTCTATTCCCAGTGACATTTCACTGTAGTCTACCACCATACCGCCTTGAACATGCTTGCTTTCATTTGGTTCTGCCAGCTAAGCAAAAATATCAGGCATGTCCAGGTTGGCAGGAAGGAATCCTACCTGAAACTCTGGAGACGTGATGCTAGTAAGAGTTGAAAATACTGAGCAAGATGGACCAATGGCCTGATTCAATATAGGGCAGCCTTTTCTGTTCCTACCTTATTTTTCCTTCCATTTTTCAGGGCATGCTGGAACCTGGTGCCCACTCCTTGCTTGGAAAGCTTTTGTCATGTCTGAGACAGACAACAGCACATCATCTACACACACCTTTATAATGCCAGCGTTGCTATTAATGTGTCTTCCTTTTATACCAGTATTGGTTTTAAGCAACATGGCTAATTGGTCAATGACTAGTGAAAACAAACAAAACAAAACAAAAAACAAAAAAGGGAGGGAGGACAGCTCTATCTTGTCACTCTAAACAGGTTAAACATTGGTGAATCTTCTCCATTTGTCTGTACTTGGGCTTGCATGCCAAGGTAAGGTATCATGACCAATGATATTTTTAAAAAAATCAGACTCTGTTGTTCTGAGAAGATGAAATAAACGTAGGCACTTGATTCTATCAGAGGCCTTAAGTGCAATAGGTTCTTAGATGTAGCCCCATGATGTAGACCATTTAAAGCCCATCTGACTTGCACAGCGATCGCAATGCACAACAGTAGGGCACTTTGCAGGATAAGCTGCCCTTGTGAAATGACAACACAAGGAAAAGGGGGTTGTGTGTTGTGTCAATTACATAGCTCCATCACAGTATAGTTACTTCGTAAAGTTAGCTTTGTTAAATGGGGTAAGCCTGTATTTTACCAAGTGGTAAAGAAATCAAAACTGCTAGACAGTTAAAATAGTAGAGAACAACAGAGAGAATTTGAAACGAGCAACCGAACTCAAAATAAACACAGTCACTCACAGTACTGTACTTTGTTATCCACTCTTTGGGAACAACTCAAAGCTAAAGTTGTCAGCTTTAGAACAAAACCCACAGGCACTTCTAAAAGAGATCTCCTCTCAGTTTCACTTCAAAAAGGAGCAAAATGATCAGAATGTGCCAGTGGAGCTAAAGCAGGCAGATGTCATATGGCTAAACTCTTACCATTTTTCTAGTCTGCAGAAGGCTGCAAGCTGCTGGAGACTGAATGCAATCATACTGAGTTGGCCCCCACCTCTTGGCATGCAACCGAACCGCCTTGTGTTTGAGAAAGGAGCCAGTTGTTTGCTTCTCCAGACAGATTCCAAAATTAGATTCAAAACACAGTCATAGCTGATCTCAGAGGAAAGATTGCTTTGTTCCATAACCACCTAGCACATGTTATGCCTGTTTGCTGTAGTACGGCCCTTCCTCAGCAGGTAATGCTTACCTTTGACAGAAAAAAAGGAGGGAGAAAGACTGACAATCAAAAGTTGAACAACATCCTAAGTGAAAAATATCCATCCATCCATCCATCCATCACTTTATGTGTGAAGAATATATACATGACACATTGTTTAGGCCATTTTGCCTTTGATTTCTTAGTTAACTCAGTGGTTTTTAGCTAGTGGTACATGTATCACAAGTGGGACACAGAAGTAGTCTGGGTGGGCAAAGAAGAGGGCACCAGCGTTTGAGTCCTAGCAATAAAAAGTATTCATAATAATACTACTACAATTTTGAATATATATTCTTTGTGGTTTCGCAGTTACCATAAGAATAACATTTATTATTGTTGGCTTCCCTGAGAACCATGGAGCCAAAATATGGTCCATACATCTTAATGCAGTTTGCAGAACATCAAAAACCACTCCATCTTTTCATTCAGCCCAGATCGAAAATCCTCTTTGCTTTGGCATCCGATTTCTCATTTTACTCACTTAATGTCATGCATTTGTTACGTTTGTAGCCCAGCTTTCTTCCAAGGGACCCGACACACTATGTACAGTATGCCTCGTTCCACTTTTATCCTGACAACAACCCTGAGAGGTAGGATTGGCTGAGAGACACTGACTCAGTAGTCTGAGATCACCTGGTCAGCATCATGGCAAAGTGAGGATACGAACCCGGGCCTCCAAACTCTTAATTCTCTAACCACTATGCTACATTGGCTCCCTAATATCCATAAATAAAGTCTAATTGTTTTGTAATATCAAACAGAGACCTGCATACATGCATGAATATGCACATGTGGTTTAAACACAGACAGAGATCTTAGGGGATTTAAGACTCAAGCTGAGGCCACCACTACTGGTTTAGCTTTGGAGTTCATGGCTTCCGTGGCAACACTGGAATGCTCTTGCATTGTCATCAGCCCAACTCACACAGCAGGCCATATCCTTGATACAGGATTTGTCCCATGATTTGAAGCAAATAATCTAAAGATTTCAGTAGGGGACTTCCAAACAAGTCATAGTCAGATCATTTCCTAGCAAGGTTTGGATTCATGGCACCAATTTCCCCTTGCAGCATTGGATGGTTCGCCCCAAAGACGGATGGAAACTGATGAATTCTTGAGAGATTTTCTGATGGATGAAAACTGATAGCAATAGCAACAGCAGTTACATTTCTATACCAGTTATCAGTGTAAAGCACTCCCTAAGCGGTTTACAATGTGTTTTTAGCTAATTGCCCCCAAGAAGCTGGGTACTCGTTTTACCGACCTACGGAAGGATGGAAGGCTGAGTCAACCTGGAGCCCAACAGGATCGAATTCACAACCTTGCGGCTGCAATACCAGCATTTAACCACTGTGCCACCTGTTGAATCCTTAGTCTCACTTCAGAATTGTCAGGCACGCAGAACTATTGACATGATTGTTCTAATTTGACACGTACCCTCTCTGGCGCTGTAGTGTTTGTTCAGTTCGCTTGTATTCCAGGGAACTGTGAGCAATGAAGCAAGCCAAATGATGGCTAGAGTGCAAATGGTACAAGACTCACGGTGAAGCTGACTGAACACATGTTAAGAGCAGATAATTATGCCTATTATGGCCGAGAGAGCAATGAAAAAATCTTGTTTTGCTGCTTCCATTGTGTCCTTAAGTATCTGCCCAGCAAAGTCCTTCCAATTGGTCTCAGCGACTATTAACACCAGTTGAATGCAAGCCTGGATTTTTTCAAAAGTCTACTGTAACCTTTTTGTTAAGCAATAACATTACTCTACAATGACTTATCTGGCCTGTGTCTAACCAAACTTTTCAGCAAAGGAGCTATGGATCATTGTGGTTGAAACAAGAAGAAGACAGAGGAACCAATGTTCCCTGGGTCAGAACCTTAAGAGAGACAGTGAGCTATCAACATATTCTGGCTATATCCCAGATTCAGGAATGCAGGCTGAAACAGAGAGTAATCTCAGGGAAACCTAAAATTTCAGGTTTCAGTTTAGAAGAGTCTAGGTAAAGCCTAGCCAAGACCAGCCAGCAGGAAGCTCATTCCCTGAATCAGAACTCTTTGTCAAACAGAGAAGTGACAAGCAGAGACCCCTCATTCCAGAATGAAGCTTTGTAGTCTAGAGTCTTTTATGCAGTTGGGGATTAAGAGTGGGCTTAAGCTTTGCCTGCCATTTTCCTCAAGCTTGCACATTTGGAAACCTTGCTGGAAGAGTTTGCATCATTTTGCCAATGAGCAAGCAAAGTATAAAAGAATGACTAAACACAGTCTGAGTTAGATGGGAGAAAAAGTGGCCATATTTTTACTGGGGAAAAAAGAGAGAGAGAAGTTGAGCCCTGTCCCACAATGATTTTTCTTTAAAAGACAGAAAAGTTGAGCCCTGCCCTAAGATGACTTTTCTTATCCGTCTGATGTTCCTGTCCATAAGGCATTGTCTGCCAGTTGCAGGATGTCATGCTGGGAGACAGCACTCTTTGCCTGGAGATACTCACTCATATCCAGCAATTTAATCAGTATTGCTCAGAAACCCCCAGTGGCAATAGTTAATGGAGTCACATTCCTCATTTCCTTTCAGTGTGCACGCTGGCTCAGTGATTTGGCTTGAGAGGTGCTCCTTTTTCAATCACTGGCTAACCCTTCTTCTATTTTGTGCCAAACAGATCAGTTTAGCCAACCATTTTCCACAGAATACATGCAACAGATAGAAGTCTTAGAGGGATGTTGTGTAAATACAGACAACTTGGCAACACTACAGAGGGGTTCTGGTGAGTGGTACTGGAAGATCATTTCTCTGCCGGTACCATCTCACCACCAACTTTGTTTTATATCTATACAAAGCTATTGGGAGCAATCATGATGAGATCTGGAGTAAACATAAGTTTGCTGACACCCAGCTCTGCAGTCATATTGAGAAGTTACCTCACTTTCTTCAAAAACACCAGCAGGAGAGCTCTTGGACCCACCCTATCTGTTATTACTTTTCTCATGTGGAAAGCAATGTGTCCAAAAAAGAGGTTCCCCTTCCTATGGAGGCTATCCATGTGAGCAAGGATGCTGGAAAACTGCAGGGATCTTGCTCACGTGGATGGGGATATCTCCTCTTCACATGTATGACTCTTGATGAGAGGAAATCATTGAGGGGGTAGACTTCGTGTTCCCCTCCTCAAGTATTGAAAGTGAGGGGAGAAATTCCTGAATATGACTTTATTTATCTGCCACATGTGAATTGGGCATTGTGCACTGCCTGGATAAAATGATGGGCTGAATGAGGGCTATCAGATCCTTCCAGTTGTGTAGCGGAAATAAGGTTCAAATGCCAGGTCTTACTGATGAGGAGGAAACAATGGCTTTGTCTGGCACATCCCTTGCATTTTCTTTCCTCCTCTGAGATTAGCTGCAACTCTCACATTAACTGTGGGAAAGGGGAATGACATATTCCCAAAACAATATATCCTCTTATGCATAATATTTGGTGTTGACTTGGTCTTCCATGGGCAGAGATGGCCCATTAGCTGTCTCCATTTTCAGATTCTCCTTTAGACTGTCATGATGAGCACTTAAAATAGAAAAATTTACCATTCCATCACTGGATCCTTCTAAGTGAACTTGCCAGGGGTTGAACCCCAAATTGTTACGTCCAAAGCAACTAAACTGTTGTCCCTGACCTTATGCAATAATCTCTTTGAGCGCTTGAAAGCACTATAATAGTAGTAGCGGTAGCAGAAAAAAAACCCACTGGAACACAGATTCCCAGGCTAAAAAGTGAAGGGACCGAACAGACTGCAAGTCAAAACCTAGCAGCGGGACTGATTAAAAACACAGTTCGGAGAGGAAGGGTGATCCCAACACAAACTGAACTTCAGAATTTATGATGTATGAAATAGAGGTACAAAGAAAGGAGGTAGGAATCTTGGGTGTTTAATATCCAATATGGACTTTTATAACATGTAAGGGTATATTTAGGGATTTGCATTTCCCTAGCCACCTGCAGATCGTCATGTCTCCACATTTTTGTGTTCTAGGAGCCATAATTTCTCATTGTCTGCTCCCCCTCCAGAGCTCCTGTGCTTTGAAATTGCTGCAGAATGGACATAAACTCCAGCTTTTCTCAGAGGCAGCAATGGAGAAGTGGCTCCTATGTCATGTTTCTACCTCCTAACAGCACAGAAAGCAGCGTCCGTCCTTCCCCAGGGTTCTTCTCCCATCTTCCTCCTTTCCCCTCTTTCTCTACGGCATATTCCCCTCCTCCCCAAGATTGTGGCATTCTTCTAAATCTTTATTAGGCTCTTGTAAAACAAATCTGAACTTGTCAAATTTCTTGTGTAATGATTTCCCCAGTGTCTCAACTGGTTCCAACGCTGCGTTTCTTTTTTGATTGAACTGTTAATTGACTCTAAGCCTTAGGAATGGGTTGGGCTGTCTATTTAAATAAATGCATTTCTAAGAAAGGGGAGGGGGGCCTGTGGGGAAAGGCTTTGTGAGCAGCACACACAAGTACCTGCACAAGTTTTGGATCTGTAAAGAGCTCGTGTATTAACACATTGAAAGAACTGGTGGGATGGTTTCCTTTAGAATAAGTGACAAAGGGAGTCAGGAAAGTGGAACCTTTTTTCCCCTGGCAAGGGCTGCATTATCTCAGGGACAATCTGTTGCAGGCAACATGCTGATGATGGTCTTGGTGGGTGTGATCAAAGTTAGTCCTGAGTGAGGCCAGAGTACTCTCCAGCATCTAACCACATTGGCTTACCAGAACCATGCTGTGTAAACAGACGTTGAAACATTTGCTTTGTTTTATTTACAGCAGCTTTGTCAAGGCTGTCGGTGATGCTTTCCATTTAATTCTACCCTTGGTTTTTTGTACCCAACTTTTCTCTTGTAATCTTCTTTGAGAGTACTTATTAGAGTCAAAAATTATTTACAGAATAAAGCAAGAATTTCAGAACTAATTGATGCATTACACAGACAGGGCTGGTAAGACAGAAATGGTCAGATTTTGAACCTTGTCACTAGACTGTAGGTGCTGGGAGTTGTGCTTTTGAATGCACCTTATGTGTCTGTGTTTCACGTGTTTGTATTTACTAAGCATAGCTGTGTTGACTTGTGTCTGTCCTTGGTAAATCTTTGTAGCTCTTTTCAATGTGTGAGGTAGAAATCAATATGAACCTGAGAAAAAGCATGTTGGGGGCACAGAATCCAGGAGGTCACTCACCAGCATGGCTAATAAGCAGTACGAAGGAAGATATTAGAAGACAGCTTCCT
Source organism: Ctenosaura bakeri (assembly GCA_948474755.1). Classification (NCBI taxonomy): domain Eukaryota; kingdom Metazoa; phylum Chordata; class Lepidosauria; order Squamata; family Iguanidae; genus Ctenosaura; species Ctenosaura bakeri. Next base: position 232,147 of record CAOLHI010000808.1, read on the forward strand.
TCAGAAATTGAGAGTCTTGCCCAATGGAGCCAAATGTAGAAAAACAGAAAAGAAGATGCAGGCAGAAAAATTAAGGATGCAAAAAAGGATTTTGAGGAACATATTGCTCATGGCATCCAAACCAACAGTAAAGAAGTCTTTAAATCCTTCAGGAGCAGGAAGCCAGCCAGGGAGGCCGCTGAGTGATAGTAAAATTAAAAGAGGTTGCAGGGAAGCTGCATGAATTATTTTCACCTGTCTAAACTACTAAGGGTGTAAGGGAAATACCCATGCCTGAACTAATGTTTCCAGGAGGAAAGAGTGAGGCACTGAGACAAATAGTAGTGACAAGACAGAAAGGTCAAGAACTCATACAGACAAACAAAGAATATGACTGGATCCAGATGGTATCCGCCTGATGGCTATATATCACCATGAGTATACCTTTAGGTACCAGCTGCTGGAGAGTTTGAGACAAGGAGTGCAATTGCATTCATGTCCTGTTTGGTGGGCTTCCCATAGGCAACTGACTGCCCACTGTGTGAAAAGAATGTTGGACTAGATAAGTCTTTGGTCTGGTCCAACATGGCTCTTCTTCTCTTCTTATTTGAAGGTGTTCTATATTTGAAGGACTGACCAGTCCAAAAGAACTGGAGAAGAGAGCAGGAGTCCTAGAATTGTACATGGACAGTATCTGGTGGAGGCATACAGGCCAAGAACTACCGTATTGCCATTTAAATTACAGCATTTCTTAATTTCCATCTCTATAAATATGAATTAGCATGTGCAAATGTTATGCAAATGTGCATCTTTTGCTTTCTTTTTTGGAAGTGCAGTTCTCATTGGGAGGCTGATGTGACTAAGGGCTTTCTACCATCCCAAGCCCACCCAGTGAGGACACAACATTCTCAGTGGCTGGATAGCAATATGCCTAATTTTAAAGAACACACATTTTTAATTAAAAGGTTCTGTACTCACGTTTAGACTGGCCGGGATAGGAAGTCAGAATAAAGAGGAAATATAAAGACAGCAAAAAAGCCAGCCAAAGTATCAAAAGCCAAAATACCAAAAGTTAATTCTGGAGGTTATTCAAAGCACAACAGCCACCCTCCCGTGAAAAGAATTGGCTAGATAGCTTTCAAGAAAAGTGCTCTTTGATGGAAAAGCCTGTCTGTGATTCATCAAGTGTAGATGAACCTGGAGTGTTGGGATTTTGCTGGGGTTACAAAAGGCATGAAGAGAAATAACAGAGACATGGAATGGAGAAGAAAATTTCCGTCCATGCCCTGGGCTGACTCTAGAGTTTTCCTCTTCCAATAAATGGAATGTTCTTTTTCAGGCCTTCAAGCCTTTACAAGCCTCCGCTTTGAAGGAGCGGGGAGGGGGGCAGATTTCATTACCACATGCGGCTGCAGCCAATTTCATATGTAAGTCTGAGGAAGCATTAAACGAAGCAAACGTACTTGCAATTTAATTATTAAAAAAAAACTAGTTGTGACTTGAATGTTTTCACTTTTTCTTCCCAAAAGGACAAACTTTCATCTTGGAAAGGATGTCAATTCACACTCTGGCGGTTGGCAAGGTTCCAACATGGACAGTTTCCCCATTTTTCCCTTTCTGCCTAAGAAATCTGATTCTTAAAGTGGCCCAAAGTAGCCAACAATCTGATTTGTGCAGGAAACTACCACATGAAGAAAGCATTCTCGTGTGGCTCTGGATTATTTCCTTTCCAACCAGTGCCTTGGTGCTTTTCACACACTTTCTCCCTCCATGATCTAGGAAAGGGTCCAACTGTTACTTGTAGCCTAGAGCAGTACTTCTCAGGCTATCTGATGGGGGGAACCAGCAGCCTTTCTCCCTCCCCACAGTCCATGGCCTGGCTCCATATTTGTGCCTATGGACTACAACTGGTTCTTTTTTGCCAACGACTGGCAGCCAACGGCTTAGGGACCAGTCCAGGGACCATCCCTTTGGAGTAGCACTGCCCTAGACTACGCTGCAAAAGCAGGGCTACTGGCCGGGGAGCAGGTCGAAAGCCCATTTATCCACTGTGTTTAGTTGGGTTAGGAATAGGTCACTAGGCTCTCTGCCACTCAAAGAAATGGATTGTACAAGTGTTATTGTATGACGCATCCTGGCTTTATTCCTGCGTCCCACTCCCCCAACCCACAATTCCAGCCTCCCTGCCAACTTCCCTCATGCAAATACTTTTCTGTCTTTATGTCAGTCTCATTCCATCTGGTGCACGTGCTCCCTCGTTCTCCCCCTGCATTCACTGGCACAGTGTGCTTGAGAGGATGCCCCTGCCAAAGCACTTCTCGTGCCAACAGAAGAAGCAGACGAAGTTAAATGTGTTTTTTTATTCTTTTAGCAACAGCTGTGTGGGGGGAGCATTCCCAATCAGCTTTCCCAGTACCATGTAAAATTTCAACTGGAAATAACTCAAGAGGAAAGGCAGAATGGTACCATGCACATGTTTTCTCCCAATATGGATATGCCAAAACAAACAAACAAAAACCAGATTTCTTCCAGGATAAAAAGGTAGAATTTCAACTTGTGCAATCGTGTCAGAAAAACAACCGAGCTTTGCTCTAATATGAAAACACAAAAAGTAAAAAAAGCAAATGAATAAGTGTAGCATTTCGTGTTACAAATGCCAAAATGCAACAGGTGCCATTCTCAGTCAGAAATGTAACGGCAAACTACAGTTCATTCTCTCTCATTTTAAAAAATCACGTCAGCTGATCACTTTTCTTTTTGAAGACAAAGTTATTCAACCAGTTTTTTAAAATAAAAAATGCTCTAGATAAAAGTAAAACATCCCCGAGAGGGATATGGACATTTAGTTAGACAGACATACAAGCTGTAGTCAAAGACACACTAAAGTAAAGTCTCCAGTAGAGACTGGGTGAAAAAAGGAGGCTGGACATTTGGGAGAAGAAACGTGGCAGATTCAGCAGGATCTAAAACTTCTGCTCTTGATTAAAAGTAGGTTTTGCAAGCAACAAAATTTCTAATCACGTCTCTTGTGATTATTTGTATTTATATGCCATGATAACAGGAGCTGGGTAAAAGCCAGAAGAAAATGGACCAGAATGTAGCCTTTAATAGAAGATCAGATGCCAAAAGCACTGGGATGTGTTTTACTACTTTAGAATAACATCTTAGTTTAAACCCCTCAGATATTTTTTATTAACCCCTAAACACCCAGAAACTACACAGAAGAGAATAAAGTGGGCTTGAATGAGTAGACAAAACCAGCCCACTTCACCAGTTACATTTTATTTGAATGTAACTGGAGCATAGTGCAACAAGTGAGAGAAGGGCCACAAAAGCCACTTTTTCACAGATGTTCCAAACTAACAATTCTGTGTACCAGACAATATCTTACAATCCAAACTTCCAAGTAACATAAATCAAACAAATGAGCCAGTCACAAATTATTATATAGGACTGGTCCCACACCCCACAACACCTCCATAGAAAACATACTTGGATACTCCAAAATTCCAAACTCCAACAGCATCAAATGCACCACCCTAGCTGTTGGAGTTTGGAGTGGAATGAAGCAGTGAGCCTCAAAGCTTCTGCTGAATACAAGTCCAAAAAAGGAGAAAACATAATCCAGAACACTGCCCAGATTAGCCAATTCTAAGCAGGCAGAACCAACCAATCTTATCAGGCAAAGAAGTCACAAAACTCCACATTTGAGTACCTGTTCTGAGAAGAAGAAAAAACTTTAACAAAAGAACAGTCACTTCTGAGTAAGCCAAACCATCAAGGATGGCAATGATTCAGCAACTACATGAGGATGATAGAGAAAGCCACAAAACTTCCAGAAAAAAAGAAAAGAAAATTTTTGGAAAAAAAGAAAAGAAAGTTTTCCATACTGGAGGGGGGGGGGGCAGCTAGAAACACAACCTTTGAGTAGCAAAGTCATGAGTCACACACAAGTAGACTGGAGTGATTCACAAGCCACAACATTTCTATAGGAAATGGATGACAGAAAACACATTTGGGTACCAGTCCTGTACCAACCCCTGCAAAAAATTCTATTCTGGAAAACAGCCCTTAACATTTTTTGACAAATGCCCTGGAACACAAACTTTCAATGTAGCCAAATGCACTCAATGCACCAAGGTGGATTTCAAACTATTTTCATAGTTTGGAAGGGGGACATGGGGAAAAAATCCATATTCTCCAAAATACCCCAAAGCACTGGAATGGAAATGCTGCAGCAGCCTGAAGACTTGCACAGAAACCACTTTTTATACTTGTTACGGGGAAAAACCCAAAATCTGTATTCCATGAAATAGCCCCATTTTCATATATCAAAGTAGCAACTAAATTCCTCAATGGCACATGGTTGCATGGGAATGATGTGTACAAAGTTCCACAGAAACCACATTCTGGAACAGTTTGGGTTGGTTTGTTTTTTAAATCTTTCTTCCAGAACAGAGCCTGAAACAAACGTATCCAAGTGGGCCAAACCAACCAAATTCACCAGTCATCTATGACTAGATGGAAGTGATTCAACAACACATAAAAGATCAAGAAAAACCATCTTTGGGTTGGCCTCTTTTCTGGAGACAGGAGAAAACCATATTATCACAAACTACCTTTGTCAGAAACCCACATTGTGAAGTGTCTCTCCATGTTCGCTGGTGGCCCATGACCATGGAGCAAGCCACTAAATCTCCAGAGAAACCACTTTTTGGTAGCCATTCTCATCTAAAACAAAATACATCTCTGTGAGGGGGAAAAAAATGGAATGGCATCTTTTACAATGGGCACACCAACCAAATAAAACATACACAAGTTCCCCTACAGAAGCGGTTGGACCTTTTCATCTAAAGCAGAACAGCTACAGTCAGTTCAAGGTTGCAGAAGCAGAACTTGACTTGAATGTAGTGCAAAGTCAGGCCTAGTAAGCCAGATAGAGGATGATATACAGCCAGGAGAAAGTGGTTTCAAATAGCCCAGCCAGGAAGATGGTGTCATTTTTTTGTCGGAAGGGAGGGGCACGACTGCTCCCCATATGGTTGTCATCTTGGAGGCATTTCTGACCTCTCTGGTTGGAGTCCGCACTTGCTTTGCTTTGACTTAGTGTAGGAAACCATTTCCTGACCACATGTTTCTTTTTATAGACACCACCGTTTATTGGCAGCTTCCTCCAGAGTTCAAGATTGTTCATCATCGCCTTTCAACAATGAACCAAGCTCAGTTGTAGCAAAAGCAAGCTGGGGGAAGGGGAGAGAATGCAGCTTGTATCACTGGAATGCAAGGTAGGGTGGTCATAGCTCTTGAAGCAAAACCAAGGGTCTGGGTAACTGCATTTCCCATGACAAGTGCAGGGAGTTCAGAAGTTATCCCATACTATCACAGAGTGGCATACGATATAAACAATCTAAAACACTTCCAGATTAAAACCATAAATAACTGAAACAAGATACAAACATATTGACCAACACTTAAAACAACATTGCAACACTTCTAATACCATGTAAATGTACATTTTGAAATAAACTGGTCCCCAAAGGCTTTAACTAAAAAAAAAAGGGGGGGCACATTTTAGCTTGGCCCCAGAAGGAAGCCAATGTTGCCACCAGCCAGAACTCCAAGAGGAGGCCATTCACAAGAAGGGATTCACAACAGAAATCTGCTGAATCCCCGTCTTCTATATAACCATTAAAGTGACAGGAGCCCTCTCCAGTTTATGCTCTGGCAACCCTGGACCTTTTAAAAGCACTGAAAAAGCAGGAGGGCAACTAACTTAGCATGGCTGCTCTGGCTAAAATGAGACAGTCGCAGCATATGGTCTCTTGAGGATTAAAATGGTGCAGAGGGGCAAAAATGTAGCAAAATTGTACCAAGACCTCCTTCGAGGCATCCAGGGGCAAAAATTTCAGTTTTCAGAGGATGCGGTGGGGTGTCACCCTCCAAGATCCCCTGAGATCCCACACAGCCCCCAACCCCTGACAGTTGTCCACCTTGGTTTTATACAGTTTCAGGTGTATATTGTGTGTTATGAAACACATTGGATGTGTAGTAAGTAACTCACACACTTTGGAAGCTGCTTTCTCTACGGCTTTTTCTTTGGCTAGCAAATGTCCTGCATTTCATTGGTCTGGAGACACAGCAGTACAACCCAGTCTACAGTCTGGACCTTGACCCATTCATCCAGTTAGGCTCTAGCAGGTTAGTCTGCTAATAACTTTTTGTACCCTTGATTGTATATACCCCTTTTACACCCCTTCATCTCTGAAATAACACAAGAAACCCACCTTTTCCAAATGTAAATTAGACCTTCTCCCAGCAGCAGCTCAGAGACTAAACCGCATCTGCTTCTAAGGAGACAGAAACTCCATCTCTGTCTGCCTTCCCAGGCTCAGCGTGAACTTTCGACCCAATTGTATACTCTAATTGCTGTAACCAGCAGGATTAATTTCCACGACCTACTTTCTACATCTTTAAGCTACTTGAGAAAGATACTGCCTGGCCTTGGTGAATTGGGGGATCTGCTGAAAGCCCACATTTAAACATGCCTATACTAAAGAAAAGCATGTGTCCTCTGTCTGGCATCCTTTCAAAAACCATCCTATTGCTCAATGTGCAAGATCATGGGATGCTAGGATCTTTTCATCTCTCTGCCACACCGTTCCTGTTTTTCCTGCTAGAATCAAAAGTGTCAGGCAATGTCACCCCGCAAGAGTATTTCAAGTTCTCTTCCACCAGCGTTGAAGCGGACCAACAGATCAGACTGTCCAAAATTTAGACAAAAAATTCCCATTAGTGCCAAGATCCAACATTGGGGTTGCATAGTATACATTTCCATATGCAACGCTATGGATTCCTTGCGCTTCATGTCCCTTGTGTTGAATGGCAAGGTTATGCACCTGAACCAAGACCAAAATGCAAAACAAAACACAAAATGAAATGTGCAACGCACACCTGCATGTCCAGAGACGCTACATGGGCGATTCCACTTCTGCACCCTTGAACTGAATGTAGACAATCCTCATGGAACAAAAATGTCCAACCACTTCCATAGAGGAAATAACACACATGTAAGACACCAACAGGATTCTAGCCTATTTGTGTTCATCTGATTGCAATTTAGAGTCAATTGGAAGGGATATGGGAAGTCATCTAGTCCACAGATTATTTTATTTGTATCCCACCTTTCTCTCAGTGGCAAAGGATGTTACAACATAGATTGCAACAGAATACAGCTAAAATAAACTATAATTTTAAGAGTCAAAGAAAAACAAACAAATGAAATCATCATACTGCATTATGATACACTGTTCTTACTTTACTTTACTTTCTCTTTATACACACACACATATATATATATATCTTTGCTATCTTCTCGAAGTCCAGAAGAACCAAAGGTTGAAAACTGCTGCTCTAGTCTACTTACCCAAAGTAAGCATTAAAGCTCTGGGGCAGAGAATTTTAGGTGCTCCACTAAACTAGTACAGATCCCAGGGTTGCATAAGGCAGCACCATGAAAGTTAAAGCAGTAACCTAGCGCTATAGCTGTATAGTTATGGACAAACCCCTAGACTAGGGAAGATCTGAGCAACAGCTTTCTGGACTGGGTTTGCCACTTAGCCCTGTGACAGACTAACCACCTGTGTGACTCTGAATGCAATGGCCCTTCTTGTCCTTTCCTCTTTGCCTTTGTGAGACTTCCCCGCCTTTGATTGCACTGATTCCCATGCCAGGCTCAAATTGCTAACAGCTGATTAAATGGCATAATTTCTATGCAATGATCCTGAGGCTTTGGGAAATAGGGAAGAAAGAGAAACACGACCTGACCTGCTTAACCTTGTCTGACCCAGCCTCCTTCCTTTTATTCTCTATGACACTCTTTAATGGAATCTGTCAGAGAAAAACAGCACAGGGGGTGGTGGTGGCAAGGGATGAAGTCCGTCAGTCAGCATACTTCAGCGTCTCATTTCAGCAAAGTGTTTCCTTAGAGAAATATTTTAACTCTCTTCACAAGAGCAACGTCCACACCATTTGGAACTCCAAATGGCTTTACAGACCAGCCCGGGAAATAATTTGCAAGGAAAAGGGACAAAAGCAGCAGAAGAAAACACTGGCAGGACAAGACAATTTGCAAAACGGCCAGAATTCAAGCATCAAATAGACTGGGTATTTTTAATTGCTGCTTTTGCTCTGCAGACTTGTTTCTTTGATGGTCTTTATGTTGCACGGTGCCAAGGTAATGTTTGGATTTGCAACAGTAACATAGAAGTCAAATTCATTAAAAAATGGCTATAGGTAGTAATTAACTGAGAGCACTGCAATTGGGAGACCCTTCTGATGGTGAGACAACATTTGTTGGCTGAAAGTTAAAGGGTGTGTTTGCATGTGGATTTCAAAGCTGAGCTTGATTCCAGTGCTCTGCCATTAACAGGAAAACAGGAGAAAACCATTAAAGATTGTCTTTATTATAATCATCATCCTCATGACCAAGCTTGCTGTCTATTTCTCACAAGTATACTTTGAGCTTTTTCAGGTTAAGTTGCAATTCTGTATACGTTGAATTCATGTGACTTCCTTCTGAGTAAACATACAGGACTGCATCGACAAATGATTCAACTAAGTGTTAGAATAAAAGTTTTATTACATACATACATACATACATATATATATATATATATATATATTTTCAAATCTTGGAAAGAACAGTGTTGTTCTTATTTTGACTTTATTTCCTTGTCAAATGAGATCCACTGGTGTTCCTGAAACAAGCTGGACCATTCAAGTGTGCTCAATTGTGTTCATAAAGCTTGCTTTTCCTACCTCGAATTTGGAGTCACCACTTTTTTCCCACCTAGAGCTGATTCCATAGACGACGACTCATACTAAGCCTAAGCACATCTACTTGAAATATTTGCCTAGCTTGATTCCAGTTCTCTGCTGTAACAGGAAAATAGGAGAAAACCATTAAAGATCTTAGGGCACCATGCAAGTAAAATTAATTTAAACACTTCAAAAGTATTTAAAAATATTGCCTGAGAAGCATATGCCTATCCATATGGCTAGTTGTTTTAGTGGTGGCAAGAGTTACACTTCACCAGCAGGTCTTTCCTTTCTTTCTTATACAGTAACAGTTATAGTGGTTTCATACCCCTACCAGACTAGCACATTACCCAGCCCAAGAATGAATGATGATGGCCCCTCCACCTTTTCCTTCATGTAGCATCAAGCTTCACCAGCATCAAGAACACCTGAAAAAAGAAAAATAAGCCAGTCACTTTCCCGATTGAATCCCATTGACCACTGAAAAGCATAAACAAGAATAAGCTAATCATGTACTAACATTAACAAGGATTGCTGTATCCATTTGCACTTACATCTGATGTTGACATGAGTAATTAGGCACACGCAAGCATGTCGAATTTCTTTCAGTCTATAGTACTTTTAGACCCATTTGGGTGGAGTGGATTCAATCTGGAATAAATAATACTGTACTGAAATATTCCTTCATCCCCCACAGAAAACATGATACAATTTAATAATAGCTAAAACAGTTCTATTCCTTAAGGGGAAAAAAATTAATGTGTTTCTTTTTCAAACCTCAAGTGGGACATATTCATCTGCAATTGGACAAAGCATGTTAATACATTATCCTCTATTTCTGGCCAAAAATACGGTTGCTCAAAGGTAGCAACATAACTGTAGTATCTACAAAATGGTTTGTGATTTTATGAGGCACCTTACCTTTTGGTCAGGCTACCTTTGAATGCCATCCACCACTTTCTCAGCCGCTTGTTCTAATTTTCTCTGTCTCTCTTGTCTACTATCCTTTCATCTCAACTCTTTCAAAGTCTACTCCTCCAGTATTGTCAGCAAGGTCCATGTCATGGTTGCTGTCCATCCCTGATGTCCTGTTTCCTTCATTCTCTATGCCCTGTTGAGTAGCTCCATCTATCTTTTTATTAGGAGCTCGGCGTGTGTAGCATCCCCTCTTCCAAGTCAACTTGCTCCACCTTCCTTTCTGTCCTTCTTTCTCCACTTCTCTCCCTCACTCTCTTCCTCCTTTAACCCCTTTTCTCTCTTTCATCTTCTCCCTGTGTCCACTACTTCCACAGAGTGAAGAAGTCTTTGCAAGGATAGCAAGGGAGGTGCTGAAGGAATGAAATAATACAACTAACCCAAAAAAAAAAAAAATGCTGATCCCCGTATTGTTGCCAGGAAAATGCTCTTAAAGTACATGGAATTTCATTGGGGGGGGAATAGTTGATGTTCTGGCCTCTTTTTAAAAAAATGTAGCTAGCAACCTCATTGACATCAGTATTTTGGTTCTGACCTCTGCCTTGTATGTAGTAGGCCCCAGGTTTAACCTCCAGCATCTTCAGTTCAGGTACAATCCAGAAGCAACTGATGGAAAGTCCTGTCCTGAGACCTTGGAGAGCTACTCCCAAAGTAGAGTGTGCTAGACTAAATGACCAGATAATCTGACCTGGTATAAGGAAGTTTCATCCCTGCATATCATCCCTCCACCCCCCATGTATGTATTCTGGACAGAATGTAGCAAGAAAGCAAGTCCAAGATTTAATACAAGAGAGGCTTCAACTTCTCCTATTTTCAGGTGCCAGATATTCTTGGATAACCATGTTGTTGTTTTCAAAAATTGCAGAGATGGGCAGGCTGTTCTCTTGGAAGAGGGAGGCGAAATTAACATTAACTGTGCTGCTGGATTTTAACCAGAAGGTTGTCGACACTTATTTTCTTCCTCGTATCATCATCTGCAGTTTATCATTTGCTACCAGTCTATCGCTGTTTTCTTGCTTTGCTCTTGAGCCCTGTGACGCCAACTGATCTAGGCAGAAATAAGAAGGAAGAAAACAGTTCCCACTCTATAATGAGGATTCTAGATGGGTTCTTCTTGGCCTTGGAGATTTAACCTCCCATCATCCCTCAACATAATTTTTTTTTAATCATTGTACAGTTTTCTGTTCCATCTTTCAGCCTTCAGCATCCCCAGGGTAGCTCACCAGAAAAAAACACAAAAGCAACAGCAGTATCACAAATTATTACAAGCTGGTAAAAATATAACAGCCAGGGCTGTAGACATAAACCATTTCTTAAAGCAGCATAAAATAAAATGTCTTTTACCTGGTGTCAAAAGAGAAGTTGCACCAGGCTTATCTGGTACCTTGGAGAGGGCACCCCAAAATTCGGCATGAGGGACATCACTGCTGGAAGGACCTCATTTGAGCATAAGAAGAGTGCTACTTGGTTGAACAGACTTTCGAGGTCAGCATTCTAGTCTGACATTGGGCAACCAGGTGAGTGTAGAAAGCCAACAAGCAAGATGTAGGATGCAAAACTGTCTGAAAGACTGTATCTCTTCCTAGGAACCAACTCAAGTTTTAAGACCCTTGGGAGAAAGGCTTATTTAGTAAGAACATGGGAGACAGACTTTTCAGTGGCTGCTGCCAGGCCCTGAAACTCTCCACCACAAGAGAAAAGAAAAAAGTTTGGTGGTCCAAGGCTGTTCCCTCTGGCTCCAGGAAGCTGCTCACCCCCTGCCCTCCATTTAGGCATACTTTTATAGCAATTGGGGCTCAACAGCTATGAGCAAGACTGCTCGGGCATAAAAACATACATTCTGAATAATTGATCAGTGCTAGATTTAGCAAAAAGGAGGCAGCCAAAACCCCAAATTAAACCACCACATGCAAGTGCTTCTTTTCTTTCAAAGAAAATAAAAACCATTAGAGGAATTCAAAAGTATTCTTGGCTTAAAACTTAAGGAGCTCTAATGAGAATATAAAACTTGTTGTGCATACTCTTAATGCTGCCCAGGGCTAGAGGCAGCCATGAAAAACATTCCTCCACCCATGCATTCATTTCTATTTCTAGATCTTTTCAGGCCACCACGACCTGAAACCCGGTTGGTATCTTCCATAGGCATAAGTTCCCCTGGGGAAGAGGGACTGTCTGATGTGGAGTGTCCACCCTCAGATGTCAGAATTCCATAGGATGGAGGCATGGAAATTAAAGCAGTATCAAAGCACTATAATTCTACAGTGTGAACACAGCCCAGGTAGGAACAAAGGAAGTGGAAAGGGAGGACATTGCCCATTCTTGCTATTGCTGGCATTCTGTGAGTAGGCAGTGACCGTGGTGGTGGAAGAGGCAGCTTTGAAATTGGAGCCCCCATTCGGGGCCTCAGCAGCAGCCTTGGTAATTCTTTTCATTTTTGCAATGTATGATGCTGAACGTGGAAACAAGAGTCAGGGAAGTGAGCTGCTATTTACCAACGGGTTAGGGTGCCATGACACGCTGTCTGGGATAGCAGGCTGCTTCCCCACCGCACTTTGATGAATCTCCTTCTACTGTTGTGACTTTCACATTTCCAAGTTGGGCCTGCAACAAAATGTTGCTAGAGGTCTTGCTCCTGTTCAGGGATCCATATAAGCAGCCGGGCCCTTTTCTAAGAGACTCCATCCCGTTCTTCATTTCTGACATCAGTCTGGGGCCAGTGAGGATTCTCATTCTTGGCTAGTCTGTTTGATTTTTACCCTTTGGGTTTCCTAAATAAATAAATAAAGGGTGGTGGTGGTTGTTTTTCTGAAAATTCCTCATGACATGCTGATTTCTTTTGCTAGTTTTTCTTGGATTCCATTATGGCTACAAAGCCCTTGTCCTGCTGTACTGGTATTTACTTTTGGTGTGATTTATTGCCAAGAGACCAGTCCTGCTGAACAGTATTCAGAGGAAACTCACTCCTGCCTCCAGTACGGTGACAGAATGTTGGAATTTCTTTCCAAGAGTGTGGTAAAATGGGAGCTGTGGAATACTTGTACTCCTGAGAAATAAATCAGAAACATTTGGGGAAAAGGGTGCCTAAATTATTACGGCCTCTGAGCAGCAGGAAATTATGGGAATAATAATGCGTGCAGTGATGTTTTTGCCAGTATTTACCTTGGCACTTAGTAAGCCTCACGCAGTTGCCAAAGCAGCTTCTTTAACTCAGCTTGCCCTAGGAACACACTCCAACTTGTTCACACTTAAGGGAAAAATGTATACAGCGAGTAGAGTCTGGGTGTGCCCTGCTAGATTTTATTATTTTCCCCCATCTTAGGATCTTACTTAAGGTATCTTAGGGTTCAGACTTGGGATGAGATCCTTTTAATGCATTCCACTGACCAGCCCTTTGGAATTTCACATGCACAACATGGCATTTCCTGGCGACATGTCCAGATGGGCTCAATTTCCCCTTTAGTAATGTCTCCAGTGATTGCTCTTCCTTTTCCCCTTTCAAACATGGACGGATAGAAGCTAGGAAGAGCAACAGCACTTAACATGATGCTGTCACCATGACAGATCTTGCTTCTTTTGACGTCACTCTTTGAGACTGAGAATGCCACTTGAGAACTTGGCAACAGAAAATTAGGAAATTGATATGGGAGCGTCCACAGGATAGTGGAAGAGAACTTTTACCCGAAAGGACATGGACTGCACCAAGGAAGCCGCAACTGGCTTGAGTCAACAAGACAATACAACGTGTTCGTGGCAGCCTTCTACAAGCTGATACCTTCCGTATCTATTAGGCTATGACTCTCAACATTGGGATTATGGGCATCATAATACTAAACACAGAGATGGTGCCAGGTTGGAAAGGTTATGCTACACCATTTGCAGATGCCCTGACAAATGTACGTAGTCAAGGTTCGTGATTGCAGGATACTTTAGCGTATCAGCTATTCAAGGCAAGGAGCTTCCTTCTTGTGGTTACTTACTGTGTAATTGCCATATATCTTGATGGTGCTAAAAATAACTAGCAGGAAGCAATCATATGATAAATTCTGAATCACAATTAGGCAGGGATATGGAAAACAGGTTGCTGAAGAAAGAGCTATACTTTTTATTACCGTACTTCTCAATGCTTTTAATCCAATACTATAATTTGAGGAGTTCCATTTTAATAGTGTATTTTTAAAAAACTATTTACCTTAAAAATAGGTTGCCACAAATTGCTTTTATACAAATCCACACATGTGCATGGTTTTAAACTGATTTAAGCTGTTTCTAAATCGTCTTCTTTTAACTTGTTAGATGGTTTAACGTTTTAGCCTTCCTGAAATACTTTTTACTGTTTTAAATTGTTTTAAGATGGTCACGTTGATTTTATGGTACGCCTCCTGAGATCTTTAGATATAGGGTAGGAAATATTTCGGCATATAAAATAAACAACATAGGCAAGTAAGTAAACCACAGAGCAAGAAATGGAACCATCTATCAAGCAGTTGCTATATGTGCATACATATGTGCCTATGGAAACCCCATGAATTTCATAAGGCTTTTTTTAGGGAAGGAATGCTCAGCAATGGTTTTGCCAGTTCCTTCCTCTGAAACAGAGCCTACCGCACCTGGTATTCATTGGCAGTCTCCCACTAAGCAGGCTGACCCCGCTTAACTTCCAAGATCAGGTGGGATCTGGTGCCTTAAGAATAATTCAGCCAGTTACTATGTACAAGTTCATTATATAAAGTTTTGTAGTGACTATCAGATCATAGAATGGCAAATTTGGAAGTCATGTCAAGGGTCATCTAGCCCCCACTTCACCCTCGCTGGGTTACTGTATGGATGCTGCTGTCCCATTTTGTTCTGCACTGCCACGTAGTGGTTGCTTTATTATATGCCACTCAACTAAGTGTCATGTCTTCATTCACTGAAAGTGCTTTGCAGAAACAAAGCCATTGGTAGAAACTGCAGCAACTCCACGTAGCACGAAAAGAAATAAATACACAAATTAATAAATATCCTGTCTAAGTCGTTTTTAGCTTCCTGTATTATCTGTGCTTTCAACAGCTTGTCAGCGTGTTTTTAAACTTTTAAAAGTTGGGGGGCACAATAGTAAACTGTCATATTTTGGAATAGTATGCATCCGGGGCTAATTTTGGATGAGGTTTTACTCCACGCCCATGGAGCGTGGGGGAATCAAGAAGGACTTGAGTGACTGCATTAACAAAAAAAGAGGTTGGGGCTGCTTGTGCATTTGGGGCTGCATTTCCCCCACAACACCTACTGGCTAATTGTAATTATAAGCATGCCCCCAAAAGGAAAATGGCCAGACCAAAGCAGGACACCTTCACTGGTATGTACTAGAGCTCCCAATGCAGTCTTGGGAACAACCTGCCGCCGACATGTGCTCTGATCCCACATCCCAGGGTGAGCAACCCGTACTCCGCACCCACACTCCAGAAACCACTGCGGAACCCAATCATCGCCATTTTAAATCCGCCTCAGTGGTGTGTGTCGGTCTCACTTGTTCAGCCGCCTCTCCCGACCCACTTCGCTACCCAAACAGAGCACAAACAGATTCTCCAGACCCGGGTAGAAAACCGCCTAAGAAGCTGCAGAAGCTCTTGTTTGGACTTTAGCTTCATTACAGAAATGACTTGCTTCTGTTTTGTTACTCTCAGGCTTGGTCTGCTTTGTGGGGCTGTTGCAGGGCACAGTTGCTGTAAAGCATATAAATCTGCAGTTTAGTCATGCCTTCTCAATGAAGATGAATAGCGGCAGTAATTAGCTGTGACACAGGGATGGGGAAGAAAACATGTTTCCGTAACTTGCAGTGAGCCAAAGCTAGTCTTGGATCACTTGAAGATCTCTCCATCTATCCCAAATTACTCTGTTTGGGGATTAGAATTACACACCAGGATGTTAGCAGCATCCTTAATGAATAATTACCAATAATAATCTAAAACGACTATAAATACATTAATGACATATGTGGTCATGGTAACCGCAGGAAATGCCAATGTTTATAACACAGTGCTACAAATTTCCAGTCATTATATAAGATGACTGAGATACATGAATACTTTTTTCCACACCAATTGCAAAGTGTTTCTATAGTAACTGATGTACTTCAGAAGAGAGATACGGGAAATCTTAGGGGAGAGAGCGAGAGAGCAAGAGAGAGAAAGAAAGAAAGAAAGAAAGAAAGAAAGAAAGAAAGAAAGAAAGAGAAAGAAAGAAAGAAAGATGGAAAGATGTGTTCCTGGAAAAATTACTTTTAAAAAAATTAGTTACAGTTACAATTCCAAGTCCCCCAGATTAGTTGCCTCTATAGTTACATTTCTTAAATAACTACTTTCTTGTTATTCAGAAGTTACTGAAATGACTTACACATACACTGTAAAGGACTAAAACTTTTACAGGCTAATGATTTACCTCTGACTTAGTTATTGAATTATTTGTAACAAGTTACTTCCAAGCACTTGTTCCGTGGGTTAGTGCTCAAAAAGAGAGCTCTTTCCACCAAAGCTGCCATTGCAATGTGGCACCGTTGCATAGAAAAGCTGCAGCTATCTGTTTCCCATGTTGCCTGCATTAAATTCCTCTTTGCCAATGGCTACTAGGCATGTTAGTAAATACTAGAATAATGAAGCATGTTAGACTATGACTCAACCACAGTGACAAAGCTCCTCAGGGGCAAAAAGCTACCAAGGAGCTCACTGGGTGACCTTCAACTAGTCACTATGTCTCACGTAATCAGGTTCAAGTTTCTTGTGGAGATAAAAGGTGGGAAGCATCCTGAGGTCTCTAAAGGGAAAGCAAGATAAAAATATTATGAACTGAATCGACAATATAAAAAGCTGCCCCAAATCAGCTCATAACGTCTTGCACTGCCTGTTCTCTGTGGCAGCAGCTCTCTGCAGCATTCCATACCAGGTTGCAGAAACAGAGCTATGCATGTGGTACATTGGGCATAGCCGTGTAACAAGCATCGAGGCACAGGCACACATTGTACCTGGATAGGCATCGTGCATCACACATGAATGAATATGCATAATGGTTGTACATTCTGTTGCACATTTGGTGTTGTGTTTTAGTTGCACAGCATTGCTATTCAGCACCAAGTTTGCACAGAATTAATGCCTAAGTCCAGACAGGGAGAGTCATTCTATGAAAGTCCAGTGTAGGATCTTGGCCACAGTGTCTCTCAAGTCCCATAGTTAGGGGAGGAAGGTACTATTGTTCGGGAAGTAAAGAGAATGCTCTCTACAATGCTTTGCAGCCATAAGATCTCAAGTTCAGTGTCCAGGTACAGAAGTTTCACTTAGCAAGTCTTGCAAAAGACTGCCTAAGACTGTTCTCTATTACTTTCTTTCTTTCTTTCTTTCTTTCTTTGATTACAGACTGCATCTTTCTTTCCCAAACAGCAGATCCTGAACTCAAGGCCGACCTGTTGCACATTGGCCAAAATGTCTCATCACTTCCACAGGAGAACTTACACATCTATAAGATGCTAGCAAGATTTCAGCCACATTTGCCAAGTCCTCCAGAAAGAGCTTCCCCCTTAACCAGCATGTGGAACATCTCCCAATTGCTAGAAATACAGATGTTGCCATTGTTACCCAGACCAAGTCCCTGCAGAGTTTTTCATAGATAACAGATATTACATAGATTTCAGTAGTAATTTAAGATTAAATGGATAGCTGCCAAGTTATGGGTGCCTATACTGTCCAGCTGATACCAGTTATCCATTTATGGCTACATTGAAAGACAAGACTTGTTAATGGTCTAAGATTAGAACTTCCCCAGTGTATGATCTGGAATGAACTCAGCAATAAATCAACCATTCTCAACAGTCTTGTTAGTTCACTCAACACGATGGACTATGTGTATCTTTCCTTTTCAGTTTGTGACACTGGGAGGTGGGCCTTTATTGTGTGTGCCACTTTGGGAGATTTCTTTTAAAACGGGAGTATACGCCATTATCATCGTCTCCAACTAAGGAAGAGGAAGAGTAAAGCTTGAAAGGGTAGAGGAAAGAAGGTCTTGTAAACTTTGGATCTCAACAGGGTATAATACCAGCCCCACTGCTTGACCAGGGCCAAGATTTTTGTTATTTCCGTTTAATTTTTCTTCCCATTTTTAGCATGCAGCTACCGTAATGAAGGGCAACATTTCCTTGTCATTTGTTCATTGTGACCTCTGAAAATAAAGAACATAGCTAATTGAGGCTCCCGCTATATTTGTGTTTTGTTTTGTTTTATAATTGCATTGCAGTCATTGAAAATCTGCTTCCAGAACAAAGTGTCTTTGGACAGGAACAGAACAGAGATGCCGTTGCTGAGTGTGTGCTTTAGAGACCATGTATCGCTTGTCTTACAAGAACTGCAGTGGCTTCCAGTTTGTTTCCAAGCTCAGTTCATGGTGCTGGTTTTGACCTAAGCAGCTTGAGGCCAGGATATCTGAAAGTCCACTTTCTCCTATATGAGTATGCCTGACATCTGAGAACCTTAATGGAGGCTGTGTTGCATCTCCTGCCACCCCACAAAACTAGGTTGCCGGGTGCAACTGCAAGGGCTTTCTTGGTACCAGCAACCCAAGTCTGGAACTCTTTCCCATGGAAAGTCAAGTTGACTCCATCTCTTCTGAGTTTCCACTGGGCAGCTAAGACTGTATTGTTTCATATCTTTCAGTTTTTAAAACATGAGGTGGCTGCACTGTCTGTTTTAACTGCCTGTGATTTAAGCTACCTTTAAGGAGAGTTTTTAATCTGTTTTTTAGTTATTATTTGTGTATTTAATGTTTTTATATATGGTACCTCACCTTGGAGTGATGGGAGCTTGGGAATGCTCCTGGATTCAACTCTGAAGCCCAGGCCTCAGCGTAGCCAAGAGTGCATTTGCACAATTAAGGCTTGTGCACCAGCTACACCCATTCCTTGAGATGTCAGACCTGGCCATGGTGAAGCTTTGCAAAGGAATCATCCCAGATTTTTTTAAAAATTGAGTTTAGTCCTGGCCCTCACCTGAACTGGCCACTTTTGAACCACGTTCTACACCAACTGTGTTTTACAGATGCCATGGACTACCAAAAAAACAAATAAATGGGTTCAAGAACAAATCAAGCCTGCCTTCTCACTAGGAGCCCAAAAGAGATGAGATGACTCACCGGAAAAGAGGATAATGCTCAATAAAGTAAGACAGCAGGAAAAGTTGGAGACCACACTACAGATGCCCTGAGTTTGCAAGACCTGAGCAGGGCTGTTAACGACCAAGAGCCATGGAGATTCCCCACCCTACCCCATTCATAGGGTCTAAGCCAACCTGCCATCAAATAACCAACAACCATATGTGAAAAGGTAGGCCTATTAAAATCAAGGCCAAGTAATCAGCTGAAGCCCTTTGACAAGATTTGTAAATAGGGCTTATTCTGAGAGGCGAATGGTGAATTTGGTTGGTTTGATCTACTAGGAATTTACCATTCTGTGCTGTAGTGCACAATATAGATATTTTGTGGGCACTATCAATGGGCTACATTCTGTCAATTCTGTGGAATGCACTCAATGGCCGGTAGGTGGCCCTGTTGTTACTTCCATATTTCCTTTAGGATGGCAGACCAGGAGACCATGCTACTGGGAAAGAAACGGAGAAGAATTTATTTGAAATCAATATTCTCACCAAAATTATGTTGCACCCATCCCACGCCAGATACATTGGGTGACAAAGCACATCTTGCCTCGGAAATCTGCATGTGCGCTGAGCATGAGAAATTGGAGAAATAAATATGTACAAAACAATGCATTCATTAAAAAAAAATGTGAGAGACTATAAATGCACACAGTTGAAAAATCAAAACAACATGCTTCTAGTTTGTGGAGAAAAAAGCAGACCCAAATGCTTTTGTTAGAAATCATATATAAATATATAGACATAAGCAAATAAAACATGAATAATGCCTACCAGTTTACATGCAGAAAGAAAAGAATACAGCCTGAATATAAAAAAAGAATGCATGGAGGCAACAAAATCGTGACTGAGAGGTTTATCTTTTTACATTTCTACTGTAAAGCAGGTGGGGGAATAGGAGCAAGAACCAAAGATCAGAAAGGGAATGAAGGAATGGTATGGTAGCTCGCATGCATTGTTACCGACGTGTGTTTTTCCACTTCTTGGCATATGAGAAAGCAAAGGGATTTGACAATATCTTCATCCAAGGACACAAGGAAACAAAAAAAAATAAAGGAGGGAACTATGGCTCTGGTGGATTAAAGGCAGAATCTGGTATAGCTACCATGGACAGTTAGGGAACAAAGTACAAAAGCCAGGCTACAACTCGATGTTAAGAAGAAAAAATAATGACCACAGATGATTTATGTAACTTAAGAGCAAATGAAAAAGAGTTAAAATAGTTGAAATCGTTAAAAGATTCTCATGCACCAGTAAAAATATTGATGGACCCCTCTGGATTAGTTTTCTCCAGTCTTGGTTTGACAAGAATTTACCAGAATTTGCACTTATTTTTCATCTTTTATAGAAAAAGAACTTTAGGTGGGGGAAAAAATCAATGTGAAAGAAACCAAAACAGATTCAGCCATGTATCTCCAGGGTTTTTAATGTTTAACTCTTAAAAGTCTGCTGTTAAATCCTTCTGTAATCAATTTAGTTTTAAATTAGCCTTACCATCCCTTTGTTTCCAGTGGCTCTTCAGTTTTGCCACCTATATAGCAAGTAAACACAAGGCATTCTTCACGCTGGCAATTTGCGTGTGCGTACATGCTTGTGCCTTCAGGCCACCTGTCACCATATAGCTTTTACCTGTTAAGTCTGGTGCAAATGGAGAATTTTATTTCATCTTTGAAAAAATTTCCAAACTTTACCCTTTTGGGCGGGGGGTCTTTTTGAGCCCGAAAGCTTTTACGAAATTCAAAGTAGAAGCAGCAAAACAAACAACTTCCCCTTTACTAATTAAAATAAGCTTGCAGACAGTCATGAGTTTCCAAACATTCATATGGGGCCACCACATTGCTGAAGTAGCCAATTGACTAGGAGCATTCCAGAAGAGGGCACCTTTTTGACTGAGCTGGCATCAGTAGTTGGCTGCCTGCATCTGTCTCCAGCAACCCAAGCCTCCTAATTTAATCACCAAGCTTCTCATGAGCACCACTGAACTTCACCCAACATGAATGACCTTCAGCATCTTACATAATCTGCTAAGATCTAAAATAAGACAGACAAGGAGTTGGGTAATTGCATCGATCACATTTCCATCTTCCGTCTCCACTGTCTCCTTCAGTATCTGAGCCAACAGGAAGCTGAGGGCTTACAGGAGGCTGAGTAACTGGCTCATTTGTTGTCCTTAGGCAACATTAGCAATTATTCTGATGTGAAAGAAAGGCAGGCCCTTACACCAGGGATTGAATGCAGTCCTCTAGACTTCTCGATTCATGGGCCAAATGCAGAACTTTAGACTTCTCTATTCAGATCTCCAGACCTTGCCAGGCTACCATGACCAACCCAAGACATTTTGCTGCCTCAGTTGAAGAACCAGAGGGCTCTCCCTTCCATTCCATGCACAAAAGCTGCTTGGAGTGCCACTATTGATACTTTCATTGCCCAATGGGAGGCTCCTCCAATACACCTGAAGGTAGTAGCGTACCTGTGAGCATCCAGGGCAGGTTTATTAGCATACAAGTCTATCCTTTAGCACCTGCTGCCAGAGGCAGCTACCCCTCTCTGTCTAATGATAGAACCAGGCCTTCAGGCCAAGCCTCATCTGCCCCACAACAGGTTGTTATTTATTCCTTTCTCTGCCTGACAGAAAGGACCTTGCACTAGCTAGGGAAAGAGATATCCCTCAGCCTGTTTGCTCCAAAGTATGAGCTCCACTGCATCCAGCCAGTCTTACACTTTAGCCAGTGCAATGGTTGTAGGGCCACTAGGGCTTGGAAAAGTGGTCATGATGGCTGGGAGATGCTGTGAGTTATAATCAAAAGAGGAACTTTCCCAAGCTCTGATGCACACATGTGTATTTCAAAAAATGGAAACATACAAGCAAGTTCTAGATTAAGATAAACCATCTCCTTTTATTTGACATGTCTCTGTAAGAAGTCAAGTGACATCTGGATCCTAAAAGCTCTGTGATTAGGGTTTTCAGCCTGAGTTCTCCTCATTTACTACGTACAGCTGAGAATAGCACTAAAGAGATTTGATCAAGCTGGTCAGATCCCTTCTCATCCACTTGTCGTCTGCCCTTCCAATCCCCTCGAGTTTATGGCTCCTTTCCACATTCTTCTGATTTTGATGCGTTGGTGCTCAAATTTCTTCACAAGAGGGAAGCAATGCCTGCAGAGAAGGAAAGACAGACTCATTCACAACACACAGGAAGACAGAACTGTCTGGCATTCACCATGGAAATGGGCCATGGCTCAGTAGCAGAACACCTCCTTTGCATTTCAAAAGTCCCAAGTTCAATCTCGAGAGTGTCCAGGTAGGGTTAGGAAAGATCTCCATCTTTATGTGTGTACACCAGGAGCGGCCAATGCACCTTGCCTGAATGGGCTGTTTGCCTGCAGCAGGCTTGGACAGCAGTTTGAGTGTGGGACTAGGACTCTGGAGACCAGGGTTCAAACTCCTGTTCAGCCATGGAAACCCACTGGGTGACCTGGGGCAAGTCACATTCTCTCAGCCACAGAGGATGAGAAAGGCAAAACCCCTCTGAACAAATCTTGCAAAGAAAATCCCATGACAGGTTTGCCTTAAGGTCGCTGTACGTTGGAAATAATCTGAAGGCACACAACAACAACAAGGCTTTCAAAATTAGGCTGGTGTAGATCAACGGTTTGGACACCACCTCCCAGAACCCTGGTCACTGATTGTGCTTGGCTCAGGCTTCTGGGATTTGAAGTCCAAAAATCTGCAGGGCCAATAGTTGAGAGCCCTGATCCAGGTGGGTTAATGTTCTGACCTGACAGCAGCCTCATCTTCCCCTCTCTACTCTGATCATGTATGGTTCAAATTTTCACTGGAGCCTGCATCCATATAGCATCTTCTGTACTTCACACCTTCTGCCCCGGCCTCACAAGCCGGTGCCCTCCAGAAATGAAAGGACTAACATTCTCATCATTTAGTGGTCAAGAAGGCTGAGAGATACAGTCCAAAACACTGGAGAAACACAAAGTCAGAGGAGGGAGGCTCCTGTTCCACAACACACAGGGGGCAATGGGAATTGGCCATCAGAGATGCAAATAAAGCTACAGCCATATCTCAAAGCTCAAGTACATATAACGTTACAAAGTGTTTCTTTACCTATATACTTACCATTACTATATTTGCACTGCTTCAGGGCCTCATTAAAGCCCTCGCACAAAGTCAAGTCACTCTGGTTTGTAGCACAGTCAAGGAATTGCTTCATTTCATAGTGGCAGGGTCCATACTGGGGTTGCTGATAGGCTGGCTGCTGCCTGGTCTCCTAGGGAAAGATGACATCCATTCAAGTGATGTCAGGCAGAGTTGGCCTTGTGTAGCTTGAAATCAAGCTCACCCTCGATGCAAAGAACATCTTTCCATTGGGGAGGAGATGCTGTCGAACTACAGCTCCACCATTCCCCTCCACTGGCTCTGCTGGATAAGGTTGCCAGCAGTTCAATAGCATCTAGATGTTCCTCATTCTTGAACTAGGTTATGGTCTTTAAAATACATTAATAAAAATAAGTATTGTTATTATTTATATATCCTGCCTTTTCCACAAAACTAAGACTCACAGGGCTTACAACAATTAAGGCAAGTACAGATAAACGCACTAGGGCATACACAATTAGTTACTGCTAAAATGTGATTGATCTCTGGAATTAAACCCATTTTTGAAAAATCAATTAAATATCCAAGAGGATAACCCAAAATAAAACCTCTGTGGTTCCTGCCGTGTTGAATTTCAGAATCTAAGATCATAGAGAGAAATTCTGTCCTTTTGTATGGTGCTTTACAAAAGACATATGAATAATAAACATGAATAGGAAATTAACCAACAGAAACTTACACTGCATTTACTCACAAGAGTAGCAGTTGACTTCCTACTCCTAATATATACATACACAGTTGAGCAATGACAGCTTTACCTGAGCAGGGCTGCTTGCTGGTTTTGCTGGCTCAGAGCTTCCACTAAATGCTCCAGTGAGAGCGCTGCCAACCACATGGCCTACAGCAGAGCCAACAGCTACTCCTGCCGCAGTCGTAGCCATCTGGGCCATCAAGCCAGGCTGCTGGGACTGACTTGCGGTAGCCACCGCAGAAGGAGGAGGATGAGCTGGGGAATGGGCATGAGATGGAGCTGGACTGCTGAACAAGAGAGAGAATGACAGTAAGAAGATGACAGTGGCATATCTGGGGAGGTACAAAACGGCTCAAAATTTTCAAGCCTGTAAACCAGGAGTAGGGAACACTGGCTCCTTTCAGATCTTCCAGATTTTATTACTGTATTGTTTCATGAATTTAAAACTCAAGCAGGCAGATGGGTTGGGCTACACAAATCAACAGAAAGACACTACAGTTATATGCTGGAAACCACATGGGGCAGGGGGGATTTTCACCTGACAGCTCTGTCAATATGATAGAAAAGGCAGGCCCACATCTTGCAGATCTAGGTACCCTTGCACTTTTCTTGATAGCTTCCCTTGGCATTCCTAATAGTCTGAGAATGACATGAAACATTCCAGAACGCTACAAAACTTTCAGTACCTTAAAATGCAGTCTTCCTGTCTGTCCCCCTTTTCCTCCACACTTTGCACAACTAGTTTTTCCATCTTCCTCCTACCTTTCACTGCTCTTCTCCATCTTCATCACCGTCCCCATCACTACTACACTCTGTCTGTTCTGTTCCCTACCACTGCTGCCCAGATCTACCTTTCCTGCCCTCCTCCTCCTCCACCACATCATCTATATATTAAAACAAATCATCCCTAATCATCATGTACTATACCCAAACGCATTGTTCCAAACATTTCCATGGCTTGTGGCAATTTGTTTCTATCTGTCCCTACGATAATATAATTAATAAAAGGAAACCAAATTTCTATAAATTTACCCACATCTGCTTTTAGCTCTTTCACTTTTTGGTTAGTTTTTCCAGTACAGCAAGATCCCAGACCTTGGCGTACCATTTGTTAATATTTGTCAGCGGCTTTCCAATTAGAAGCTTCTAATAATAAAAGCGTAATACGATATTTCAGGGATAAATTAGCATGTGGTCTACAAAAAGTATTCAACCGAGCTAGGAACAGACTGCACCCGATTCATATTATTACCTATTTCCAGGAAGATCTCTTCCTGGAACATGGAAAACTTAGCACAGTTCTACCACATCTGAAAGTAATTGCCTGATAAATTACAACCATTGCAATTTTTTGGAGAGTAATGGTAGAAAGTTTCTAATGCTTTCATCAGTGTGAATGTTTTCATCTATGAATGTTGTTTCCCCAGACTGAACAGATATTGATTTGAAGTGTTCCAAGTGTTTGGAGGACGAAGAGAAGCAAAGAAGAAGAGGGGGGAAAAAACTCATTGCTGGCACCAGAGGTGACTTTCTACAGAGCTTGCTGCTTCCTGCCTGTGAGCCTTCACCAAGCCCAGGCAGGTCTGACTTGGGAAATTGCCTGTGCTGCAGAGTTTGGAGATGTATCTTGGGTATGGGTCCATGAACTGATATACCCTGTTGTTTAATGGATTGCAATATCCAGCCTTTGCTTGAATTCGCAGGAAAGATCTTAATTTGTATTTATTGTTGTCCTTTTCATTTCATTATTTATCATTTTCATTCCCCATCCCCCCAAAATAAATTCTTCTCAAAGAAACTTAATACCTTCAAGTAGGGACAGAATAACTAGGGCCAGTGAGCCGATGGGAAAACCTGAAGCCAGACATAAAATGATTTCCAGCAAAAACCCCCCACAGGACAGATCTCTTCTGTTGTTACCAAAGAAAAAGAGGAACCTATAAAAATACATTTTAGCTTGTTCCAAGAGGAGCACGAATAAAAAGGTGTGTGTGTGTGTCACACACACACATATAAATAAATAAAAGCAGCATCTTGTTATTGCTGCACAAAACCCACCCACTGCTAAAGCTTTCAAAAGGAACATCTATTTATTTGTCCTTATTTTTGTCCTGAAATGTCATTACATTAACTGTTTTCTAAGAACTTAATGGTGCCCCTTGTGTTTGACGTGTCAGTGCCAGGTTCCTACACCATCCGTCCTGTGAGTAATGCAAGAATCCCCAGGACCTCTTCCGCTGCCCACACACCAAACAACCGCCTCTAATCTGCCCGCCTCCCTTCGAAGGCAGGCAACTTTCAGCTGGAAACCCAAAGTCATCCAAGGTTGCACCAACTGTTTGCAGTGCCAGAATTTTTGACGTGTGAGAAGCAGTGCAGGGTGGTAGTTGGGGTACAATATTATAACTGGTTTCAGACAAGGGTTTGACTGGTCACCCCTCTGTCTTTGGGGTGGGGGGTGCGGGTGCCTCCAGATCACATCCTTTCCCACTTGTCCATCTCTAAGGCCTTCCCATACTTTCCACCAAAAAGCAGGGGAGAGGTAAGGGGGGAAAGGACAGTCCTGCAACGTCTTTCGACATGACAATAGGGAATCACGCAATCATAGGGCTGGAAGAGAGAAACCTCCCAAAAGAAGCCTTCGCCCCACTCCGTCCTTCATCGGGGCGCAATCCCAAAGTGTGGCCAACGGGATGCTCTCTAACTGACCTTGACTCCAGCTCCCAGGGCTGTTGGGAGGGAAAAGGAGCAGAAACATCTACAGCTCTTGGAGAGTCCTGGAGTCAATGCAGATCATATACTTCATGTACACCAGTGGGGGAGCCATCCCGGTGTCGTGGTTGGAGCCTTGGACTGTGATGCTGGAGACCAGGGTTCGAGTCCCGCTCCGCCATGGAAAGGCACGGGGTGACCTTGAGCGCATCCCGCCCTTCCCGCCCCAGAAAGCCCCGGGGGACGAGTCGGCCTGAGAGTCGCCACCCCTCCGCAGTGACTGGGAGGCCCACGGCGGCCCCCCCCGAACCCCAGAACTCTCTGGGCGACCCTGGGCTGGCCTCTCTTTCTCAACCTGACCCAGGGAAGAGGATGATTTGGGAGGTGAAGCGAGAAAAGACGAGTCACAAAAGGCCTCCTCAAGCCGACGGTGCCCCTGAGCATGTGCAGACGGCTCTTCCTCGCCCCTCCCCTCGGGACAAGAGAGAGGGCCCTGTTTGGGGCAGGGAAAGCAGCGTGAGGAGGGCCCGGGGCAGGGTTCCTTCCCAGCGAGGCCCTCTTCGGGGCCGAGCTCGCGAGAGGCGCCTCTTCGACGGCCGCCGCCCTCTTACCTGGCCGCAGGCCGGGCCCCCGCGCTTCGGCTGCCCCGGGGCATGGTGAGCTCAGGGCCCTCGCTCCGTTCCGCGCCTCCGCCCGCAGACGGGACAACCCCGCTCTCCTTGAGCGCCGGCGTTACGCAGCGCCTTTCTAGCCCGGCACCCACGTGGCCCCAGAGGTTATCTCCCCCCCATCCGAATGAGAGCGCGCCTTCTCCGCATGCGCAGTCGGGACGAGCGAAGCTGTTGCCCTCGCTTTCCCAGAGGAGTCCCTCTCCCCGACGCATTCCTTCACAGAGAGCGCCCAACAGGTAGAGCGGCAGCGACGCCGCGCCGGCGCCTTCGGGGGGGGCTTCCTTTCGGCACCGACACGGCCCTCCTCCTCCTAGGCTGGGACTGTCCGTATTCAGATAATTGGGACAAATAGTTAAATATTTGAGGTTGAGGCCAACGTACGGGATTTCTCCCCTAGCTCGACCTCCGCCAAGGAGACAACTAGGCCGAAACCGGATACGCTGCCTGAGGGGCTGCGCGCGGGGCTTCTCCCCTTTTCATAGCTCTGTGGACCCCGCGCCCTGTCTCCCGCTCCAGGTTTCCGGAAGCAGGAGGGGGGCTCGGCCTAAAGCTGGGCCGCTGGCCGGTCCTGACTGCGGAGCGAAACGCCCGCGCCCCGCCGGACGGTGCCGGTGCCCACAGCGGCAGGGAGGAGAAAGCCAGTGTCATGTGGCCTGGCAAGCCCTCCCCGCTGTCGCCCCCAGCGCTGCACAAAACGGGACGCGAACAGGTTCGTGCTCTTTCAAACAGACGTCTTCTTGGGTTGGGAAGGAGTCGCAGGTCCGCGCTCGCGCGCCCTCTCTCTTGGGTTGCCTTCCAGCCGTGTTGTAAGGTAGTGTCTATCTTAGTCTAAGCTAGTGTCCGCCCCATCTTGTCTCCGTGAGTTCCGCAGGTGAAAACTAGCCTACCTTGAGGGACCCCCCCACGTCCCAGTGCTCCCCGTAGGTAGGGGGAATGTCCATTTTCCCCAATTTCTGCACCGTTGGAGAGAGGAGCTTCAGTTTAGGACAACCATGTGAAGGAGAACAAGGTTGTTATCCCTTATCAGGACCGGCTGCTCATTTCGGGTGTCCTGAAAAGACAGCAGCCTGTTGGTTGCTTCATTGGCTACCAATGGCATTTTACTGGGAGGAAAAAGTGGGGAGGTGGCATTTCATTTCAGGTGCCAAAATCACTGTGATCTGCCCTTGGATATGGGGGGGGGGTGTTGCCCTGCCTAAGGCAGCAAAATGCTTTGGGCTGGTCCTCCTGCCCCCTGGCAAAGAATGTTTGATAATAAACCTTTTGCACAAGGTTGGACTGATTGATTATTTATGTATGTATTTGGCTGCCAGAAAAAGATCCCACCTGATCACATAACAAGAAAAATTCCGCAGAGTATCTGTTACTGCATCCTTTTCTCTCTCTAGCTCTACCAAGGGAAAACTGGAGAGGGCTCCTGAACCTTTGTCTAAAAGAGAGCATTTCAGCAGGCGCTGCTCATTCCTTGGTTGCATGACAAGCAACATCTTCTGAAATGCCTGTTTTTATGCAACCATTAAAGGTGCAGGGGCTCCTCTCCAGTTTTTAGGCTAGAAACTTGACACGGTAGCCCAACGTTGCAATATTCCATCCAAGTTAGAACTCTTTACCAGGCTGAGAACAAGGATCCTCTTTTGCTTCCTTCTCTATTCCTGAGAATGTGGTTTCCACCCCCACCGCCACCCCCCACTTCTGACTTGGAAATGCTAGGATTTAGCGGGGACCTCCTGAGGGTAAAATATTTGTTCTGCCATTGCGTTAATGTCCTTCCCCATGACACAACTGAAGGAAAAAGGTGGTAGCATGATGAAGAGCTTGTGAGCAGGGTAAAAGACTTACACAAGTACATTTTATTGCAGGCCACTTCTCTGGCAGCTTAGATGAGGTTGAAAGCTTTAGTCCACCCCAAGTGGTCTAAGAATAGTTCTCTGTATTCACAAGCTCTTAACCTGCTTCTATTTAATTTTTTGGAAAATTAGAACAAATTCCGCCCAAAAGTAGCTTCTGGCGTATGTTCTCTTTGTGTAGGCATGCCAGGAAAAAAACAACACAGAACATCAGACAGGATAGTTTCATACTTACAATTTGTTAGCAGACCAACAGAAATATTGAAATACCACGGAAAGATGTTTTGACTTCCGCATACTTCAGCTACTTTAAAGAGGTGCTTTCTGTACCCAAGGCACTTACACAAGGTACAGCAGAGCAATCTCGGGTCAATAAATGATGCTTGGTGTTATCTACTAGGTTGAAAAAATGTGCATTAAGGTATTAAAATCAATATAACTAGAAGTAAATCCTGTTCTTTAGAGTCCTGAATCTAATAGCATTTCTGTTCCAATCTCTGTCAGATTGGATAGGTCACGATGTTCCAAATAAAGTGCTCTACCATTGCTTGTTCAATTTTTCTGTCAAAATTGCAGGTTTGTGGGTTTTCAAGCATGTACCTATGTCAATTGTTTTTCCTATGCACCATAGATGATAACCTGCTTGCTTGCACTTGGTGACGTAAATTACACTGTGTGACCCATACACAATGTTTTGTTTAATACACTAAGTCCTGTTCACCACTTTGCCCTTAAAGGTGACTGTCTTCCTGACATGAAAACAAGGGATACAGCAGCTGAATTCACAAGGATGTGATCAGAGATTGCTGATCTGAAGACAGCAGCTCTCACTGGTAACTTCTAAAGCTTCAGAAGCTGGTGGCAGGAAGCTCTAACAAGAAACGGGGTGATAGCTGGGGCATATCAAAGTGTGGGTACTAAAGAAAATTCATGTTTTAAAATCATGAAATGCTATAGTAAAATCAAGAGCCATGAAGAGTCAACAATATCATTAAAACAAAGCAATGTGGGATAGTGATTAGGAGAGAGGTGGGCACAGTATGCCTCCCCAGCTGTTTTGGAGGGTCTTGATCCTTCAGATCCCTCATTCTGCCTTTTTGTCTCTCCTACAAACTCTCCATCCAAAGTGGCAATTCAAACAGTTGCAGATCCCCTCATTGTTTAACATGAAAGCCAACATTTCTAAGTCAGCAGACTTCCGGCCACTTCATTTCCCCCACCATTTTCTGACAGAAAACTGGCGTCTGGACTCGCCAATAGCTCACCTGTGGTTTACAGTGCTGAACTGGGATGTGGAAGATGCAGGATCAAGTCCTTACTGAGCCATGAAACACACTGCATTAAGCATGGGCCTATGACTCAGCCTCACAGCATTGTTTTGAGAATGAAGTGAAGAAGAGGAGTCACACTTGAGCCCATCCAAGAAAAGGCAGGGTATAAACGTAAGCAGATATGGCCCTACCAGGAACAGGAAAAAAATCAAAACACTACCCTCAATTCTAACTTTTAATTGAAAGTTCTAAACAGAAACAAGAGTAGAAACATATATTGCCATTCCCCTTGTCAACACAGGTGAATATGTGCATACTGAGCTGGTACATCTCTAAGGTCAATCTCTGCTGGCCTGCCATAGCCAACCTAAGGACAACACTGATGAGAAAAAGACATTTCCACTTTCAAGCATAATACTGGAAAAATAAAGCACCAGAGGGAGAGCACAAAAAACGAACAATGATGAAAGAAAGAGCTTCTCTAACAGGTTTCTAACAGGTTGTGAGGACTCTTAAATCTTGTTGAAACATACGGAGGCAATGAAGGGTAAGAGGAACCTAAACAGAGGGGAAAAGATGAGGGGCCAGCATATCAAAACAGCAGCTCCAATACTGTCTAATAGGATGATCACCACGAGCAAACTCTGGAATGCTCGCTAGGACAGCATCTGTTCAATCTTCTACTCAGGGAGACTGCCTAGCTTATAATTTCTGTCTCAAGGATGGGAAATGTGTAGCTGTCCAGATGTTTGCAAACTCCCAGCATCCCTTACCACTGCCTATGCTGGCTAGGGCCGATGGAAGTCACAGTCCTGTAACAACTGGACAGCTGGAGGTTCCCCAACACTGTCGAGCCCCAATACTGCCTTTGTGGTGGGGTTAGTGCAACAACATTCTACTCCCTTACTTGGCCTCCATGCTGCACTCGTAATGGAAAGGTGCAGCACACAGGCTGGGACAGCCAAGTAATTCCCACAGTAGCTTGCAACAGCAGCAGCTACTGAATATATTGAGAACTGCTCCATCTCTGTGTTATCAATGTGGCATAAGAGGCAATTATGGGTAAAGCTGCTTTGTGGCATGGAGTCCCACTAGTTCTAAAGGAGCATTTTTTTCTCTCCAAATAACAGGCCCCTAATCTTAGCAATTAAAACTCAATCTAAAAAGGGAGGAAATTCATGTTTCAAAGTTTAGATTACAGACAAATGATACAGCCAGGAAATTCCAGTTTTAAGAAAATTCCACTCCAAATTTCAGTGCTTACTGGAAATGTAGAGCAGGAAGATACCAGACTGCTCCAACCAGATCTCTCTTTTGTTACAGGACAAATTTGTAAATATTTGAATGTTTGGCCTAAGTTTTACAGGGAATACAAAGCCAGAGGTGGGGGACTACCTCCTCTTTTTTTACAGTTCATGGACTGGGATTCAGACACACTGAAAAATTCCCTTCCTGATACTTGCTGCCATGTTTAAATCCCCAACAGACAATTGTTCTGAGGGGAAAACTAAATAAAGCAGCAGCAACACAGAAGGCTCTCATGGACAGCCAGTAAGCTTTGTGCCTCCCTTGACGTTTACCTCCAATCCTGCAAAAAAATCCAAATGTGCCTCCAGTCCTTTCAGAGCCTGTGAACAAAGCTGTGAAAGGGAAGGAGCCCTGCCTCAGAGCTAGGCCAACTGTGGCCCTCTAGAGGTTGTTGTACTGCTGGTTTAGCTAGTGCTGAGGAATGACACAGCCATATCTTGTTATAACATATTAAATTAATACATTTGTGATTGGCCACATTACCAACCTGCCAATACAGCCAAGCAAAGTGAAAGAACATGCCCCCATACAAGCATCACAAGCAGTTTGGGATCTCTACTATCATTTCCAGTAATTTATATAACACTACAAGGGAGGGGTGGCATAGAAGAGCAGGGACTGAAAGAAGCCAGGAGGCCAGCTTTACTTTCCAGATAACTGCTCATAGACCTTTGGCACATAGTCATCCCACTCAGCCTGGTAGCATGTGCCCGCCACGGGGGCCGCCAGCTTATACTTCTTGCGGAAATAAGCCACTTGAAAGTTGCCACGTTGATCCGCGGACCGGTTGCTGAGAATGGGCTCAGTGCAGTTCAGTTGCTGAGGCTGCTCATACACCAGCCACACGTAGCGATGGAGCCCTGTCAGACACAAGAGAGTCGAGTAAGATCCATCTGCACATTCCAACATAACCAGGCTGTTCAAAACCCCCTTCAGCTACATCCAGACTTCTCTAAGAAAGTGGCTGCTTTGTGTACTCTACAAAATCTACACGGATGGTGCTACAAGAGGTGGGCAACCTCTAGTCAATTTGGATTACAATTCTTTATACTCCCTGACCGTTGGCCATGATGACTAGTGCTGGGAGGAGGGGTGAGGTTGCAGTCTCCGCTCTTTGGAGAGAGGCACTGTAGAGAAGGCTGCCATATGGCACCCAAGCCTGCTGGTTACAAAGCCTGTTCAAAGTCGGCCACTAATACTCGCAATGAGTAGTCTGAACCAGTGTGCTAGATGATAGCAAGAAAGACATCCAGGCAGGCCCAAGCATCTTCTCCCTTCTTGTCCTTCTCTTGTTGATGCACAGATTGCTGTTCTTAGGTGCTGCGCTATTCCTGCCTCTTCCCCAAAAAGTTTGATTTTGATCTTTCTTTGTCCTAGAAAGAGGCAGCCACACACCTCTGTGATACCTGTATCCATAGCTGTGCCTGAGAAAACCAGCTCTGGGGGTTTGGTAAACTACATTAGGATTTCTCTTCTGATCTACCCCTGAATAAATGTCTAGCAAAATTTAAATGCAAGTTTCCTTTTTCAAATTACCATTTCCCAGAGCATTTATCTTCTTTGAACAGCTACACACTCAGCACCAAACCACTGTTCTCTGCTACTATAAATGCACTATATTTTGTATAAAGCTGAAATACAATGGCACAGTACAGTTAAACAACTGCTTATGCATAACTGAGCCATTCTAGGAGTCACCGGGGCAGCCAATTAAGAAAGCACTGACAGGACGTTTTAAAAGTTTGCTTTATTTCCCCTTCCCAACACACAGAGTGAAAGCAATGGTGCAGATCACTGAAACTGAACTGTTCTGCTTGACTGTTCTTTGCCTCTTAGTCCCATCTTACTCTGATAACAGGCCTGGGTTTCCGCCTGGAAGGAACAACTCAATAGAATCAGAGAGTGAACACTCCTCTAAAGCAGTGGTTCTGGCCCTAATAGACAGCAATTAAGGTAGATACAGGTTACCTACCTGACCCCTTAGGAGGGGCAGATCCAATGTAGTCTGACAGGACACAACCACTGTTGATGTCATTGCCCTTCATGTTGGCCACCAAGAAATGGTGCCATTCCCTAAAGAAGAAAAGAACCTGCCTCAGTTGTCCCAGATGAAATCTTACAGCATCACTACAAACTAGACGGAGACATCCTAGGTGAGTCAGCCTTGTCTGACAGAGACTCAAACACAGGGTAAGAAATTTCACCAACTAGTATATTAGACAGCCAGCTGCCAGTACCTGAACCAGAGGGCAACAGCAGATGTTTTTGCAAGCTAGAACAGGTGCTGGGTTTTTTTTCTAGCATAGGCATACCTCAGTTAACAAAGCCTCTGACAAATAAGCTTGCTTTACAACATCTTTGTTACATCCACTGCAGCCCTCCTTTTCCCCTTGTCCTCAGTCTAACTGGAATTTTTTTTAATAGCATCAGCACTGGGAGGATGGCAAAGGACTGCTAGAGAAAGACAGACTTTCAGTTTTCAGTTCATATCATATTCTTCCTCTAGCTTACTGATGCACACCAGCACATATGTGCACTGATTTAAATCAGTGCCAAAAAAAAAAAGGGGGGGGAGTCTTGAAGCAATCACACAGTTGTATCATGGCTTGGCTGGTGTGTATGAGTGACCTGTGAAGAAAAATACAGCAACTGAAAACTGCTGCACGGTATGCAAAGACTTCACCTCCAAGTGTACATTTTAAAAAATCTCTCAAGTTAAAAATCAAAATAAATAAAGGCAAAGCAAACACACACATCGGTAACAGAATGGAAAGGGGCAGGCTGTTTGTTTAATTTTCATCCTGCCTGTCTCCTGCCATGAGAGATTAAAACCAAGATCAGAACAAAGTATAGCTGAAAACCTGAAGTTTTTTTTAAAGATATCCTATTAAAAGACCACCGATTTGAAACAGCATAAAAGCATATAGGAAGTGTAACACTAAGAATAAAAGTATAACACATATCCTATTAAAAGACCCTTCTGTGCAATTGGTTAATTGCTAAATGCCTGCTTAAATTACGAGGTCTTTTCATGCTAATGGAAAGAAAGCACAGAGGGCCAGCCTAGCCTCCTGTGGAAGAGAATTCCACAATGTGGGAGCAGCCACCAAGAAGGCCCTCTCTTTCGTCCTCACCAGATAGGGCTGTGAGAATGGTGGAATCAAGAGACACCCCCCTTGCTTGACCTTTCGATTCAGGCGGGCTCATTCCCAATCCCTTTGCCAAGCAGTCAGTACATGTGGCACAACTCACATGCACTATCCATCCTACTGGCTCAAACGCAGCACAGAAATTCTAGATAATACTACATGATTCAAACTCTCCCAGCTCTCTCACCTGAACTTGGGATTTTTCCTGCTAGGAGCATCAGGGTCAGTAAGAACCAAAGCATAGAATTTCCCTGGGTCACAGGTTTCCCATTCAATGCTTGTTGGGCGATCCTTCACCTGCCAAAACAAAATGGCAAGACATTCATCATCCATTTTAAAAAGGGAAAAGACAGAGTACTCTCCATCATCCCAAGCTGGTGGACCCGAGCTGCAGGCTTACCTAGCAGCTGCAAGTGAGCATTTCAATTTCCTACAGTGTCCTGGAATCACACTATAGTGGGGCTATCCTTCTGGGAAATTTAAGGCAGCAATTTGCAGAACTAGCCTCTAGGGCCCAGGGCTGCTTTTGTTGCAGCGGGCTTCAGCAGAACGCCTAGAACACCTATGGGTGCTGCTCAGACAGACCATTCCCGTTTCCAAGACTGCAACCTACAGTGGAAAAAAAAACCTTGATGCAAGCTGTTCTGCACTGTCATAACCTCATCTTTGCAAATCATTACCCAGGCAGGGAGACTGCTAGGAAGGTTAAGGACATGTTTTAAGATAACAGCTTGCAAAGCAAAACAACGGATTCAGAAGAGAAGAACTCTGACCTCGAGTTGAGAATCAAGTTCTACCCAGCATTTATGCCCACCCAAAGAGACACAATCTAAAGTGGATAGATTCAAATTTTTTAGTTGCATTTATACCCCGTCTTTCGTCCAGTGAGCTCAAGACAGCAGAGAAGGTGCTCCTCCACCCCAGACTTAAGACACAAAAACCCTGCGAGGCAGGGTAGGCTAAGAGAGACTGAATTACTAGCCAAAGGTCACCCAGGGAATTTCATGATTCAGCAGGGACCAGAAGCTGATCTTACCAGTCCATCCAAAACTCTGACCAGTAAACTGCTTCACCTCAAAGTTCTCATGGAACTTAATTTCCCTTTTGCTGGGTTAGACCACTGAACCACCAGCTCCTCCAATGGAGAAAGAGCTCTCCTGGGTCCAATGGAAATGAATTGCTGCCTATCTGTGACCCCTCTCACTCCCTACACGTTTATTAGAGAGAACGAGACACAGAGGAGAGGCAGCAAAGAATCAGAAATACATAAAAATCAGTTGCAAAAGAAGAAGGGTGGCACTGGTCCAGTTGCAGCGAGCGCCAGTAAGCACCTGGGAAAGTTTGTTTTTGCAGGGCGTCCTGGGAGCTGTGGTCCAAAAGGGTAACTTTCTCACGCTGAACCCCAGAACAGAGACTCAAGCACCCCGAATAGTGGGGGGAAGGCTCTGAGTCTCCCCAGAATGATCTGGCACAGCCGAACCCCCAAGACTCCTATGTAGCGGAGCCTGGGTGAGTGCTTTGGATCAGAACGGGACCCAATGGACAAGGAGCAGGAACGATCAAGGCAAGGACTGTCGCCGAGCCCTCCCAGTCGTAAGAGAGGCTGCCCGCTGTCCGCCCCGTGCACACCGACTCAGGAGCAAGGGCCGCTTGGCACACGGGGGGCACTTTACATAACACGCTGCGGGCTGGCCAGGGGCTTTGTCCTTAAAGAGGGTTCAAGGCTAACGGGGGGCGCAATCCCTCCCCCGCTCCCAATGCCTGCAAAGAGGCAACATTAAGGACTGATCGCCTGCCTGCCTGCCTGCCAGGGCTGAGCCCCCTGAAGCGCCCCCTCTCCAGGCCGCCTTTCTCCGGGCCTCCTCGGCGCTGCCAACCGCCTGGCATCCAAGGAGGCGGGCCGGCCCGCGGCCTGCCCAGCTTCGCCCGCCTCCCGTTTCGGGGAGATGCCATCTTTGCAGCCGGATGGCACATATGCATGTGCGTTGTTCCTTTGCAACATCTATGCACGCACGCACGCAGGCCTATGAGAAAAGCGGATACAATCTCACTGGATCAGGGAGAGCTATTTCATGCTAGCGTTCTGCGGGCTGCCGAGGCCGCTCCCCCTTCCTCTGGGCAGGAGAGGGCGGCCCGCGGCCGATTAACGGGCTGCTCGTTTGGGAGCAAGGCGACCGCCTCCGCCTCCCACCTCGGCTGGGAAGGAAAGGTCCTTTCCGCACTAGCCGGCTCCAGCGCGATGATTCCGCTTTCACTCTCCTCTGGAATCCCGGCCGGCCCCTCCCGAAACCGCAAACCCCAGGATGCCAGAGGAGGTTGAAAGCGGACTCATCGCGCCAGAACCGGCTAGTGCGGAAAGGGCCAAAGGCCAGGCGCTCTGCCCGCGCCCCAACGCCCGGCCTCGCGCGGTCCCGGGCCTGCGGGGCCCGAGGCGAGCGGCCGGGCCTCCGGCGGACCTGGCGGGCCGCGTTCCCCGCGCCCCGCTGCCTCCCCTTCCCAATGGAACGGCTGGCGCTGGGGCGGGGCAGGGCCGGCGTCCCGAGGGGCCTCTGAGGCAGCCCCCACGGCGCTGGCCCAGGCCCGGCGGCGCCCACTCGGCCCCGAGGGGAAGGAGGGCGGGCCCCGCGCGGCCCCCGGCGTTACCTGGGTGGGCGTGAGCACTTTGCCCAGCTCGTCGATCTCCACCGAGCCGTAGCGGACCCGCAGGGGATGGGCGGGCTTCTCCTCCACCTCCGGGAGGTTGAGGGCCCCCCCCAGGCCGCCAGGTCCACGGGCATCTCGGCACCAAGCGAACGCGCGCCCCGCCTCGCCGCCTGCCCTCGGCCGAGTAACTGGCCCGCCGGGTCTCGGAGGGAGGGGGAGGGCGCATCTGCCGAGTGACAGCCGCCTCCTGCTATCTCAGAGGAGCGAGCCTGCTGGCTCTTCCTTCCCATTGGCTCGCTCGAGGGGCGCGCGAGGCGGCGGCAGGGGGCGGGAGATCGAGCCGTCCGGGGGGGGAGAAACCCCTCTCTCGCCTCCTAGGTTAGCATCAGGCTCCCGAGAGAAGGGGGGCTGGGGTCGCGGGCGCCTCTGAGCATGTGCAGAGTTTCGCGCCTGCCACACGGCGGCCGCGCAACGAGCCCGGCCACTCGGAACCTTCGCGCTTCCTCCGTTGTGGGGAGCGTCTTGCCTTCTGCAATCTGGACCTCTCTTTGGCTGGGAACGGGGGTGGCCCCGGTTGACCTTCCCCCGATGGATCCGAGAGAGAAAAATACAGAGGGTGGGGGGCCCGACGTTGGCAAGCAGGTTGCTATTAATTAATTAATTAATTATTGTGCAGGCCCTTGCAAGGGGCGTGAAACTACCTTGGCCATCCATTTTCAATGCAGCGCCCTTAAGCAGGACTCTTCCAAGCAGGGCATGCAACCAGAAGCGCCCTGGGAGCCTTCTGCCTGGCTTCCTCCCAAATAAAAGTGCCCAGGATACACTGCAGGCACCAGTTCTTCTTTTTTTATGGTCGTTAGGGGGTTGATTCCCACTGATCGTGCCCGGGAAGTCAAGCTCCCCTATTCAGGATCCATGGAAAAGGGTACATAAGACTTGGACACTCCTGCCTGCAAGGGCCATGCATTGCTCTTGGTTCCTCCTAACCTTCTCTAACTCTCCCCCTGAGGGAGTTTGAAATGCACTTCCCAGTTGGGTACAAATCCCAGAATCGGATTCCTGCCTGGGGATGGTGGGATTTGTAGTCCACTATATCCAGGAAGGACCACGTTGAAGAAGACCATCCTTACAGCATTGCATCTCACAACCTGAGCGATTCACCTTTTGGCTGATTGGCTGCATCTCGTTCTTTCCCTCTCTTTTTGACCCTCCTCCATCATCTTCACTCATGGGTCAGGCACTGCAGATGAAGAGAGGACTGCATAAAACTGGGAAAAGTCTGTAAAATGTTTCTTGGAAGTCACATCAGAAGGTCGCTGGTGGCCCTGTGGCTAGCGATCCCAGGTTTCCGCAATCTGACGCTCACTGCTGTGACGTCGAGGGACTTCCAGAGGAATTACCGTACTGCCTTGGTCCAAACCACCACGACAGCACCTTAAAGCAGCTTTCCCCAGATGTGCCCTCCCAGAGGGCTTTGGATGACAGCTCCCATCAGCCTCTGCCAAGATAGGCAAGGACACCTTGCTTGTTGTGTGCCTTCAAGTTGATTCCACTGTAGTAACGTAACTTACGGGTTCGTGCCCCACAGAGTCCCAGTGTCTACAAGCCCTGCTTCTCAAGAGGAGAACATGTGCACTGGGGATTGCAAATATATACTCATGACCCCCTTAATCGTGTGCTGCTGTACACCCGGACACAGCAAGTCTGCTTCCCACCCCACAGCATACAGACATGCTCGGAGGTTGCAACAACTTACTTTTTGGAACTATATGGTTGTTAGTCGTTCGTAGTCAGCCTGCCTGCAGGCTCAAACCTACAAAAATGGTGGTCCCAGAAAGCGACCCTTCTGGGGTCTGTACAGGACCCCAAACGGGGATCTGACAAGTGAGCCAACACCCCACATGCCCACTTCTCCAGTTTAGCATTCGACACTGCAACTTTTAACAAAACGGGGGGGGGGGGTCTTCAGAACAAGGCTTTTAGAGAGCCATCACCAGCTGATGTTCAGAATTGGGGGAGAGAAGGAGGCTGTTGCTAAGCAACACACGCTTCCATTTATAACCCATCTTTTGGCTAACCAGGAAATAAAGCTGGTTAAAGGTTCAAATGAGCAGGGAAGTGCCTTTGGTCCAGTAGGACTGAGAACTCATGTGTTTGGAACCACCCCAGAGGATGCCACAGAACCTTTTTGACATGGCATCTCAGATCCAGAAGTCAAACATTTCTACCTTTTGTAGGTGGAATCATTTCCTGGCTGTGATTTGACTTCACTTGGGGGCCGTTCTTCACCCTCTTTTTTTCTGCCTTTATCGGTGGCCTGGGTCCACCATCCTGCTAGCATTCCAAATCCTCCCCTGCTTCTTGTCTTCCTTTCAGGTCTTGTCCTTTCCTTTCTTCTGGCCTTTTGCTTGCCATCCATTTCTCTTCTTCTGGCAGCTTGCTATTTTTGCTGACTGCTGCACGAGGACGGCTCTGTTTCAGGCATTCAGAAATGCAAACCTCACAGCCCCAGACAGGATCTCTTGTCGTTCTGTCTCCTTTTAGACAGATTCCTTTGAAGCATCTGAGAAAGTGGGCTACACTCCATGAGGGCTCGTGAGAAATAAGATTTGGTCATTTCTAAGGTGCGACAAGACTTTTTGCTGGGTTCGTTGCAAGCAAAACGTAGGCTTGCAAGGCTAGCTCCCTGGAAATTGTTCTTAGGGCCAATGACGCTTGGTTCCCTTGCATCTTCTTGTTGTCTCGCAGCCCAGTTGGTTTCTTGTCCCCATGGACTCGTAAGACGATGGCTCCCAGGAGGGTATCAGAGGCTGGATGTTTGTTCCTCTCGCTCTCTCTGTGTGTGTGAGAGAGAGAATGTTGGGGGCAGAGACAGAGTGAATGATGCATTTGTGCCCATTGCTGTTTGCTTATTCTCCCTTGCTTTCTGGGGAACGTCATCACTCTTCTGTGATGCGGAGGAGACTGTTGCTAAGAGGCTTTCCCAGGTGTGTGCATGTGCGTTTGCATGCATGCCCTCATGTCATCTGTCAACTTATGGGGACGCCGTGATTTTCTTAGGCAAGCAATACTCAGAGGTAGTTTTGCAAGTTCCTTCCTCTGAAATCTGTTGTTGTTGCACCTTCAAGTTATTTCCTTAGGGCACCTTAAGGTGAACCTGACATGAAGTTTTCTTGGCAACATTTGTTCAGAGGGGGTTTGCCCTTCCCTTCCCTATACTGTGTCCAGTTCTGGGCACCCCAATTCAAGAAGGATATTGACAAGCTGGAGCAAGTCCAGAGGAGGGCGACCAAAATGGTGAGAGGCCTGGAAGCCATGCCCTATGGGGATAGACTTAGAGAGCTGGGTATGTTTAGTCTGCAGAAGAGGAGGTCAAGAGGGGACATGAGAGCCATGTTTGAATATTTGAAGGGATGCCACGTAGAGGAGGGAGAGGGCTTGTTTTCTGCTGCTCCAGAGGCCAGGACAAGGAGCAATGGATTCAAGCTGCAGGAAAGGAGATTCCACCTGAACCTCAGGAAGAACTTCCTGACAGTCAGGGCTGTCCGGCAATGGAAGATGCTGCCTTGTAGTGGAGTCTCCTTCCTTGGAGGTTTTTAAGCAGAGGCTGGATGGCCATCTGTCGGGAGTGCTTTGAGGGTGTTCCTGCATGGCAGAGGGTTGGACTGGATGGCCCCTGGGGTCTCTTCCAACTCTACATTTCTGTGATTCTATGATTCCTCTGAGGTTGAGAGAGTGTGACTTCCCGAGGTTACTGAGTAGGTTTCCATGGCTAAGCGGGGATTCTGGTCTCCAGAGTGGTAATCCAACATTCAAACTACGGTACCACCCCAGCTCTCCCTCTGAAATACAGTACGTTGGTATAAAGGGGGGAAACCCTATATGCGGACTAGCTAAGAGTTTGCTAGAGCAACAACACATGGGGTCGGGTCCAAATCTGCACCCCGCTGTCGGTGCGTCCTCGGTCATAAAAACCCCACCTTCAAAATGAAGCTGTTATGCAAGTTTGCAGAAACAGCGGGGAAGAAATATTACCGGCAAACCCAAGCAAGGCTGTACAGGGGAATCTGTTAGAACAACATGCGGGGCAGCCAAAAGG
Organism: Ctenosaura bakeri; assembly: GCA_948474755.1. NCBI lineage: Eukaryota > Metazoa > Chordata > Lepidosauria > Squamata > Iguanidae > Ctenosaura > Ctenosaura bakeri. The sequence goes on from CAOLHI010000808.1 coordinate 273,646, forward strand.
GAGCCAAAGAGCAACAATCACAATGACAGTACCGTGTGAAGAAGAATCACAATAAGCACAACTTGCAAGTCGTAAGTCATGGATAATGCAGCAGGGATCTCTCCGTCTCCAGCCTCGCAAAGCAAAGGCAACAGGAAAAGGGGAACAGGAGCAAGAACTTTGTCATTTGTGGCCATTTCTGCACTACTTTGTTATAGTGCCATGATTCCACCTTCAGCCTCCTGTGGAATCCTGGGGTTTGGAGTTTCCTGAGGCCCAAGAGCTCCCTGGCTGAGAATTCTAACGGCCCCTCCCTAGACTGCAAAGCCCAGGATTCCATAGGAGATTGAAAGTGGAATCATCGCGCTAGAACAATGCAGTGCGGAAATGGCCTACCAGAGGGCCTTGCCCCCCTACACCGTTCTAGTGGGGTTATTGTACTTTCCACCTCCTGTGGAATCCTGGGGTGTGGAGTTTCCTGAGGCCCAAGAGCTCTGTGGCTGGGAATGCTCCAGGCCCCTCCCTCAACTGCAAAGCCCAGGATTCCAGAGGAGGGTGAAAGGGGCCTCATCGCACTAGAACAGGGCAGTGGGGGCACGGCCCATAGAGGGGAGGGCGGGAGTGGCCGTAGCGCTACGATTCCGCTTTCCACCGCCTAGGGACCCCTGGGGTTTGGAGTCTGGGGAGGGGGCGGAGGGCGCTGACCTTTGAAAGGCAGCGAGGGGGCCCAGGGGGCTGCCGGAGGGGGTGAACCTGCCCGTGGCCCTCAGCCCTTGCCCCGCCGGCCACCGCCGCTAGGGGGCGGAAGCGGCTCGCCGGCGGGGCCGGGGCAAGGCGCCGCTCCACCCCGCCCAGCCTCCTCCTCCCTCCCTCCCTCCCTCCCTCCCTGCCCGGCGGGCGCTCCCTGCTTTTGCCAGCGGGGGCCCCGCCGCCGCCGCCGCCGCCGCCGCCGCCTTCCTCGGGCTCGTCCCGGCCGGAGCTGCCATGGCGAGCGGACGGGCGGCGGCGCGGGCGGCGGGGCGCTTCCTCGGCGTCCTCCTCGCCCTCTCCTTGGCCGGCCAGGGCGCCGGAGCAGGTCGTTCCCGCCCGGGAGACAGGGGCCGGCGGCGGCGGGAAGGCTTCCCAGTCCTGCCGGGGATCGGCCCCGAAGCAGAGCCGGGCCGGCGAAGGGGGACGGCCCGGGGAAAGGCACGGGCGCGCCACAACAGCGACGGCGCGGTGTAGGGCAGGTCCGCACGGCACGCTTCCAGCGCGACGATTCCGCTCTCCACCTCCCGTGGAACCCTGGAGTGGGCCGTTGAGGGAAGGGCGCCTGGCGTGCTCAGCCGGAGAGCGCCTTGGCCTCGGGGAACGACAAACCCCGGGATTCCGGAGGGAGTGGAAAGGGGGATCGTCGCGCTAGAACAGCCTCGTGCGGAAAGGGCCAGAGCGAAGCACAGCCTCGGCTCGCTTTTGAAATCCGTGGGACCGCGAGTGGCGTCCAGGTTGTGTCCGCCCCAGCCGGTTCCACTGGACCTCGGGATGTATATGCTCTCATATATATAAGATAGGCACAGTGTATAATGTACCCCTATATTATATAGGTCATCCTATAGGTCTAAACGAATGAAGGAAGGAAGGATCCAGCCAAGTCTGGAGGAAGGTCGCTGGGGATTTCTTTCTGCACATATGTGAGGTCTTTGGACGGGGGGCACAGAAATTAATTCGTTAATTAAGCAATAAATCAAACACTCTCCAAGACACAGCAGCCCCCAGATCCTCACCTAAAAGGCCAGGTTCCTTCCTGCAGCTCCCAGGAGATGAACGACCTGATCCCTTGAAGTTTTGATTGAATTACTCAAATAACCCCCAAAATACTGATGATAACAGAAACATCAGGAGGTTCAGGACGCGCTCGTCGTAAAGAAAAGAGGAAGGAGAGCCGATACCTTTTTGCTTTCGGCACCAGAGCCTGGAGCAATTGCATCCACGGAACCCCTGATCGCCTGGCCTCGGTTCCGGACTTAAGACGGCTTTTGCGATGGCTTATTTGCACCCACTGCCCCCCCCCCAGTAGCAAGTTCAGGTGGTGAAAGGGAGCTGAAAGGGGAGAGAAGGTACGGGCGTGTTTGGGGAAACCCAAAACTTTACAGCCCTGATCTTAAAAAAGAAAAAGAAAACTCAGATTGGCTTTGGAAATGTGAAGGTCAGCTGGAAAAGGAAGTAGGAAACCAGACATGTGAGAGGGAGGGAGGGATGGGTGTGTGTGTGTACCTTCAAGTCACTTGCCAACTTATGGTGACCCCGTAATTCCTTATGCAAGGAATCCTCAGAGATGGTTTTACCATTCCTTTCTCCGAAATATAGCCTACAGCACCTGGTATTCATTGGCGGTCTCCCATCCAAGTAGTCACCAGGGCTGCTTAGCTTCCAAAATCATCATGTGAGGCTTGAGGTGGATGAGCTGGGGAGCTATAGCAGAATTCTGCCTGCAGAACCCTGCTGTGCTGGGCAGGGAAAGATCTGGACCATTGTGCATTGCACAATCTGTACAACACAGTAGATGTTTCATAAATATGAAATGATGATGATGGTTTAGAGTGTTGGCAGCAGCCCTAGGACCAGTGGCAAGTCCATTATGTGGAAGGGGATGATAGTATAGAAATCAAACTGCTGAATGAATGGATGCATCAAGAAAAAATTGCTGCAGAAGATTATGCAGGAATCTGAGGGCCTGTTTCAATCAAAGCCTCCTCTTGCCCATATTAAGAGGAGTTGTGATGGATCATCACCGAGTTCAGGATTAGGTAAAAGGTGGCCCTGCTGATGTCGGATGGCAACCAAGTCAAAGCTTCCCTTCTACAGTTTGGGACAGGACTTCTGTTGAGTTCAGTAGGTTTACTCCCAAGCAAGTGTGTATAAGGTTGCAGCCTAAGCTTCATAAATAAATAAAGGCAAGGCTTCCAAGCAGATCTGAGCGTCAGCCGAGGAAGAAGCAGTAAAAATTGGCACTTAATGGCCATTAGCAGTATCCTGAGTCCTCTGGAGAGGAGCGTATAAATGCTTAATAACAGCTACAAAATGTTGCAGTGTCTCCTTGGATCATTTTCTCCTCTTTAGGGTGCCAGCCAATGAGCCAAGCCATCGTCTTTGGTAGCCTATCCTGTTCACCTCCTTGAGGTTTTCAGTTTTTTGTTTTCTAGTTCACATTTTACAGAGAAGGGAAGGGGGAATAAAAAAGGCAGGAAAGGGAATCTTGTGGCATGTTTAAGGCGACCTGGTTATTTTTGGTATGATCTTTTGGGAGGTGTATTGATAGAGTGAATAGTTAAGCTCGAGATGGAAATGCACACTTGCAAAGTGTGGGATACAGAAAAGGACAATTAGCTCACCACTCATAAACTTTCAGATAATTAGTTTGCCATAAATAACTGTGGCATCGGCGCACTAATACACATCTGTTGTTGGTAATGTCCATTGTGAAAGCCGTACATTCTGCTTTCAGGCAAGTTAGTTCTTCCGAAGGCAGCCTTTAAAAAAAAAAAAGATGATTTTTGTTATAAGCACAAGCATGACAGAAAACAGCCTATTAGTATACACTGTGTGCTGAGAAGCCATTAACTCTCTTCAGACCTCTCCTAATCAAACATAATTTGTGAATGTATCCCAAATCAACTTATTTTCCTTTCTAGCCTTCCCTTGAAATTCTTTTGTTTCTTTTTGTAGAGCCTGTTGTGTTTATCCTATGCAGAATGGTAGATTGTTCCTGGGTACCAGATTTGCCTTATCCAGCTGGTTTTTTCTACCCGTTATTTGAGAAATGCCTGCTGTAAATCTATGAATTTTGAGTTCTTGTCTTGTTGATTTGAACAGATGCTGCATTGCAAACACTTGAGACAGAGGAGGATCATGACAATGAATTTCCAGGCTGTATAGGTGTTGACTTTCCTCTTTTCCCTCTGCAGGAACTGAGGAACGGGTGATTGGGGAAGTTGGAGGCGAGGTGACCCTCACGTGCCAGAACGCATCTCAGCGAGCAGTCCAGGTGGACTGGTTTGATGGGGAACCAGCCACCACCCCTGTCCTCTTCTCATCCGATGGAACGCTCCCTTCAGACTCTCGCTTCTCTTTAGTGAAGAACAGCTCCTTGCACATCTCAGGGTTGCGCCTGGAGGATGAAGGCAACTATACCTGTAAGGAAACGCTCAGTGAGACAGACAGCCTACACAGGATCCAGTTGCTCGTAGCCAGTAAGTTGTCGGCCACCCTGTTTTATTCTGTAGCTTGAAGAAGCATAGAGGCAGTTTACTTGATGGCCAAATACAGCAGGATTTCATAGGATGCTGAAAGTGGAATAAAAGCAGTATAACAGTCTAGTGCAGAAATGGCGTTAATCCAACACTCAAAGCATTACACCATGTTAGATTCTACTCCTAGTTTACACCTGTATTTTGGTCAGATATAAACATGTACGTGCAGGTTTTCATAATGTATGGCTCATGAGGAGAAGGTAATTTACTCTCTCCCACCTAGCACTGCTCTCCCAGTTGCGATTTTGTGCCTGATTTTGGTTGCTGGGCCTTGACAGTTTGATGCCACCACCTCCCTGCTCCCCATAAGAAATGAGAACCCCATAAACCAGTCAAAGCAAGTCCCACCTGGACAGCAGCTGTCCAAGATTCCCATGCCTTACTCAGAACTGCTGTCTGAGATTTAAACTGAAGCCACCAAGAATTGAACCTGGGACCATGTGCTTGGAAAACACAGATGGCTATCACTGACCTATTGCTGCTCCTAGTTGTTTTTTCCCCAGCGAAGCCCCTGCCGTCTGTAGGAGCTCTGATGTTTTCTTACAGATCAGATGGCCTTTTTTTGTTCCCCATACCGGCTTGCTGGCTCTGTTCCCGGTAGAGTTCCCTATTTACTTTCAAGGTGTGGTAGGCAGGCGGTTGGGCAGCAAGCACAGCCTGAGCAGAGAGAGAGCTACACCCGCTTTCTCCACACAGCACCAGAAAGGGTGTAACCTTCAAGCTGTGGGGTACCTCTGCTGGGGCTGAATCAATACACAGGCCTCTATCAACCAGGGAGGAGCAGGCCTACTTAGCTTGTTGTTGTTGCATGCTTTCAAGTCAGCTGACTTATGGTGACCCTGTCCTATGATATTCTTGGCACGATTCCTTCAGAAGTTTACCTTTCCTTTCCTCGGAGGATACCGAGGGAGTGGCACTTGGGCTGGGAACATCTCGCCTCCAGATGTGCTGGCCTACAACTCCCACCAGCTCCATTCAGCATGGCAACTGGTGAGGAGTTGTCTGAAACACCTGGAGTGCTGCTCCTGTTTTAGACCATCACTCTGGGAGTTGCTGCAGTAGGAATGGGGAACCGGTCGCCTTCCAGATGTTGCAGGATTGCAACTCCCATAATTCCTCATCATTGGCTGGGCTGGCTAGTGTTTCAGTCTAACAACACCTGACATGCAACCAGTTCCATGTCCCAGAGCTATGGGGTCATCACATTATCCTAGAGAGAAAGCTTACAGCCCTATCCTATGTGCGTCTCAGAGGTCACTGGGCTTTGCTTCCTATAGACTTAACTTTTATAATTCATTTAATTAACTTAGTTAACTACAGAATTAATATCCTCTGGCGGTGGGCCCACATGGCAATAATGCCAGCCTTAATCTGCTTTTATGTGCTTCTTGGAGATCAAAATTCCATACAAAACTCTGTCTATTGTTTTGTTGTTATTCTAAACTAGACCAACTTCTTGGTTTTGTATTTAGATGCTTCGGGGCCCTTGATGGAACTGGGAGGTTCCATCTAAATAAACAACACCACTTCTGTTTCCCTTTCAGGTGGACCTGACAAAGTGAATGTCAGCATCTACCCCACCACAGCATTGCCAAATGGTACACTGTATGCAAAGAGACATGACATCCTCAATTTCACCTGCACGAGTGACTCCTGGCCTATACCCACAACGAAATGGGATTTCAACCCATCCAGTTCCCAACAGGAGCTATTCACAGAAGTCAATGACACCCTGGGCTACTTCCTCCTCCATAACATTTCACCCAGGTACCAAGGGAATTACTCATGTTTGGCAACCAACTCGCTCAGTGGCCGCCAGCAGACTGTGACCCGTGAACTCTTGATCTATTGTACGTATGCTGAGCAATGCTAATTCATTTATTCGTAAATGTTTATATCTTGTTCTTTAACTGTATTAACTATTGATGGGGGCTCTGAAGGTTGCTGGGCATTCTGGTCTTCTTCCTGTTAATACTATGAGCTTCTACCTTCAGATCCTCCACCATCGTTGCCCCAGTGTTGGGCTCAGACTTCCACAGAAGTCTCCAGGGAGGTGCAGCTGTTCTGCAGCTGGTCTGGTGGTTATCCTCACCCCACACTCCAGTGGAAAAACCAGGAGAACCTGAACTGGACTATCAACACGACTCATGGAACAGACACAACTGTGGTGACACTGAACAGCACACATCTGCTCTACAGGAAGAAGTTTGTGTGCCATGGAAACCATATCTTGAATCAGGAGAACCAAGCTTGCATCATCCATTTGGGTGAGTTGTTGGGTCAGTTGTAGGCAAAACTAAGTAACGTTCTTGAACTATAGTTCTGCGATTCTGGGAGTTCAAGTCTAAAACAGGAAATTTCCCAAGCTCTGGATATTTTATGCAAAATCTTCCACTGCAGCTTTGAGGGGTAAAGAGTCAGTGAGGAGAGGGGTGCTTTTCAGCATGAAAAACAACACAGGGGAAGTCATCTCAAGTGCCTCTTTGATTTTTATCAAGGGTGAGGAAAGTGTGAGTTTCCACATATTAACTAGACCACAGTTTCCATCATCCTTTGCCATTGGTTAGACTGGATAGGGTGGATGGGAAGTTGGTCCATTAGCATTGGGAGAGCCATGTATACCTCAGCCCTGCTTTACTGGTGGTAGCTCTCCAAGGTTTCAGAAAGGAAAGTGTCCCAGCCCTCCTATAGGGATGCCAGGGATTGAACCCAGGATTTCCTCCTTAGAAAGCAGATACTCTGCCCCAAACCTGGCTCTGGTCTAGGTCCAGCTGTGACCACCTTCCCTGCAGCTGTTGTTAATTGTGCTGTTATCTTTATTTATACTTTGCACTTCCTCCAAAATCAGCACTCAGGGTAGTTTACAAATTCAAAAGCTGTTCTTTTTGAAATACAAAACCTTGTGTGGACTCCAGCACATCATTACAATAATATCTCCTTCAAGACAAGATGAGTGGTGAGGCTAGGGTAGCTCAGGGGGGCCCTGGGCTGACTGCATGGCACATGTAGCTTAGGCTTCCTACCACCAAGCCCCCTCCCCATCCCAGTAGCCACCACCGGTGATTGCCTCACTTTGTCTTGTGATCAGGTTTTTAATCTGTCCTTTGCTTTCTTCCTGGTTTAGAAAACCCTTTGGTCATGTCTGACCCGATGCGCAGCTGCTTTGTGGGAGGAACTGCCATTCTGACCTGCCAGTCAACAGCTGGCAACCCGCCAGCCCAAATCACCTGGTTACGTAATGCCTCCCAGACAAAAACAGTGATCCAATCTGGCGGGAGGTTTCTCATCAGCCAAAAGGGCAACGTCTCCACCCTTGTCATCCAGAACTGCTCCCGTGGCACAGATGAGGGCTATTACCTTTGCAAAGCTGAGAACCCCCTGGGGCTGAAGGAGGTGTATGTCCAGCTCACCGTGACTGGTAAGAGACAGACATTGGAACTACAGTGTGCTGGTACACCAGGGAAATGACAAGTGACAATGTTTGCATAAATTATTTTGGGTGCTGTCCAAGCAACACACGCATCTCCAGCCGCTGCAGCTTGCCAATAAGAAAAATGAAATTTCTGCCCCTGACTTTTTGGTGACCTTCTGTCCCTCTGCCATGGGCTGTGAGCTGCCTCAGGTGTGTGAAAGGGACTGCTTTATAGCATCTCGGAGTGAACTCAAGGCGGTCTATGTGATCAGGACCAGTCCTGCCACGAGGCCAAATGTCCTACTCCGTTTCACTGTGACTGCCCCAGGGATGGTACAGCCACAATGGGCAGCTCTCCAAGGCTGTCTTTTTTACTAATTCAGAGCCAAGGCAGTGTGGGAGGGAATGAGCTGGAAAATTGCCTGTGCCTTGGCTCTAAGGACTGCTCAGAGCCAGGAACTACTGAACAGCTGACTCTGTTTAGATATGGCAGTGCCATCATCATTCTGCCCCCTCTTTATCCTATGACAGGGGAGAGTGCAGAGGTGCTCCCCTCTCTGGGACACCAGATCGAGAAGTTAGCCTGGCCAGCACTGGTGTGTAGGAGGCATGTGTGGATAAGGGAAAATGAAGCCTTGTCAGTGGTCCTAACCCTTCCAATATACAGGGGCCTCATCCTTAAATTTAAATGTCAGCATATATTTTAAAATAAACATGTATGCCAGACTTCCTTAACTTGGCACCCCACCTTAGATATGTTGGAATACAATCCTCATTGTCCCCAGTCATGCTGGGGGGAGATACGGGAGCTGCAGTTCCATATATCCAGAGGGTACCAGGTTGGGGAAAATGACGCTGACTCCAGATATCCCAAAGTTGCCATTGTGTCATGGTTTCTTTACCCCCAGAGCCCGTGAACATTGCAGGCATTGTGGGAGTGATTGTTGTCCTATTGCTTCTGGGCATTTTGATCCTTTCTGGAGTCCTTTTATATGCTGGTCCCCGTTTGTGCCCCAAAGGTAAGAGGAGCTTAAAGAATTCTTTCAGGAAAAGCAAATGACAGGAATGCATGTTGGTTTATTAGAAGGCGGGAGGGTAGGCACCAAAAAGAACAGTAAAGCAGTGTCTTCTCTGGGGAGCAGCCAAACTGTTACAAAATAGGGAGCAAACAGTTGGTTCAACAGAAGTCCTTGTTTGAGGGTGAGTGCTAGATAGAGTAACTGTAAGAGCCAGAAAACTTTTCCCGAATGAGCATTAAAGGGGATGCCAAAAACCCTGTATTTTCTTATATTGGTCATACATTTGGTCCTCAAATTACACACCAAATGTGTGGGGGGGCTGCATGTCTGTTTAGAGCACGGCTAGCACTTGGTCTTTGCATTCCAGACTGAGCAATTCGCTCAGTCTGCTGGCAGTAAAATTTCTTCCTGTTCCAGGTTTTCAGATTTTTCAGGAGTTTGGAGGTTCCTATGAGATTTGTGATTTCACAGGAACCTGGAACACTCATGAGAAGCCCTTGTCTCCTGATACTCGAGGCAGGCCCTGTACAATCTCAAGCAGTCTTAAATGTCCCTTTTTGCTGTTTTGAAAACCTGGCAACTCTAGTACTAAAGCAAGGTAAAAAGGAAAATGGGATAGGGAGAGAGATGCCAGTTGCCAATCCAGGCAGCTTCTGCACATGGGAAATGCTGTCTTGCCCATTGCTTCAAGCAGCAGTAAGTCTTGGGCTGGTTTTGTGTTCAAAGAAGAAAATGTTTAATTGTTAAATTGTCTTTTCTCTCTTTCTCCTTTCCAGGCAACATGCTCAGGTAAGTGTGTATCTGTCTCAAATGGAAAAGAGTCAACTTCATCCAGGATCCAATGATGACACAGTGCATGTCTTGCATGCTAAAAGGTTCAGTGAGGATAATGTCTGCCCTAGACCATAGAGAGCCTCTGCTATGCAGAATAGGCAGCAACAGGCTAGATGGTAGACCATTGCCTGGTTTGGCCACCTTCTAGATACATACAAGACTTTTAGATGGTAGCAGGAAGCAAACCACTTCATGATATAAATTCACTGGCAAGTATTTTTGTAGTAGAAGCATGGGGAATATGTGGCTCTCCAGCTGAATGGAGCTGACAGAAGTGGCAGTCCAACAACACCTGGAGAGTCACATGTTTTACCTCTCAGATTTGGTAAGTACCAGGGAAAGGAGGGAGGAGAAGGTCCCTTTGATAATTCTTTAGGCTTGCTGTTCTCCTGACTGTAGGCATCAAGATGCAAGTGACATCCTTGTACTGATGGACTCAGAAGAAGAAGATCAACCAGCAGAAACACCTGAGGAGCCTGCTTTGCGTCAGACAGTGGCAAATGGCTGCTTCCCTGGACCTTCTGGAAGTAAGCTGTGACTTTTGACACCCAATTTATGCATTTGGGGCTTACTCCTGCAGGAGTGGTGGTGAGTGCCAGTAAGACTGGAGGCAAAAGGGGCCCATAGAGAAACAAGAATTGAGATGCTGCTTGCCAATATCACCCTGGCCAGCTTTGGTGGAGTGGTCCAGGGCTCATCTTTCATCAGGAAGACATTGGACTAGGTTTTTTTCCCCATGTTCTGGCTGTAACCTTGGTCTTTTGTGCTTTTCTTTCAGATTCTCATGCCAAAGTGCCCACCGAAATCTCGCTGGAGGAGATCAAAAGAGATGCAAAACCCACAGCATAAGGAAATTCTCCATCCTACGTGCTAAGAACCAAAGCATCCTCATAATGGTTCTATCCAGATATAGGCCAAGAGGAACTAGTACTTTTGGCATCCAGCTCATGCAGCTCTTGGTTATTTTTTTGATTCTTTGCTTGTTTTTCTTACATGTTGTGGTTCTCTCACCTGTTGATTCTTTGCCCTGTCTCCTTTCTGGACAGGGAGTTTGCAACTTAACACCCACAATGCAGGAAACGGGTCTAGATGCAGAGGACTGAAGTAAGTGGTTTCTTCATCTGAAGCATGGTGTAGGACCAAGATGATTTCAGAAATGAGCTTCAGTGGGCAAGAAGTACCCTGGACACTAAGAATGGAAAGAGAGTATGGGATTTCTGGGCCACAATTCCATTTGTCCCACTGGGATCTTCCTTGGGAACTGTAGGTGATGCTTTCTTGTCCATTGCAACCCAGGAGCATCATCAACTTATTTATTTGCATATATGCAGACATGGACAGAAGGACTTTGTTTCTGGTGTGACCTTGAGCAAGCGACAGATACCCCACTTCCTCTGTTCTTGGATCCTCCCCACTAGATGAATATCAGGATGATGGGGGTGCCCAAAAAAGGGACTAAACTGCTGAAGTGAGGCAGGAAGACAAATCCTCAGAAGACTAAAAGGGATGAGATGTCATTTAGCCTGGTGAAGAAGCCTGTGATAGCTCTCTTCAAAAACCTAGCAAGCCCCCTCTGGAGCCCTTCCTAGGGATAATTTGTGCTCCAGAGTTCCTCCATTATCCTCCTATCTGTTCTCAGTTAACACATTGCATCCAGTTCTGGGTACTACAATTTAAGAAGGATGTGGACAACTTGGAGTGGGTTCAGAACAGGCCAACCAAGATGGTTGGAGTATTGAAAGCAAATTCTCTGAAGAAACAAGCTTTTTAACTTGGAAGGGAGAGGAAGTGGAGGAGCAGAGGCATTCCTGAAGAACTGTCCCAAAGAAGAAGGCAAAAGCTTTTTCTTTGATGTCCAAGAGGGCAGGACTAGATCAGTGTCCATTAATGAAGGGAGATTTTGGGTGAACATTAGGAGAAACCTCTTCAGGGTGAGAGCAGACTGAGAGTGGAACAACTTATCTAGAAGGTGGGTAACCTTGCTTTGCTGGAGGTCTTTAAGTAAATGCTGCACAGCAATCTGTTAGGTATTGCTTCAATTCTGGATTGTGTGTGTGTATCTTCATTTTCCTGCCACCTCCCACCCTGCCCCATAACTAGTCGGAAAACATGGGAGGACTACAATGGAAGATGATGTCTACTCTCACCTTGAGTCAGGGAACATAATGCACTTCATCTACAAGTCCCCTGCTCAGACCCTATCACGTTATACTTGCATTATACAAGGGAAGACCACTACCCCCGTGATACTAGCAGGTAGCATGGAGCCAGCTGTAGCTGTGGACAGGGTTCTTTAAACATGAAATTTAATTGCTGCTGTTCCACTGTTGGGAGTAAGAAAGCCTTGCCAATCTGTGAAGGATCAACAAGACATTGACCAGTAGATCCTGACCTACCTCAGCAGGTTTCAAATTGTAGCCTGCTTTTAAGTAAGTAATCTTAGCTAAAAATTAGCTAAAAATTGGAGGTTTTTAAGCAGAGGCTGGACGGCCATCTGTCAGGAGTGCCTTGAGGGTGTTCCTGCATGGCAGGGGTTGGACTGGATGGCCCCTGGGGGTCTCTTCCAACTCTACATTTCTATGATTCTATGATTAAGGCACAGATCTAAGTAAATAAATGTGACCTGTCCCCATTGAGTGGATGAGGATTTAAGGGTTATGCTTGCCAAGGCCCAGTTGGACCCCTTGCTTTACTTCCATACACAAGACTGGCAAATTTATAGGAAAGGAAAAAAAACAGCAATTTTACCCAATGGGCAGAAATATGGTGCCAGTTCCTGGCACAGTGAGCAAACGTAATTGCTGGCCCCCTACATTAGATAGTCTGGGAAGCATTGTCTTATGCTATAGGCTGTCTTGGGCCCCGGAAGTTGGCAAGCTGCTCCCCTGGAAAAGAGTGTTCAGGCGAGCATTATTCCTGTGGGTTGCTGAGAGAGAGATTATTTCCCTTTCAGCGGTCTAACGGCGGCAGTGGCCTTTTGCTTATGGAATAAAAATGTGCGTTTTGGACGAGCGCTGTCCCGTGTGCTGTCTATGCCTTCCAGCTGAGGCGAGGTGGGCATCCCTTCCCACGTGTCGGATCGCAAGCCTGATGCCGCCGATCTCTGGTTAATTCTCTGCCCTGGCAAAGTAGCGTAGCAACTATTCCAGACCCGACAGGCCAGTTGCCTGGCAGGACAATGGGTGCAAGAGTCCCCTCCGTCTGCTCTACGGCAACTGACCCAGCGGAGCGTAACTGATAGCGAGGGAGGCCAACTCGGATACGAATGACTAGCAACTAGCCGGGAACCGCGCGCGCTCCCCTGCGGCTCTCGACCTGTTCCTCCCTCGGGAAGGCAGGGCCCCGCCCTCGGGGGCGGGGCAAAGGCGGCGGAGGCGGTGCCCGAGCCCCGCCCCGCCGCTCTTCTTAGGAGCGGGGCCCCCCGCCGCGCCGCGGTCACGTGACCCCCGCGGGCGGCCGGGAAGAGGAAAAGGAAGCGTCGCCCGCGCCGGGCGCGCCGCGGTTTGCGATGCGGTCCGGATGGAGGTGACTCCGGCGGCCCCTCGGCGGCCGCGGCGGTCGTCCGAGGGCGAGGAGGCGGAGGGTGAGCGAGGCCCGGCGCGCGTCCTCCCGTCTCGGCGGCTCCGGCCCGGGAGAGGGAGCGCCCGAGGGGGGCCGGGACCGCCCCTCAGCTTCTCCGACACTTCACCCGGATTATTATTCCCTTTTTTGTGGTAAAAGGGGGGGGGGTTGGCCGGCCTGGCTACCCTCGCGCGCTAAGGGCCCGAGCCCGGGGGCTCTGGCCCGGAGGGGGACGGGCTGGCCGGCCCTGCCGGGAGGTGGGAAGCGCCCGTCCCCGCGGCAGCCTGGCTTCCCCCGCGCGCCTTCGGCCGCCCTGCGGGGCCGTTGTGAACCGCCTTCTCCCTCTTGGGCGCCCGTCCCTCCTGCAGGCGGCCCTCGGGCGGCTCCCCTGTCAGGTTCGTGGCGCGCCTGGGAGCTTGTGCTGACCAGGCAGTTTTTATCAAGGCGAGGCGCGTGGGGGGCTTCGCTCTTGAGAAGAGTGATGGGCCCTCTGATGTCCCCGGGCAGCCGCGCGCCCGCAGGTCTTTCTCCCTCCTTCAGCCGAGGAGAGGGGTCCTTTCCTCCTTTTCCCCCTGCTGACTGTTTATGAATGGGACCCACATGAAGTGGGTCTGGGGGGGAGGCCCTCAACCAAACAGAGAGAGAGTGGCCAACACGTTCTCTTGTGGGAGCGGCCAGGCGGTTGGCACAAACTCCAAGGGGGGACTGGCCCTTGCTCTCCCTTCAGATGTCCTCTGGGTAGATGAGTTTTCTGGAGGCTGGAGAACTTAATGGTTGGCTCCACGATGCCCCAAATCCGACAGCCAGCGTAGCTTTGGGCGACCTGGGTCAGGGATTCTAGGAGAGGTTGTCCAAAAAGAATATTTCTAGGTTCTGATGTGTGCGTGATCGTGATGAAGCCTTGCCTATCTCCCCCCCAGGGGAGCCCCTCCTGGTGGCTGAGCTGAAACCAGGGCGGCTTCAACAGTATGACTGGAAATCAAGCTGCGAGACATGGAGCGTGGCCTTCTCCCCGGACGGTGCCTGGTTTGCCTGGTCTCAGGGCCATTGTACTGTCAAGTTGCTTCCCTGGCCATTGGAGGGGATTGAGCAGTGAGTATCTGCACGGGTACCTGCTGCCAGATCAGCCTGGTCTTCCAGCATGGGGGAAGCTGTTGGAATTCTCTGCCAGGAGGAGGGGATCATTGGTTTCCTCAGTCCTAACAAGCTGAAGCTTAATCCAGACAAAATGGGTGACAGGGCCTTTTCAGGGGTGGCTTCCCATTTCAGAAATTCTTCCGGAATGAGAGAAAGTTGACCTCCTCTTTCTTTTCTTTTAGATAGGCCTGAAAGACATGTGTAGGTAACTTTGTTGCTGTTACTGCTGAATTGACAATCAGATATTTGCTGGTGTACTGTGAATCACCGATAGCTAGATTGATGGATTGATACACATTAATTCAGTCACAATAGGCAGAAGTGTGTTCTTGATAGTGTGGACTGATGAGGGAGAAGGAGCATTTCTTTTGAGATGCTGGGAACATGAGATAAAGTGCTACTTAGTTGCCTTCCAGCTCATCGATATTCTTGTCCATCTGCTTCTCACAGGAACTGCAAAGCTTTAGAGTGCAAGAGCCAATATACAAAATCAGAGGCCAGGGGGCGAGGTGGGTCCAAGGAGAAGACCTTGGAATGCGGGAAGATTGTTTGGGGCCTGGCCTTCAGCTCGTGGCTCCCTACTCGTTCAAGGAAGCACATCCTATGGGGGCCAACTACTTCCTGCTTGGTCCTTGCCACTGGATTGAATGATGGGCAGATTAAAATCTGGGAGGTGCAGACAGGTAAACTGGCTCTGTTATTTGCTGGGGTTCCTTAACTTGTTCCAATGTAATCTGCTATGCCTTTTAATCCTATAACCCTTTACTAGGAGAGGTGTATATGTGACACGAAAGATGATTACCCACTAAGGACATGACGTGTTATTGTTGTAAATGCTAAGGCTGAACTATTGAAAGAGTTTGAAAACTGGTAATGCAGGAGTGGAGGCCCTTCTTTGTTCTGGGACTGAATTCGAGGTGGGGTGGGGTAACATTCTAGCATTGAACGGTGCTAAGGTAAGGGCGTGGTGTGGAGCCAGAGGAAGATGGGTGGGAATAGACGTAAATCTTATGTGCTCTCGTGCAAGAGCTTAATACATACAAAGCACAATTTGATTTTGTACATGTCTTCTCAGGAGCAAGTCTCAGACTATATCCTTCTCCATAACAGAGCTTTTGTTCTAGGCAAAACATTTCTAACAATTTAAATACCTTTTATTTCTGATCAGAGATAAGGGTAGACAGATCAGTGGGCTGGACAGACAACTTCCAAAGGCCAGTGCCCCTCCCTTAATATAATGGCAGTGCAGCTAGTTAATGTCTCCAAAAGCAGTCATTTCTTGCTTCCTGCTGAGAGCAACTCACAGAGCCTATGGCAGGCTGTCACTAGTACAGCTGCTTAGATAACAGAAAGCAGGGTGGAGGGGCTCTCCTACTATTTCTCTGCACCCAAGTTTTTCTCTTCCAGCTCTCCATGCTTACTCAACAGAGAGGGGTGCCTTCTCTTCTTTGCAAGAAGCTTTGGAAAGCACCTGCTGGGAGAAACCCCTGCTGTCCTTCTCCAAAGCTTTCTGAAAGACTTTGTGTCTATTTGAAGCCTTCCATGTTTGCTGGAAGGATTGGCAAAGATCTCTCTTCCATGCATAAACCTTTGGAGGGAACAGAAACAAGAAGGTTCTTTCAGTCTTTTGCCAAAGCTTTCTGCAAACCAGAAGAATCTTTTCCCTATCATTGCCCAGGAGTAGGCAGATTTCTGGCTTGCAGGATCTGCTGTTTCCCTCAGAGCACAGAAATCAATAGCCATAGCCAGGTGCAAAAGACTGCAAGCAGGTGGAGCCTTAGAATTAAAGATCAGGGTGCTGCAAGTACATAGTCAGCCCACAGCTAGGATATGTCTTTTGAGATGACAGGTCCCAGAATCCTCCAGTACCATGGCCAGTGATCAAGCTGCTGAGAGGATTCTGGGAACTATAGTCTAATCAAATAATTTTGCCAAGATACACTCTGGCCATTTTTTATTCTGGGCAAAAACAGAATTGTGCCTCTAAAAGCCTCCAGTTAATTGCTATTGTCTCTCTCCCCACACGCCTCAAAATGACTCCAAATCATTGCCAAGTGTGTCCGTCAGAGGTCCAGCGGTGCCTTAAAATGTGTGGTGGTGGTTCTAGACCTTCCACAAATCCCACCTCAAGGTTCAACCAAACTACAGGAACTGAAAGGGAGCTCTTAGGCTAGTTCTCCTGTCCCTGGCTTAAACAGTTGTCATAATACATTTCCAATTTAGATTTGTTTTGTTCGAGAGGTGATGGTTTACAGTGTGTTGCCCTTTGCAGGTGGTTTGCTGTTCAGCCTCTCAGGGCATCAAGATGTGGTGAGGGACCTAAGTTTTGTACCTGGCAAGTGTGGTTCAGTCCTGGTCTCTGCATCCCGTGACAAAACTCTGCGCGTCTGGGACCTGAGTCAAAATGGTAGGAGCAAGCAATGTGGTCTCGGAGAGTATAAGGAAAAGCATCAGCGTTAGCAAAGAGCACAGGCAAAGTGGGGAGGTCTCTTTTCACTTTCTTTTCTGGGGAACTACGCTGAGTCAAAGTAAACAATCAAGAGACCAAATGCCTCAAGATTTTGTATAGGGATGAACATGAAGTTTCTCATAGCATCTCCTAATAGCCAGATTGCATTTGCTCAAGAACACTAGAAATGCTTTGACTAGGCCTCTTCAGAAACACATGTGCAGGTAAGAAACTTACAGACCACAGTGGCTAAGAAACCATTGGAAATCATAAGACTGATGAAATCAAACTGCTTTGACCATTTAGCAATACTTGCAACTTGCAAATAACAGATTTTCATGACGTGAATCATGCTCCCAGAGCCACTGTCTTTGGATTGTGCTTGTGTGTTTAGTAATATCTCGAACAGCCAGTCTTCATGCCTTTTCTCTTATCTTCCATGCACTTTCTTCTCCCTTACCCAGCTTCTCTGCCAATTCTTCTTTCTCTTCCTGCCGCTGACTCAGCTTTCCCCTCTCCTAGCTCTCCACCCCACAATTATCAGACATCTGTGTATCTTTTCACCAAAGAATTACTTTCAGACCCTCTGTTCTGGGGGTACCTTGTCACTTTTCAAATGCCTCACAAAAGTCCTACTCCCACCATGCCCCACTATTGGCTGGGCTGATGGGAACTGAAATCCAACAACATCTGGAGAACCATAGGTTGCCCTATGCTGGGTTTGATTGTGTCTTGTTGTGCTAGTTTGATTTTTACCCTGGCTTTTTGAAAATGGCATTGCTCCACAAGCTGTGCTGATACATGCCCTCTCTCTAATATTTTACACAGGGAAGCAACTGAAGATGCTGTCTGGACATGTGCAGTGGGTCTACTGTTGCCGTATCTCTCCTGATGGTCAGATGTTGTGCTCTGCTGGCGGAGAGAAGTCTGTGAGTCTGTCCTCTAGAGGGAGGGAGGGAAAGGGAACAGATGTGGCCCGTTGCATCCCATAGTGACAGTAACGGCTGACCAGAGAAGCTTAAGGAACCTGCATTGGAACCAGACCTCAGATGGGGAGAAATTTGTATGATTCCCCTTTTAATGCCAAGTAACCTAATTTTGCACTTCTACACACATTCTTCAGTTATCCTTCTATCCTATTCTAGTATCAGATCAGTTTTGGAGCAGAACAACTCTGTTCTGCTTTTCCTTATTCCTGCCCAAATGGATGCAAGAGGTCCAGGTTCTTCTATGATGTATATTCAAGTTCCTAAGTTTACCTTCATTGATGATTTTCATCATACTTCTGTCCTTTTTGTACTTTCCCATCTTGGTAGGCACTCCTCTGGAGTATGTGCTCATACAGCCTCCTCCGAAGACTAGAAGGGCACCAGGGCTGTGTCGTGTCCTGTGACTTCTCACCAGACTCAGCTCTTCTTGCAACTGCCTCATATGACACATTTGTGATACTCTGGGACCCCTGTACAGGGGAGCAGCTGAGATCCCTCAGGTAAGGGAGCCAGTGGTGGGAATCATGCAGCCCTTCAACTGTTGTTGGACTGCCAGTCCCATCAGTCCTAGCCATTGTTGTCCATAGCACGTGGTGATAGGAGTTGCAGTCCAACAGTGTCTGGAGGACTTTATGATCCCCAACCTTGGATTAAAGTGTTTGGGGGCTTTTGGGTTAAGGGGGGGATGGATTGAGCTGGATACATTAGCTGAGTTGGTGGATAATTAAAAGCCAGGATAGTTAATAGACTGGCATAATCGCTCTGTTCGTTTTTCCTTCCTTCCTAGCCACATTCTATTACAGCCCATTTTGGACCACAGCAGTGACTTCCATGCCAGCTCACTACGATCTGTGTGCTTCTCACCGGAAGGCCTCTATCTTGCATCTGTGGCAGATGACAGGTAAAACACACTGTCTGGGGGATTCTGAGGGTTGTGATCTGAATAAATTAACTTCTCCAAACAGCATAACTGGCTATCCAAAGAAGAGTACCTCCTTTATTTATCTGTCTCTTTTTCTTTTTCAGGCTCCTGAGGATCTGGGCCTTAGAGCTTGGGAACCCAGTTGCCTTTGCCCCAGTGAAGAATGGTCTGTGTTGCACCTATTATCCGCATGGCGGGATCATTGCCACAGGGTAGGTTCTGGGGCAGATGCTAGGGTACTGCTGCTGCTTCTCTTACTCTCCTCTTAATGAAATCATTCATTCTCCCTGATCCTTACTATATAGACACAGGTTCAAGAAAACAGCATAGACTGGCTTGAAAAGGCTGAATTTTCACTTGAAAAAAAATCAAGTTTCTAGATCTCATGTTTATGGAAAGTGTGGCTATTGCCTCTTCAGCTCATACACATTTTGATGTACAGCTGTCAAAGGCTGTGTCAATGCAGCATAAGCTCTAGCTGATTCTACCAAGCTGATAAGGCTTCAGGTACTGCCACAGTGGGAGATTGCATGGACACCAACTGAGAACCAGTCTAGCAAAGTAGAGAGAGGCTGCCTACTAGGTGATGAATCGCCCATAGCCACTGTGAATGCAATTACAGTGAGGTGCATCAGTGGAGGGTCTAACCCATTGATGAAATCACAGATCTTCAATATATGTAAGTGGAATAATTTTACATTTGTTCCTTACATCTCCTTATATTTATATTCCAAATTAACAATTGTATGGAGCCCAAGGGTCCCAAATTGGTTTCTCACCTAGGGATTGGCCAGACCCAGGCTAAGCAAGGAAGGTGGCAGCATCACATGCCCTCAGGCCATATCTTGCAAGTTATGCATGACTGTTTATTAACATTGGAGTCTGACCGTGGTCCTCTTATTGTGTATCCCCTGCTTTAAAGCCAATTCAGGGGCACTAAGCATCTTGGCCTTAGGCAGCAAAATGTCTGGAGCTAGCTCTGCTTTTAGCCAAGAGAATAGCTCCTGTATTCTCCTCTCCCCCTGCCCCTTTCTCCTTACAGCACGAGAGATGGCCACACTCAGTTTTGGACAGCCCCCCAGGTGCTTTCCTCCCTTAAACACCTGTGCCGCAAAGTTCTCCGGAGATGCTACACAACTTACCAAGTCTTAGCGCTGCCCATTCCAAAGAAAATGAAGGAGTTTCTCACCTACAGGACTTTGTGAAGCTAACAGGTTTGATGCAAGTGTCCTGTTGGCCGTTGGCCGCTTTCAGCAAAGTAGCCAGTTGCCTTGCCAAGATTCGGGCTGTAGTCTTGCGCACTGCAGCATAGAGAGGGCAAAGGCTTCATTGTCTGTTGTGGGGAGTTGTGGGGAGTTGTGTGGTAAATTTCATATCCAGGGATGTGGCTCCACTTGCCACAGAAAAACTCAGTTCTTATTTGCATCAGTCCTGAGGGAAAAAATGGATTGGTCTTCAGCATATTTCACTTGGAAATTCCCATGGTCTGATCAATAGGTTGTAAGTTTCTCTAGGACTCTTCTGTACTTAACATACATGCTCTGTGAATTTGGATTTTTTTTAAAAAAAAATTTTTTTGTTGAGAGGCTGCTTCTGGTTTAAGAGAAAACTGGCTGTGTATCATTTCCTTTAAAATGAATGAAGATGAAACTGGTTTGTCCATTCTAGTTGGACATGGTCAACAAGAGCAGCTGATAATCTAGCTTTCATAGGAGATGAAGGCTTCTGTTGTTTGATGTTGTTTGATGCCTCTGAAAGTTATTTTCTTCATTGCTGTGACCTGCCTGATGGGCTTCCAGCATTGTCAGGTCAGTAAGGGAATATCTGCACTTTCCACTGGGACAGTGTCTCTCTTCACACCTTCCCCACCTTCTTACTGAAAGTCTCTGCTTTCACATCTGATAGAATATAAATTCCCTCTTTCTGTCCAAAGGTCAGGTGTGCTCTAAACTGTTTTTCCACAACTAAACTGCTTAGACAAACATGTGGTCTTAAGAACTGTCTTGGCAAAGTAGATGAAGGTGTGTATGCCTCGGTTTATCACCTGGCTAAGATGCCAAACCACCATGTCCATTGGTCCAGTGAAAAAGAGCAGCAGCTGAGCCACCCCCTAGATGATCAGTCAGCTTGAAGACATACAGTTTTCCTGCCTGTCTCTGGGAGGCAATAGTTGCAATCATTTTGTGTGGATTATACCTCTGAGCAAGCCAGGAAATGAAAGTTAAAACTGAAAAGTCTAGCATACTTGAATGCACACTATTAGAACTTGCTCCATATGCCATTAGGGAGGGGCAATTGCCAAATGATCCAGCCTTCTGTTGGCTTAGGATGTGTATGTATATGCCTGGAAGTTGCCTGTTGACTTATGGTTTTGGTGGTCTTGCCAATATAGGGAGAAGCAAATGCATTTTACACAAACATATGATCAGATATACTTTTCAGGGTGTTTTCTTTTTCTATGAAACTTGAGTCCAAGATATGATGTTGTATTGGGCTGCATCTCGTACCTCAACAGCAGCATGAAACACAGTTATCCTGTAATCACCGGACATGCAACTGAATTTAATGATAAGTTGGCCTAAAATATCTAGAGAGAGTTTATGGTAGAGCAACTCTGTTGCTTCCCAAATATTGTTGGACCATCACACCATACAATTCTGCACTACTTGCTATGGGAACTTGAAGGGCATTGCCATGCAACATCTATAGTGGTAGATCTCACCAGCCCCTGCTGTAAAAGCTATGTGAATTGTACCACCTGAATATGATAGAACAATTACCTTATTTTTAAAATATCAGGACCCCTAAAAGGAAAGTAAATCCCTGTTGGAACTCTTGCAATGTGAAAGCCTCAGTTGAGACACCACAATTGTACAGGCAAGACAGAGCCAATGGGTTTTATTCCAGACTTTTATATACACCAATATGAAATATCACTTTATACTACACCCTTGCTTTCAACAGGGTTGTCCAACTATATTCTGGTACTGTCATATGTTGTGCTTGAAATCACACTACTGAAGATGCATTTGAATGCAAAGTGTATTTGAGAAGGTGCATAATGTAGAAAATAAATGATTGACTTGATTTTTCAGGCTATAGCAAGTAGAGATGTCTATAGCTTCTGGAGGTGACTAAGTGGAGAAAGCTCTATTTTTTTTAATATACTTCAGTAGTCCTTCTAGCCAAACTGCAATAAAGAAATGCTTAGACTGAACTTCTGCTGTTCTTTTTCTTTCCTCGCTCTGGAAGGCTTTGGATGGGAAGAATACAATAAAAATAGCATATGAGCAAATACAGATGCCCCATTTTCTAATGAAATAGGACCTTTAAAAAACCTCAATGCCATCGTGTGATCAAGAATAAAATATGGGAACAGATCACAAGGTTTTTCTGTACTACAGCACTTTATTGTCACAAGCAAGCATTATTAGCCCCAGAAACCAGCCTCCTTAAAATTAAAATGGTAGGGACAACACAGTACCTGAAAGCCTCCAATGCCTGCCGATTAGCCACAAGATGTTAGAAATACTTGTTTCTTACTGCTGGATCTTGTTTTCAGTCAGACTATGGGTGTGGCCTACTTTTGGTCTATACAGACCTCTCCACCTCAAAGAACCATGCAGACTCTATGAGTAACACTGTCACGTTCCTTCCCCTACATGCTTTTTTCAAAAAGCAGTCTTTGCCTAATTAAGCTCATGAGACATAAAAAGCTAGCACAGTTAACGTTGTGCCTTTTTGGTTTTGGTCTGATAAAATATGGTTGCATATGTGTTCTCAGTTAGTGCTCACCAAAGGCAGCTGGCTTTGTGCGCCACTCCCTCACAAATGAAATAGAGGACAGTACATGGGGAATCTCTGCTACCCTCTGTGATAAGCAGCCAGCGATAGTAGCTAGGATTCTGCCTGACTAAAGGCAGGCCAGCCTTTGGGGAATGAATCTTAAGCCCTCCTGCAACTTAGGTCATCATAAGGAAAGATATTTCTTTCTGGCTAAGGTTCCCAAGCCGCTATTCCCAACAGAACTCTTTTGTTCTGACATGGCAGATTACTATCATAATAAAAAAAGACAATTCTGAGTAGCTGTCTTCCCCCAGGGTAGGAGTCCATTTTGGTTTTGTTAACACATTTCAAGAGCCTTCCACTAAGAATTATCCAAGTCATAGAGAGATGATGCCAAAGGAGCAAGGACAGCAGCCACATACAAAGAAGCAAGGGATGGTTTATTCTGCACTTAGACAACCAGAACTCAAAAATTCAAACTTCTGCTGGAACACTGGGCAGAGCAATGTCAACACATACCTGCCATTCAATTCAGTCCACTCTAGTTAAACCAAAAGGGAAGCTGATCATTACTGACCACAGACGGTTGAATTTCACAGACATGACTGGACTGCAGCCCTCACCAGCAGTGCCTATGGAGAAGAATGCTGGGAGCTACAGTCCAACAGCAGCTGTGGGGGTGAGGCAGTGGCCAATACACTGAACAGAAAACAGCTTTATTAAGCTTCAGCTGCAATGAGGTCTCTGGTGACCTGGAAAGCACCGACAAGAGCCCCCAGCTGGATCTTCTCACTTGTCCCTGCAGCTAGACGATGCCTGAAAGAGAAAAGAATGGAGGATGATTCTCCTTGCTGACAGACATTTACATTTTGAAAAAAAAAACCTCCACTTAAAACACCCTACTAAGGCGCTAAAGCAATTTTGGGTTAGAGGATGGGTTTTTAAAGACAAGCCTGCTAAAAGCAGTTCAGCAACAGAATTTTGTCAAGCCACAGCACGACATGTTATTTCCTGCAGTCCCAAGCCAATCTCGCTTTTCATTTTAGGCAGCATACCAACCCTCAAAGCACAGAAAAACATTCTGAAGTCGAACTTCATTCTGTGCACATCTCTACTCTGACTGCCTGACTCATCCCTGCCTCTGCTTCCTTCTTCCAGATTGTGCAAAACTCCCTACAACAGAAATAACATACTTGTACATGCCTCTTAAGTTTACGGTTGTAAAACAATATACCAATTAAGGAAGAAGCTAACCATATCTCCTTACTGTGTTCCTTCAAGTCATTTCTGACTTATGGTGAACCTACCACGGGGTTTTCTGGGGCTGAGAGTGTGTGATGCAACCAAAGTCACCCAGTGGCTTTCCAGGGTTGTAGTCCAATGCTCAAACCACACTATGCTGGCTCTTTAGCCATGTCTACATTAACCATATATAACCATGTCTACCTCACCCTAGATACTTGATTTGAAAAGAAGAGCAGGAGTTCTAAAGCCAAGAAAAAATGTGCACAAAGTAACTCCACAGCAGCTGTACCCAATCTACCAAAATGGACAGATCTTAGGTGTAAGGGAAAGCTGTGCATCCAACAAGTATCCTTCACATCAAGACACTTACTCGATGTCTGCCATCTTGATCAACAACTGGATTCGAACTGATGATGGAAAGTCAACTGCAGGGTAGAAAAAGACACCATCAGCAATGCTTTATAAAGGACTATTCGTTTTACAAACTATTCTATGCCTATTTATTTGGAACTAGGATAATTCTCCATGGCACTGCCCCCTGATTTTTAAACCTCAGGAATCTTACCAGCTATGCTACCTACCGAACTTTTATTCCCTGCTTCAGCCAACTTAGCAGCGATTTCCAAGAAAGCTCCCTCCTGTTTATTAGACCTTCTTAAAGATGTCTGATGATTTATAGCTGTCCCCCTTTATTAGCTTCTAGGAAGCCCTCAGTTTGGAATTTTGATTTGAATCTCAGCACTGCTTCTTGGGTAGCAACCAAAAACACTTGTCAATTTTTGAGGCATCTAGCACAGTGTCCTGATGAGTTATAACTGCCACATGCAGATACACAGAACTCTTTCTCATTATTACAAAGGATCTATAAATTTTGCTCAACAGGGCATAAACCTTTTTTCTTAAGGTAGTTTTTAGTGTTCTTATTTTGCCCCTTTTACCAGGAGACCAATTCCTATTGTTATCATTTATTTATATAGTACCATCAATGTACATGGTGCTTTACAATTAAGACAACCAAAAGCAGTGGGTCCTGCCAAAGGTATACAATCTAATTCATATGTATACATGTACACACACACAGGGAAGGAAGGAATAATAAAAATATAAAACTATACTACTGCATGTTTCTCTTCCCTACCCACAAAACTTTAGACATACCCACACATGGGTTTCCTTCAATCTCTGCTACAGAAGGTATATTTCTGCAGTAGATCTCTCATTTATATCAACAAAGCTTTTAGTCCTACTCATCAGCCAGGTTTCCTTCCCCACCCTCCATTACTGAGCCTTTCCTTAAAGGCAAAACATTTGGGATGATCCACACCAGAACACAGCAAATGGTGCACTTCAAATCCAAAAGCACTTTTACCTCGGTGGACAAACAGGTGAATTTCTGTCAAAATATCATGCAATGCCAGCCCCTTCAGTGTCTTCAGTTCCATGATATCTGAGTAGAACATCAAGGTGAGATGTGCGCCAAGAGGATGCTTGCTACCGCAGTCAGCTACTAATTGAATGCCTTTTCCAGCTTGTGGAAGTGGGGTGCCCATGGTAACCCGTACTGCCTTCAAGGAGAAGGCACTTTCTGAAAGCAGAGGCCACTACCATATCCGGAAGAGAAAAGAACTGCAGAGGCAGAGATGAGAGAGAACAATTTCTCTGAGGCTACCTCCCAAGAATGCACTTTCTTCCTACATTTATATACCACCTTTCTGCCAAAACACTAGGCAATTTGCAGTTTAAAATAGATTTTAAAAAGAGAGACGATCCAAACACAATCTGAGAGAAGATATTAAAAAAGGGGAAGGAAGGACAAAGCGAAGGGAAAAATATAAGCAAATTCAAGGTACCAACTCTTTCAGGCTCTTACATAATAAAGTTATATAATGGAACTGCAGGAGGCAGTTCTGGGAGACAAGGAACCAAATATTAGTTAGTCCCAGTCAGGCTGATGTAGCAGACCTCACTGTCTCACCTCTCCCTGTGATGCAGGCTGGAGGAACAGCTGCTAAGAGAAACAGCTTTCATTGGCTTACATATTCATATTACTGGCAGAATGAACAGAGACAAAGGCAAATGCTAAAGTGGCGATTACTGCACAAGTTACAAAAGACAAAGGATGCTTCAGCTTTTTAGAAGGTAGATTCAGGCTTCTAGCCCTTAAGGTCACAGAACAGAGAACAGCAAAATCAGTATGCTAGTCTGTTTAAGAGCTGTTGCACTGGGGCTTCCTTCTGAGCAGATGTGCACAGAACTGAACTATGGGTTAGGAAAGGATCCAAACTGGCAAGAATTAGAGCTGGTCCTGCTTGCTCTTTCCAAAATCAGAATTCAGCCCCCTATCACCACTTAAAAATGTTCCCTTCCCCATGCTATAGCAATTCAGAAATGGCAGGTGACCCTCTGTAGTTTCTTATGGTCTGCACCCTTCCTACTCACTCCAAGAGACCACAGATCCTGTTTCTAAACCACTGCTAGCTGTCATTATCGCTGTCTTAGAATATAAAGTGAGACTTTCCCTGTGAAACTGCCTCGGTTAATGGACATAAAGGAGACCCATCCAGGGCAGCAGAGAAGGAGAAAGACAACTCTTTGCCTGAAGCTTACTGAACAGTGCCAGCTAGAGTAGATTCATTAAGTTAATCGCTGAGTGGTGAGTCAACACGTAGGTAAGCCCTACTGACTGAACGTGCCTACTCTAGTTATGACTAAATAGGATTCAGGTTTTAACATAAGTGGCCACAGAATGCTGACTATGGAAGTGGGAGACAGTGGAGTACCTAGAATTCTGAACAGGAAGAATTTCAACTGCAATAAAAAAGCTAAAACTGGCTGGGATGGTACAGAAACCTACAACAAGTCCAACTGATCCTTAGTCTCTGGAAGCACCTGGAACTAAGGAAACTTACGAATCTCAAGAAGCTGTTTCTTTCAGATGTACCGATACACAATCTAAATGCTTTATTGCCATGAGGTAGCCACAGAACAGACTGTCAGGAGCATGTGCCACCTCCTTGTAGCCAATGTTTGCAGACAAATTTCCTGTGCTAACTCCAAAAACAAGGCTCCAAAGGATACTGTGATAGGCAGTGGTGAAGTCCTGGTTCAGCATCCAGTCAAGGATGTTGGCAATGTCAGACTTGAGTGGCTGCCCAGTGCAGGTGTAGACTGTCTCCTCAGTCACTTTTCCAAAAGCCATGTTTGTGCTCTGGCAGGGAAATAGGAGAGGAGCATTCATTTAGCTTGAGCCACAAAGTACCCCACACCCAAAGTCGAAACTACTTTAGGGCCAAGACAAGTTGTTTGCCCACTCATAATCAATAGCTACGTTATGGAGGAAGAACGTATGGCCCTCCAGCTTCTCCTAGACTGCAATTCTCCTTCAGCCCTACCAAGCACAGATCACTGTGAGGGAAGATGGGTGATACAGTCCAACAACATCTAGAGAGCAATATGTTCCTCTTCCCTGTACTACAGTGAAAGGACTTCTGACAGAAAGATGAACCCATGCACACCTGTAAAATGTTCAGAGACCTGCGCATATCACCATTAGACAGTGTAACCAGTGCCTTCATTCCATCGTCACTTACATCAACTCTGAAAGATAAAAGGTTAGGCTTAGGAGGCAACCAAGAATAATGCTGCTTTCATGAAGTCATCCTACACCAGTTGTGGCCAGGTTCCATAGGTCTGAAGGGCTTCTACAAGTTTGCTACCAAATTACAACAATGAAATTTGCAGTGAAATTTCAGCAGTATGTTGGGTGAGTCACATTAATACAAGAGTCTTTGCTACTGTATTTACAAGAAAAAAACCTCCAAGAGTTTTGAACCCAGAGAATCTGACTTTTGGTAAGCAGATTTATTGCTTTCACATATCAATACTAACTGACCATTGTAAAGTCCTGAAAGACCTGTATAAGCTCTTCTAGCCCTTTGAACCACTAGGGCAAGGGACATAAGTTGCATCTTTGTGGATTCTGATACATTCTATCTCACTCCCACAATTGTGTATAAATAGGTCTTAATACCACTCAGAACTGCTTCTGAAGAAATGGGTTTATATCCACAAAAGCTCACACTAAAACAAAAACCAGTTAGTCTTAAAGGTGCTGCTATATTCCTTTTAATCTCCCCCTCCTGTCCTCCTTCTTATCCAGCCAACGTATTTCTCATTCACCTTATAGAAAGGGCTACTCCAACATGAAAAAGTGAGCCAGACTGATTGGAACATCTTAGCCTTTGTTCCTTTTCTGAGGTTTGCAGCAGTTCCCCCCCACACACTTATTGTAAGTCAACCTTTGGATTCCTTCCAACTTTATGATTCCATAAAATCCAAAGCACCCCCCACCACACACTTGTGAGGCTGTAACTGAGCACAGTATGACTGAAATTCCCAACACCAAGTGGATGGAGAGGATACTGCATTTGCACAGAGAAAAGGTGCCAGACACAGTCAAAAGAGAAGGGTCATAAAGTCATCCAAGAGCACTTTCTACTCACCTCTCCTTCTCAATGACATGCTGCAACCGCGGAATCATGAGTTCTGGTGTCAGAGGACCAAAGCGGAATCTGGTGCACCTAGACTGCAAGGCTGGGATGATCTTGGAGAGATAGTTGCAGATCAAGCAAAACCGGGTGTTCTCTGTGAATTTTTCTATTACTGGAAAGGCAATACACAACTGGGGAGAGCCGTGGAAATAAGACTGAATGGCTGAGTATAAACGTTCCAATTTTGTATTTGTTAGTAAACCAGGAGGCCAGCTCATAACCCAGAGGGTTATGAACCCTTGCCTCCCTCTAAAGTTGCTCACACCTGTACTACAGGGTTTATACATAGTCTTTGGATCAAATCCACAGGACAGCCAATAACATAAGAGAGGTCCTTCTCAGCTGTGGCACCTTAGTTCTTGAATACTCTCCCTCTCAGAGGCCCAACTGATGTCAATACTGATGTCATTGTACTGTCAAGTCAAAACAAGTGAGTGTGTGTATTTTTAATTAAAGCCTTTGGGACCTACCTGATTTTACCAATTTGCTCACGTGTTATGGTCAGTGTTATTTTAAATTGTTTTAACTGGTTTTAAATCGTCCGTTTTTAATTGATGAAGATTTTTTTTAAAGTCTCTTAAAATAACTGCTATTGACTGTCCTCAATTCATTTTATTGTGTGCTGCCCAGAGATCATTGACTATAAAGTGGGATACAAATAGTTAACACGCACAACAAAAACAAGCTAGAAAGGAACACAGAGGAATGGTAGCAAAATCTACAGTTAAATGAAAAGTCCTAGAGAGTCCTAACCTGTACTTTCTCTTTCCTTAGATGGATTGGGAATTCTGCAAGATAGGCTGTGGCCCTCCTGCAAAAGCAGGAACTCGTTTATTAAATTCTAGCCCTAGTAACATCCAAATTTCTAAACAAGGAATATTTAATTTATATTCCCCTTTCTCCCAGCACAGGATTCAAAGCACCTTACAACCATTTAAAACTAAGTACAACTAAAAAAAAAAAATTAATACACAAGTTTAAAACCACCCACAGTTGTATTTAAACTATACAAGCAAAAAGTTTCAAAAATAATTTAAAACATAATAAAACACAGACACAAATGCTTACTGCTTGGGGCATGGGACACTGTAAGACTGAGATCTTCTAGGACATCTCACATAACCATGTTTAATGATACCAGGAACCAAGAAGAAGCTCAGGTTAGCAGGGACACCAAACAACAATATTCCATAGCAAACAGCTGCTCAAAGGAGCTGTTGGGTCTTTGTACCATGATTTCCTTGGCATGTGGTGAACTTACCACGCCTGAGGGCATTCTGTGCATCCTGTGTCATGGCATCTGCTTCATCCAGAATCACCAGCTTAAAGCCTTTCCTAATAGGAAAGAGAAACAAACAAGCAAGCAGAGGTCTTTAAAATCCACTGAGAGCTTTAAAAACCCAATACCATCGAAAGCAATCTAGCTGCAACAGAGATGGTACAAGGTCAGGAAAGAGATCACTCAATTCAAGGAAAGCCAGCCTCTGAAAAAGTCTGTGGCAAATTGGAACAGTCTTTAGTAAAACATGCAACAGGCACATGGTGCACTTGAGTGATGATGGGGCAAGAATATATCGATCTGCCTGCAATAGTGGTTTATTGCATTCATTGTTAACAGAAGGAAAAGGGTTTTTGTACTGTGCTATATGATTACAAGTTAACAGCCTCTTTCACAATATTGTCTGTTCTGCATAATTGTGTTTTCTTGTTTATATGAATGCTGTTGACATCAAATAGGTGGTTCTCAGTTTGTGAATGATTTATCATTTTTAAAATATGAAAATGCTAAGCAATTTGACTATTCCATTCAAAGTGAGTCAACTAGGATTCCAAAATTCTTGCTGATTGCTCGTAGATCTAGGGATGATTTACAGCTAGATTCCAACCTACCATCTAGCCACCTGCTGTTCTATATTCATTGAGATGGATAATGAACAAACTCCAATGCCTAAAACACACTGGCATCTCAGAAGCAAGCTTTAAAAAGCATTATTCTTCCTGCCCCACAACTTAATACTAGATGTCTTCAAACTATGTGCCAAACCATCAGTAGCCTGCTAGCTAGACTTTTCATGATTTCACACAAATTAAAAAAGTAGTAAGTCTCACTTCACCATCTTCCAGAGGAAGGGCTCTTCAGGCAACTTACTTAAAGATGGTCCTTGTGCTGGCAAAGCTCAGAATGGGCCCTCTGACAATGTCGATACCTCGGTCATCGGAAGCATTTAGCTGAAGAGAGAGGCAGGTGGCATTAAGACATGGCTGTGCAGCTATGAGAATGAATATAATAATGTGGAGAGCAGGTGCAGAAACAAAGAGCTTATAGCATTCCTCTGTCAAACACACTGGAAATATCTGCAGGCACACAGAAGACACGCACTGATGAATGATAAACTGGATCCTGAACTAGACAGACTTTAGAATGCATCTAGCAGGGCTTGTCTTATGCCTTTATGGGGCTGCTGGGACCTAGAGTACAACAAGGCACAGGTTCACCAAATCTCATTTAGAAAAGGCAAATAATGTTATTTACCTCTAGAACCATAGAGTTAAATTCCTTGTCTTTGTAGAGTTGCTTAGCACAAGCCAAAATGGTGGAAGTCTTGCCAGTCCCTGGAGGCCCATAGAAGAGAAGATGAGGCAATCGATCTTCACTGATGAACTTCTGAACTGGTAGGAAAATTGAAATGACATTTCTGCATCATTTGCAAGTATATTTATATGATATTTTTCGACCTATAAACTCCAGCAGAGCCTGAAAGTAACAAATTCAAAGCAACTCACTGCTTAGCAAGTTGTTCCTTTTTCTAGCAACAGTGTAGCATGCAATTGTTTGCACTCTTAAAACAATGAAGGACTTTGTTGTGTGCCTTCAAGCTGTTTCCAACTTATTGTAACCCTAAGACAACCCTACTATGGGGTTTTCTTGGCAAGATTTGTTCAGAGGGAGGTATGCCACTGTGTCTTTCCTCTGAGGCTGAGAGACTTTGACCTGCCAAAGGTCACCTAGAAAGTTTCCATGGTCGAGGGGAGATTTGGACCGCTAGCCCTCAATGGAGGATTAACACCTTTTGTGGTACAGTGGTAATGAGGATTTCCTCATTACTTTAACGGGAGGTGGCTGGGGGGAGGAATATCACATGGTTCAGTGCTGCCTCTATACTATACTGCCCAGCCCAGCCCAGCCCCTGAGCCAGGACCACTTCTGCTGGCTAAAATGCTACTGAGGCATAGAAGCCCCCAGTTTGCCCAAATATCTGAAACTGAAAGCCAAGCACACAAACCTTCATCCCTCATCCCACGCAGCTGCTCAGATGCCACCACTGTTGTAGTCTGCCATAGTGTTAAAGAGCCTATGGTTGCTGGAATCAGATGGCAATAGAAACACCAGGTGCTGGTAGACCAGTGAAGCCAAGGTACAGGAGGGTGCTTATAGAATGTAATATAGCAGAAATAGCTGTGCTATGATGGCACAAAACTAGTTGGGCTTGTTACCCCATTCTGAGCCAGCATCCTTTCCTGGTGGCATTTTACAGTATACTTTTCCTGCCCCCTTGTCTTCCTCCTCCACCAGTCACAAAGGACAGGGAGGGGGGAACGGAGCATTGACTGCCAGCTCACTTAGCACACTCTGCCCCTTCCCCTCCTAGCAGAAGTCCATTGTGGTGGTTGAGCGAATGCTAGTTTTCTGTTTGGAATACGGCTGGGGAAGTGGAAATCAAGGCTGGTCAACCCCTGCAGTGGGAGCAGCTTTTGTTCTCTGAGAACCAGAAGTAGATTGGCACAAATATGTATGAGAGAGAGGGTGAAAGGGTTTAGAGACACACAATTTAAAGACAGCCAATTGACTTTCTTCATCTTCTTTTTTTAAAGTAATGAGCAACCTTAACAAGTTGCAAAATTTCCCCAATGGTAACAACAAGTTACTTTCAATAGTGCTTGTAATGAACAACAAAATGAGTTCCTTTAAGAAAATAATGTTCCTGGCTTCGCACTCAAGAGTGTTCACAATTTAAAATAATGGCTCACAATCCAATAGGCATGGTACAAAAAGAATAACGAAGGAAGAAGAAAATAAGCAGGTATCAACCCTTACATCATCCTTCCCCAATTCAACACCCTCCAGATGTGCTCTAGAGAGTGCCAGACTAGAGTAGGCTGCCTTATACAATGTTATATCACCCATGCAAGTAAGTCCATAAAAGGCATGTGCATGTATACAGACACACACATTTACTAGTCTGCTGGCAGAGGACAGATACAGCAGCACATTGCTTTTATGTGGGGAAAGGGGGGTTGCTTTTCTCATCTGGGTGCCCAACTAGTTTTATGCTGAACACAGAGCATTCCATCATTTCTTCACTAGCCTACTCACCTGCTAACATGGACAAGCTTAAACATAAAGCTGCAAAGAAAAGAAACTGAAGGATCAAGTGGCAATACCCTCAGGGATGGTCAGCCAACATGCAGTTGGCCAGAACCAAAAGAAAAAAAAACTACCTTATCATGAACATGGCAGAGTGCTAGCATGTGCTACCCAATCACTCCTGCTAGAAAGCAGAGCTGCTAGACGAACTACCGTACAGCCCTTTTATTCATGATTTGCTTATTATGAAATGCCAAGCCAGTCATAAGCCTAAAACAAAGCATGACTTGTCGTTCTGTCTTGATTCTCTCCACAGGAGCTAGAGTTCACACATCACAAAAAACAAGAGATGGACAGAAGTTGCATGGTTTGTTTAGCTACTCCTGCCTACAGAAGCCAAATGGAGCAACCAAGCAGCATATATCAGCATGCCTAGGTGTTCACAATAAGCAAAAATTTGGATTTATTGTGCTTTACACAGCCAAAGGTTTATCACAACATCCAAGGCAATCATCCTCTTTGGGTATAATTACCACAATGCACTGACAGATAATAGAGAGGAAATGGGATGCTTCCTGTCTTTCATAGGCCATGGCACTCTGCCCTTGGCTTTGTATCCAAATCCTAGTTCCCCTCTATGCACACACACACACACTTTGATTGCTTGCAGACACATCTTATGATAATAACAGGTACCATAAGCTAAATAGCCCTTCTTTTCCTTGCTACTTCAGAGAAGCCCAAACAGCTTTTCTTCTTTGCAGAACATTCATTGTTAGAAACCTTCTGAGAGGCAACTGTGTCAAAGTCTTTTAATAGGATCAACCAAAAACCATGCTGCAAATATTCAAATACTTACTGGTACTTAGAATGTCCTGATGAGAAATCAGATCATTTAGCGTCTGAGGCCGGTATTTTTCTACCCTGGTGATAAAAGACATAAAATGGAGGGTGTTTTGCAAGTAATGAGTCCAGACCACTGGACCACTCATGTGTGTTCTTGTTTATACTTAAGATATCTGAACAGATAAAACAATTAAAGATAACCAAAAACTAATAATAACAGCCTTGCCATATAGTGCTGGAAACTTTTCATATTCTAAAACACTAATAGCAGTTGTCAGAGCAACATACACAGGCTTGGTATTTGTTGGCAAATAATCAAATCCATGAAAATCAAACCTGCAAGTGTGGAAGGCTGACTGTATTACAGTATTTGCAGGAGTGGGCTATCAGAGAGGTGAAGAAGCAGCACTAAGTCAGCAGAACCGTCTTCACTGTTTACTGATTTCTGCTTATGCAGAAACATGAGCTCTGCATGGATATTCCCAATTTTAAAAAAAAATCACCATCCTCGACTCATACTGTCAAGATAAAATGGGACATTTTTATCTCACAGCAGATTCCACCTAAGCCCTCCAATCTACAGCTTAGCCATACAAAGCTAGCTTCCTGTCACAAGCCATAGCCAAGGCGCCAGTCTCGTGTTCCCTCTGAGCCCAAGGCAAAAAGGTGCTGGGGCTGAAACTTGCCCGTCAGGCACAAACACAAAGATTGCACCAGATGTGCAGGAATGAGTGTGGTGTAGGAGAAAGACTGGTGGGACATTCAGCTGGTGACATCCAAAACTCAGTTCCCCACTTGGTCTCAAAATGTACTGCATGGCCCTGGGCCAGTTACTCTGTCTCACAACCTAATCAAACAGGTCAATGAGAGAATAAAAACAGAAATATAACAAACATGAAATGATTGGACAACCCTGCCTTCTTTTCCCTAGCGCTTTCTCTCCCTCTGTCCCCTTCCTTGTTTAAATCAAGGTTTAGCAAAAGAAGACGACCACTCCACAGGTGGATTGACTTAGTCAAGGATGCCAGAGCTGCCTTTGCAAGACCTGAGCAAGGCCGTCGATGACCAGGGGTCTTGTAGCTCTCCCATTCGTAGGGTTAACCTAAGTCGAATCTGACAACAGCAGCCAAAAATCGGAGTTGGGAACCACGACCCGCCGAATCTTGTTTCCGACTCTCATCCGGCTGAGCTAGTACGACCAAAGAGGTGGACGATGGAAGCTGCAGTCGAGCAACATCTGGAGATCCGTAGGTTCCCCTCCGGCACACTGACCAATAAGGGCCAGAAAGAACAGAGGAAAGGGATCCTGAGCTCAACTCCTTGGAGAAGAGAATGCTAATAACAAGTCCAGGAGACCACACGGAACTAGAAAGACGGGTAAGCCCCCTGCACATGCTCAGGGGCACCCCCGGCCTTCTGTGTGAAGGATGCGTTCAAGGTAAGGCCTACGCCAGAGAGGACGCCCCGACTTCTCCAACGAGCCCAAAAGGCAAGCGGAAAGAGCCAACGGAAGAGGGGAGAAGGACAAAGTACCCGCCCCAAAGCCTGCCAGGAACGGCGACACGCCCCCTCCCCTTTATACCAAGGTAGGTTCGCCTTCTTCCCGGCCCCCATCCGCTCCCCGGGACTCTCGGTGCCGGCCGCGGCCTCCATGGCGAGCCCTGCCGCCGCTTCCCCAGCAACCCCCTGCGGCCGCCCTTTCGCCGCTGGCGCCAAAGCCCGCCAAAGCCCGCCGTCTCTCGCGAGACTTTGAAACGCCGGCTACCACGCTGCGGCCTTGTCCTCCGCCGCTGCGGCTCCGCCTCCCCTTTTCCTCCCCCTCTCCCTCCCCCTCCCCCTCCCCCTCCCTCCGCGTTGCTAAGGCCTCCGCTCCTGCCGCTTCTGGTAACTACAGGGCGGAGCTTGTTGTAACTCGGGGGTGAGCAGGTGCTTCCCAGCAAGGAGCGGCAGGCGCTCGCGCTGCCTCTGCGGAGCTGGTGAGGCGAGCGGCGCCCGTCCTGCCCGGACGCGCGCTTTCTTTCCTCCCCAACGCCTGTACATGCCGCTCCCTCGTGGCTCCTCAGAATCATTTCTCTCATAACGTGAGGAGATTTTTTTTACAGGCAGCCGCAGACGACACACGCGCGCACACTACCCCGAATACTCTTTTGTCCTTGTGTGTTCCTGTACGATATAGAGCTACCCCACAGGTAGCACATAATTCTGTATGTCCCATTTTATCCTTACAGTATGAGTCGAGGTAGCACATAATACCACACATAATTGTGCGGAGAACGCGCCACACTCTCTCTTTCACCTGTGTGTGGAGTGCCTATTTGACTATTCATTGGTGAACCTCTCCAAAATGGAGGCCTTGCTCCCCTTTCTTTTATTTTTCCGGTCTGCTTGTTGCGAACAAACAAAAGACAAAGCCGTGTTTTTCAACACATGTTTATGTCGCATTTAAAGCAAAAACAGAAACCTCGTCGCCAGAGACGTAGGTGTGCGGGAAGGCAAAGCGCCTTTTATCAGTCACACTGAAATGTTATGAAAGTGGCACAAAAGGAGCATGAGTTCCCGATGTCTTCCATACAGAATGGACCAAAACCGGAGAATGTGGGAGAGAGGAGAATTCCCAACTGTCTAGCTTGGTGGACTGGGCACTGTGCATGTGTCTGGAAGCGGCAGGGTGGTTCCAGCAGACTCAGTGAGCAGGAATTGTGGCAAAGTATCCACTTTCAGTTTGCTGGGATGTACAGTGAATGGCCGCTCTCCATCCCTGCCATACGGAGCTGGCGGAGGTTCAAGCAACTGCTCCTCGACACAGTGGACACGCACAGGTCCCTACCTCGATGTTGAGCACAGACCCCGGGACGCAGCAGTCCATGCATCAGCCAAGCTGCAGCTTACCTTTAGGTGGTACACTAGTTTTTTCTTTTGAAGCCAAACTGCGCTACCTAGGGGTGTGCAATAACGAAAGTCCTCCCTCAATGTGGCGCAGTCCCTCCTGAATGTAGAAAATCTGCCTCCTCTGATAGTAAATCCATCCCTGGGCATCTCATTGTTCTGTTTTGGATAGCAAATAATTTAAAAAGCAGCCACAGTCCACATGGCTACAGAGACAGCCGTGTTTTTGAGGTAGGGGTAGGAATGATACATCATCTTAATCACAAAGGTTATGTGTTATTCCGCCCTCCCAGCATCTTTATCTCTGATGATAATGACTTATGTATAGCTTCAACAAATAATATTAAAAGTCTTGGGGGATGTTTTACAACTTAATCTTGAATACAGTCAAGATGAGGCCCTTGAACCTTGCATTCATTTTTGTTCCCTCATCACTCCATTTGGTCTACCAATCAGCTAAAAGCAAACCAAAACCTAACCTGGTTTATAGTCTCCGTCACTGATTTAAAAGCCAAGATGGATTGTTTTTCTGGTTAAACCTATATTAAGATAAAGGAATATAATTGTATGATGATATTCTGACATAGCCTTGCTAATAATAAGGCCCTGGGCTGACCTAAGATATTTTTCTGCCTGAGGCAAAGAAAATATCTGCCATCCACTTCCATTCAATGTTCAAAAGGTGGTAGACTTGAATTAGAAAATAATATACAAAATAAAAGTCATTTTCAACCAGCTGTTCTAGTACGAAGCCACCTGTATGCATTTGTATATGCAAAAACATATACTTCTCTTATTTGCATCTCTTTTATGGTCATCCATCATTTTCAAAAAGAACACAATATTTTCCACAGGCATATATGTTAAAAACTCTACATTTCACAGGCTGATCCTTCCTACCTGGCCCCCAATTCCACTGAGACAAGGCAGTCTGGCATTACAAAGATGCTGCCCTTTTTGAACAGAAGAAAATCCAGGACAAGTGGATTCTACAGTAGATTTCACCTGCATCCCTAAAGACACAGCCTTGTTGTTGCCCATCAAGCATTATCACTTGGACAACAGAGTAAGTAGGTACTTAGGTGACCATAGGTTTCTGGCTATGGTGAGATGTATTGTTTTTATTTAAATTATGGTAAGTTTGTCTCTGGCTGTGATCCTGTTTAAAATGTAAAGCTCCACTTGAGTACTTATGCACAGACACCAAAGGCAGGCAGCCTAGCAAGGGCAGTTCAGCTGGTAAACCCCCAGAATACCCCCTTCTAGACAATCAGTAGCCATTCTGGTAATGGGAGGAAGGGCATAGCTATGTTCAAGCTCCAACTGGCCATGAAATTAACACATTCTGCTGTGTGCGAACAGGGAACTTTTTGCATAAGGAGGTTTTGGATACATCCTTATGCAAGCTTGTAGAAAACAGCTGTGAATGACACTGGTGTAGTACTCCAACAGGATCCTGGCCTATATTTGCATATATGCACATATATATGTCAGAAGTGGGGAACACACAGCCACATCAATTTTGTAGAGGACTTTAAGGGTTCCCTGCACACTACTGCTGCAAAAAAGTGATGGGGGGAAGCTAGTGCTTTACCTCTCCCGTCACCATTTTACCTTTTAAAACAAGGCATATGAACCTGGCACTCCTTGCTTGCAAGCAAATTTGTGCTCCAGCAAAATATCGAGAAACACTCATATGCTTGTTTTAAAGGAAGATATTGAAGGTCGAACACGGGTTTGGCTCCAAATTCACTTGCACCAGAGGCTGTGTATATGTGCCCTCCAGGGGGTTGAGGGAAAATGTTGCACTTCAACCCCAGGAATTTCTCAGCCTTCAGGAGAGAGAACACAGAGTCATAGAACTCTAATGTTGGCAGGTACATTGTCTAGTCCCATCAATGGCAGGAGCCCACCACCAAAGCATCCTTAGCATGTGATGCATGTGACAATCCAACCTCTGTTTAAAAACCTCCAATGAAGGAGAGTCCACCATCTTCTGAGGTAGCCCTTTCTACTATCAAACACCTCTTACTGACAGGAACTTATGTTTACTCATTTTCTTTCTTATAATTTGAAGCCACTGGTTCAGGTTCTGCCCACTGGAAAGCTAATAACAAGGTTGCTTCAGTTTCCATGTGACAGAGCTTTGGCTATTTAAAGATAGCTATTATATCCAGGGCTGGTCTTAGAGGTGGGCAAGATGAGCAGTTGCCCAAAGCACCTAGCTGAATGGAGCACCAAGGTGATCTGAAGGGGGTGATAAGCTGAGTTGGCCAAGTTTCTTCAGAGGGGACTTGCTACCCATGAGGGGGGCTACTGAAATAGCAAAAGGGAAGGAACTCCATCCCACCATACCTATCAGTTACATTGGTTCAAAAGGTACCACCTCTCAGCTTGGTGCTCAATTTTCTTTTGCCCTGCTTTTGTATCAATTTACAATTTCTTTTTACATGTTCCTCCTAATATACAAAATTTTGTATACAATGTCCCCTGATATAAGCATTTTAAACAGAATTCTTAAATAAACACATTTTGCATGTTAATTTTACAAACACATGCATTTTTAACATACTTTCCTCAATATAAGCATATGGTACACATTTTCCATTGAAGAATTGCATAGCAAAATTTAGAAAAGTACATATAATGAAGGTAATTACATTTAAGTTATGAAAATGAAAAAAAATGTTTGCATCAAAAAGGGAATTGAACGGATTTCTTGCACATCTCTAGTCTGATGCATATTTACTTTCCACTAATCTCAATGCACAGAACTGCAGACTTAAAGTGATTTCTCAAACCAATTATAATTACACTGTAGTATTTAACATTCAGAGGAAGTCTCTTGCAACCAATGCCTTTGAAGATCTATAGAAGCAAAATTCTGCTTGGTTCAACTCATCCACTGCAGATGAAGCAGTAGGCCTTCACATGAGCCAGGGCTCAATCAGAAAACCTGTTTGCAAATTGGGAGTTTAGTGCTGGAACACGTGAAGTTGGCATGGGTAATGTGCAGCCCTCCTGGAACATCTCAGGTGAGACATGTGCTCAGAGACACCTTCTCCCCTAATTCTTAGCAAATGTCCACCTGACTAAACTGCCATTTTGCTCCTGGCTTATGGATTTCATGATCCTAGGGGGGGAAGTAAATAAAGCAGCTCCTGTAAGCCTAAAGTTTTGAAGGACATGTGGGTAACAATCTTAAATACTATACAATTGCAGGCTTATCTACTCACATGGAAGATAAGAGTTGTTTCAAGAGAATACCAAGAGTATCATTTTTCATGGTTGTTATCTGTGTTACAGACCAGGTAAACCATAACAAAAACCTCTTACATGATTTGATTCTGTAACCAGCGGTGCAAGCTCCAGTCTTGGGTCTTTAGGAAAGGGCTTAACTCAGGGTTGCATCTTGGGCTTCACCTCTTGACAGCAACATTTATTTCCATGCAACAAAATCCTCTCTGTCAATTTCTGCAAACCAAAACACTCTCAACATAACAAGCCGCAAGGGCAGGGAGCTTTTTTCCCCCTGATCAGCATTGCTCGACGAGGCTATTACACCACTTGCTCATGTGTGCTTTAACTTACAAGTCCATCCAAATAAACTGAATAGGTTTTACTTCCCAAAGAAATAACTGAAGCCCTCATATGCAACTTGGTCACACATATAGAAGTGAACTTCACAGGGCTTACTGTCAGATCAACCACATTGCCAGCCTGGTATTCATATTTGGAGAAAACTATCATGCTGTAGTGGTTTGAGTGTTGGGATAGGACTCTGGGAGACCAATTGAAATCCCTGCTCATCTGTGGCAACCCACTGGGTGAACTTGGGCAAGTCAAATTCTCTCAGCCTTAAAGGAAGACAGTGGTGGCAAGCTCCCTCTGAAGAAATTTGGCCAAGAAAACACTACAGTAGGGTCACCATATGTCAGAGTCAACTTGAAGGCACACAGCAACAACAGGTTGAAACAGATGACAAGGAATGACATGGAGGCAAGGATATGGAATTTTGTGCAAGTGAGAGAGTAGCCTGTGGGAGGAAGAGCATCTCAGTTCATCCCTCTTCCACCAGCCCACTTGGTGACAGAGGAAAGCAAGTGTCCCCTTTCCCTCACAGACCTAGCCTGGGCACTCCTGGACTGTGTTGGCTATAAGACTGGTCAAGCCACTTAAGTATATCTTGGTTGCTTTGGATGTTGCCCACTTGGGTCAAATAGAAATGGAACATTTGCTACTGTCTCTAGAAAAAATAATTTATTTGGGAAATTACATTCATTTATTTATTTTAAAAAGGAAGCTGCCAACATTTTGGTGGACATGTTCTTTGTTTCCTGGTCAGGAGCATAGTTACCATTGGATTAGGAGTGCTTCTAGCCATGATGTCCCTACTCCAGATTATTCACAAAGCTTCAAGAGGTCTCAGATCTGATCAGAGAAACTGGGGGAAAATGCAATGTTAGCACTCTTTACAGTTTGAAAGTAACTTTGTTACTTTAGGAGCAAAATGCATCATGGCTTGACATAAGAGTATCATGTCTGACATATTAAAAGTACAAGCTTTCTTTAAAAAGAAGACAATTACAAATCAAATTTACGTTTCAAAATGTGAATTGTTTTTTGTTACAACTGGAGCTACAAGGTCCAGAGCTGTAAAGGACCACTGAACAATAACAAACCTCTTTGCTACTGTAGTTAATGAGGAGTTGACACCCTCCCCCCAAAAACAGAAGAAACCATGAACATTAGTAAAACAAAAAATTGTTTTGTCTCTTCTAGTCCTCTGTTGTGCCAAACAGACATAAGGCATTAATTTCATAAGAAGTGAGAAAAGGAAACCAAGACCAAGAATCACAATGAGGTAAGATACTATAGATAGTCTTATGTAAAAGTTTGCCTGCTATATAGCTTTTAGAGATAGCATGGGATAATATATGAACAATTTGTCTTTATACATCTTATTCTTCATCCTAAAACAGTATATCCCATAACTGATTTTAAAAAAAATCCCAAGGAAAGAAAAAGACTTTGGAAAAAAAATCCAATTTGTTCCCCGGTCTTCACATCTCTATTCTGAATTCATCTGAATCTGTCTTATGCAGTTTTGTGATTTATCCAAATCCCCTGCATGATCCTAATTGAAATCCATTAGGAAATGGAGACAGATGTTCTGTTTTGCCTCTGCCACCCTGCTTGAAAGAAGTCATTTTTCTTTTTGTTCTACCAGCCTGCGTTTCCATGCTGGCTGCAGAT
The DNA here is from genome assembly GCA_948474755.1 of Ctenosaura bakeri. Lineage (NCBI taxonomy): Eukaryota > Metazoa > Chordata > Lepidosauria > Squamata > Iguanidae > Ctenosaura > Ctenosaura bakeri. Next base: position 315,172 of record CAOLHI010000808.1, read on the forward strand.
GAAGAGCCAGCATGGAATTGTGGACAGCTATCCTCTTAAGAGGCTATAACATTGTTATTTTGTTTTATTTTAATTGGATAGTCACTGCACTGGGCTTATTTACAAGTCTGGCACAGGCTGCAACTCTATGTACACAAATAGTTCAGTCTTTTGCAAAGTTAAGCAGACCTCAGGGGCTTTGAAATCAATAGATCAGAGATGCACAACCTGTGGATCATAAAGGATCACTTAAATACAACTCCCTGGGTGCCTAGACCTCACAGCTTCCATGAGATTTCCTACTTGCCAGTTTTGTACAGAACTGAGAATGTTCTTCATTCCTAGTATTGATTGTTCTTTCCAGTGAGAAAAGAGAGATCTGTATAAAGATCTCTAGGGCAGGGACCAGAGACCCTTTTCTTCACCCCTCCTCTAGCAACATTCATACAGATTGCTATTTCCACATTGGGCAAGAGAAAAAAGAAGGCGCTGTCCATGTCTGGAAAAAAGGAGCAGTGGTACATGGGCCACACAGGTATACACTCCTAAGCCAGCAGTGCACTTATCCAGAACAACAAGTATCTCAGCAATACACTTTGCTTTATGCCAAACCCACAACAAATCAATATTATGCCACCCCCCAAAAACGAAACAGGGGGAAAACAAAACCAAAAACTTTTAAAAACCAGCAATGCTGCAAAAGGCTCTGGGCCTACCAGGTGTAAATCAAGGCTTATTTCTCAGTCAATGTGCATTGGACTGCACAGGTATATAAGGTTAAGCAATTGCGGCTTCAGTCTTCTTGGAGTTGTTGCTCTTCTTGGAGAGCTGCTGGAAGCCCTTTCCTCAAAAGTGAAGGTCTCAGTGCATCTCAGCAAGCACATTCTATTGGGTGGGTCAAGCCTGGCCCAGCAGATTTTTTTGGACAGCAGTTCCTGTTAGCCCTTGCCAGCAGGACAGGAGGACTGTTGAATGGCCATCCAGCAACACTGGGGTCAAGCAGTCCAGCAACTGTGTATGGCCTGAGTCTTCTTGTTCATCCCACCTAGATTAAATCCACTGAATCAGTTGGATCTACCTGTGTGCTGATGTATCATCTAACCACTTGAATGCATGGGTCTAACTCTAACTGGGAGTAAGTTAGAGCTTACAATTCCCATTCCCATCATCCAGCAAAGGGTGAGGGGAGTTGTAGGTCAAAGCATCTGGAAGGCTCACTCAGGAAGGCTAGGGATGGCTGCCCTGCAGTGACGGAGTGAGCTGGGGCTACTTTGGGGTTCAGGTGTTTCCTTCTCTCTCCCTGCCATTTTATCTGGAGTTGCCAGGAACCAACCCAGGACCTTCCTGCAGGCAAGACAGTTGCTTTGCCCTTGAGAAAAGGATCCCCGTCTCCAAACTCACACCCAACACAAGCACTTGGAGGAGGCTATCCCCTGTTGTGGCGTCCACTTCAAGTTCCCAGGTAGCTAGGAGGACGGGAAAGTCCTTCGCCCCCAGCTCTGTCGGACGGTTGCCAGGCAGAAATGGACCCAACAGATGCCCCAGGAGAGCCCCAGTTGGCTCCTCAGAGCTTCGACCCTGGGTACCTCTAGCTGTGCTGGAAGTCGCGCGGCTCGGCGTAGGACGCCCGCTTGGCAGAGAGAAACTCGCATGCAGGTCCAAGGCATACCGTCCCCGCGCCCATAGCGAGCCGAAGAGAGACCCTCTCTGCAGCCCCGCGGCCCCTGTCCGGTCTACGTTCGGGAGGCTGACCGAGAGGGGCTCAGAAAGCGCCGGGGGCGAGCCAGGAAAGGCTCCGCGCTGAGACCCCGGAAAGCACCAGGGAAGAAAAGCCCGAGCCAGTCCCACTGCAGGTCCGCGGCAGAAGGCGCGCAGGGGGGCAAACGGCCCCGGGTTCAATTCGCGACGTGGTCACAGAACGGGACCCGTCGGGAACCCTGGAGGGTTGCTGCCAATCAAGGCAGGCGACAGAAAAGCTCCGCCTCTCCCGCGTTGATCCCCATCACGACCCCCTCCGACCCCTTCTGCGAACAGGGAGCATTTAAAGGACCCCCGAAACACCCTTCCTCAGTGTAGGGGGGAGGAAGGCTGCCTCGCACAGGGTCAGAGAAACTCTTTCTCTGACGACTTCCAAGGCGCCCCACCGTGGCTCTGGACGGGCGCTCTGAGACGGGGCTCCCCTTCCCTTTCCCCGCGCCCGCTGAAAGCACTGGGCTCGGGGGACATCCCTCCGTGGCGGGCCTGGATGCGTGCGGGAACTCCTCCCTGCGTCGCCGGGGCCCCGGCGCGCCGCGTTGATTGACAAGGCAGGACGCGTGCAAGAGAGCCGGGCGGAGAGCGGCGGCGGCGGCTCCTCCGGGGGGAAAGCACCCCGGGCGCCCCGATCCTGCGCGCGGGCGCTCTTTCCTCCTCTCCGCTGTCCCCCGCTCCCCCCCGCGGCTTTTCCTCCCCCGGCCAAGGGAGCGCCAGGCCGCCGCTTCCCTCCGGGCGGCGCGTGAGCGCCTCGGCCGCCGTCGGAGAGGCTGTGCGAGCGCATCCCGGGGCTCCCCCGGGGTTTCAGCGCGCCCCGCCCCGGTCCCTGCCGCTCTCCGAGAGGAGGCGCTGCTGCCACTCCGCCGCGCAAGGCGGAGGGCGAGAGCAAGAGGGAGAGAGCGAGCCAGAGCGCGGGAAGAGAGAGAGAGAGAGAGAGAGGGCGCGCGGGCGGGCGGGCGGGGGAGAGGCTCGGCGCTCGGAGCGCCTTGTGACAAGCCGATTCAGGCGGGGTGAGGGAGCGACGAGGCTCCGAGGCGGTCTGGCGCGGTGGGGACGGCGAGGAGGGGGTGGCCGCGCCGCCGCCGCCGCCGCTGCTGCCTGGGGGGAACGAGCCGGCGGCGGCGGCGGCGGCGGCGGCCCCTCCATCCCCCTGATCCGGGAGGAGGAGGAGGAGGAGGAAGCGGCAGTGGCGGCGGCCGAGGGGCGAGCGATGGACGAAGCCAACGCGCCGGCCAACGGAGAGCAGTCCCAGCCGCCGCTCCTCCTGCCGCCGCCGCCGCCTCCTCCCCCGCCGCCGCCGCCGCTGAGCCTGCAGAAAGCGCTGCAGCAGTGCGAGCTGGTCCAAAACATGATCGACATTAGCATCTCCAACCTGGAGGGGCTGCGCACCAAATGCGCCACGTCCAACGACCTCACGCAGAAGGAGATCCGCACCTTGGAGGTAAACTGGGCGAGTACGGGGTGGCGGCGGCGGCGGCGGCGGGGAGCGGGAGGCACGGGCCAGCAGCCGGCCGGGAGCCCGGGCGGGAGGCGGGGGAAGGAGGGAGCGAGCGAGCGAGCGGGGTGGGGGTCGTGGAGGGGGAGGGGGGAGGTTGTTCTTTCAGTCGGGAGGGCGGCACAAGGCAGGGGGAGGGAGGAGGAGCTGCGGGTGTGTGTGTGTGTGTGTGCAAGCGAGAAGGAAGGAGGGGATCCGGGAGCTCCACGGAGCCTGCGTGCCCTGCAGGTGCCCACATGGGTCGCTCGCTCGCTCGCTTTCTCCTGGAATTGGGCCGGGGGGGTCTTCGCCGGGTCTCCCTTCCTCGCTCTCTCCGCGCCCCCGGGCTCCCTCCCTCTCCTTCTCCGTGAACAAACCCTTCGCTCCTCCTCCCGGCTGTTTCTCCCCCCCAACCCCGAGAAAGAGAAATAGCGGCCTCTCCGTCGTGTGAATTTCTAAAGGCCGCCTTTGCAGCAGGAGTTAAAAATAAACTCTTCCTCTCGGTGGACTCTGGGGCGGGGTGGGGGGAAAGACAAGGCGCGGGCGAGAAGGGGGAAGAAGGCACCGGCGAGAAAACCGAAAGTCTCTTCCTTGGACAACAGGCGGCAGCGGCGGCGACGTGTTGGGGGGAGATGTTTGCCCGCCATACTGCCAACCCTGTCGGGAGTAGAACAACCCCCCGTGGGGGTGGCAGTTGCTGTATGCGGTTGAGGTGGTGCGGGAGGGAGGGGAACCACCTACACGTGTTCAGCACGCATGAGACCCCATGCCATGTTTTGACCTGAAGGAGGCCTGAATTCTTCCCCCCTCCCCCCTTCTGGCTTCCCTCCACCTTCCCCCACCCAGGTGATGTGGAGGAGGCCCCACACCGGTCCTAGCTGTCAGGGTCAAGTGTCAGAAAGATGGGGATTGCAGTCCAATGCGGGGACCGGCGGGGGGGGAGGACTGTGTCTTCCTTTTGCCACAGCCTCTGGCATTGTCTAGAGTTCTTTGCTCCGCACACACCCACCCATCCCCCGGTTCTTTCTGCAAGGATTTGCAAAGTTTGTATGAAGTCCTAAAAGGAGGCAGAAAACCCAAAGCACACCCACAGGCCACAAGCTATGAGCAGGTCCATAGTGTCCCTCTGGTGTCTCTAGTTTGGATGGGTGGCATTCCTGCCAGAATTGGCTCCAGGTTCTGCAGAACCAAAGACCGGAACCCTGGCAACTGTTTTTCGGTTGGGAGGCTCAACAGTAGTGGGTGATTTATTAATAATTTTTCCACTTGTGGGGGGGAGGGCAAATTACCTTCCCCATCCATTATTCTTGAAACCTCCTTAAATACAATGACTCTGAAAAGCCCAGTGTGCGCCCAGAAGTGCCCTCTGTGTGTTCAGTAATGCTTAAGTGTGCACAGCACAGATTGCACACAATAATAGAGGTAGCCCCTATTATTCCTGAGAGGGCTCAGGGACAATTGCTGGCTTAATAGTTCTTTGTGCTTGACCATTTACTACCCTTGTGATCAATAAACACCCAACTACATAGGAGTCTTGATGTTCTAATTGTGCCAGATCATTTTTTTTGTGGGGAGGGATCAGTCCCTTGGCTAGTGTTGGGGGAGTTCAGCTCCCCTTCCCGTTCATGGGGCAGGGTGGTTCCTGACTTTAAAAGGATAAATTCATGGGGGACAATAAATAGGTGCTAGTTATGGTGGTTAAATATCACCTCAAGCACTGGAGGCAATATCTTTCTATATGCCAGTTGTGGGAGAAAATGAGTGGGGGATGTTGTACACACATCCTGCTTGTAGGCTTTCCAGAGGTATCTGGTTGGTCGCTGTGGGAATAAGATGTTGGACTAGCTAGACCTTGGTCTGAACCACCAAGATTCTTCTCTTCGTATTTAATTTTTTTTACACTGTTTGAAAAAGAGAGAAGAGGAGGAGGAACAGGCTGATGAAGGTGTGTATGTGTGTGAGAGTGTGAAATGTGGGACTTGGTAAAGGTTGGCCCCTTGGCACAGCCCTGGTGATGCTGACGTCCAATGACAGAGCTGCTCCCGATGTATGTCCTGCTTTTGCAAAGCATCTGGAGTTGACTAGGGCCTTGTATCTAGAAGAGCTGTAGAGAAGGGTTCATTCTGCCAGCTGCAGCTTCTTCTGACCCTGATGAGAGACCTCATACCTAATGAAAATCTGTTCCATTCCTAAGGCAGGGAAGGGGAATGTGTTACCCTCCAGATGTTGTTGGTCCAGAGCTCCAACTTCTCTTGTCATTGGTTGTGATGGCTATGGCTGATGGGAGCTGCAGCCAAACACCTGGAGGACCACACTTTTTCTACCTCTGAAGGTGTAGAAATCTACTCAGAGCTGGGTTAACAGAAGGTCCTAAGGGGAAAAGTCAATGGTTGGAAGAGGCACATGTCCTTGACTACTTGGCTGCTTGTTCATTCTTCTTTAGCATGGTCTGAGTGTTTAGTGGTCTGTTTGTACTCAAGCAAGCATTTGTCAAGCATTTATGTCAACTGGCTGTTACACAGAAGTATGGAACATCTCCTGAAGTTCAATTTTAGTGGTGAGTGGGCTCAGCCCTACTATGAGGCAGAGGGAGGTAACTGCCTCTGGTAGCTGATGTTGTAGGGCAGAAACAGCAACTTCCCACTGGTCGCGCCTCAAACCATTTACTTCTCTTGAAGGACAGACCTGTATGCATGACATAACCTATTCTGCACCCCCTAAACTGATGTGCAACCTGCAGGTCTGGTGCCAGACTCTATCCCACTAGAAGGATTGAAGAAAGATTTAATGCTAATCCAGTTAGCTCCTATGCATGGAAGGGAAGGGGATGCTTTCTTATCCTTTACTTCAGGCAGCAAAATATCTTTTGTTGGCCTGGGTTACTGCTTTAGAGGGCTTTCAAAAATGTAGCTGATGGGGCATGAGAGCTTAATGAAACTTCCAGTTTCAGGCACAGTTGATCTCTTAATACTAGGTCCCGTGACAAACAACAAGGGAAGATGATAGTGTCAGACTGTGTGCTATGATAAAGACAATTCTTGGTTAGCTGAACCCTCAGGATGATCTAACCAGGTTCCAATAGCCAGAGAAACCTACATTCAACCCCCTCCCTGCTACTCTGGCCTGAGTCCTATGTTCAGATCTAGCTGGCATATATCCCTTGCTGGAGATGCTATCTGATGAAGCAAAGAAGCAGAATTGTGGCTAAAACAAATTCTTGTGTGCAGTGGTACATTGCAAAGTGGGGAAGCTCATTGTGACAAACCTCTGTAGCCACAACCCAAAAGGAGACTCCAAAAATACAGGCGGCTGTGTTGATCCAAGTCGAGGAACCAGTTTTCATCCCCACTAGGAGCATGTCTTTTGAAAAGCTTAGGGATCTTAATTACTTTCTCAAGACTAGGTCACCTTAAGTACTGTGCATTACAAGAAGATTTGCTCACAACAATGTATTTTGCCAGGAAAATCCATACCCCATCTATAGTAGAATTGCAGCTAACCTCAGAGGCAAGAGTGAAACACGGGAGACAGACGATGTAATTTTTTCTGCCTGTGAAGAAGTCCTGGTGCTCTGACCCTGCAAGCCTTGATCCCACCACACCACCCTCTTATAACTTCTTACATCTGTATCCTTGCCTTTCATCCACTGCAAAACTTTAAAAATGATGCACAGGTTTCCCAGGCATTCTCTAGTGGACACTAGCACCTTCTCAGTCATACTCAGCTCCAACAAGGATGCTGCTTCATCTGTGGGTCCCTTGCTCAGCAGCATAGTACATGCCTTGCAAATCTGATTTCTGTATTAGAAAAGTGATTAGAAAAATCACTTCTGCATGCAGTCCATGTTATACACTATACAACACCAAAAATAGGTTTGCCAAGTGTGTATACACTCAACAGAGAATTTCTTGTAATTCAGTTTTTCTGCCTAATGCAGGTGTTCAAAAGTCCTTGTTTGCTGCAGCCACATGGTATATTTTCACATACACCATTACACCACCTGTAGTGGATGCCTGTGCATTTGTTATATGTGAAGTGGCTCTTCAGACAGGGAGACATGCCAATAGTTAATGGTAAAACAGTGTTGAGCTGAAAGCAGGACACAACTTTGATCTGGAGTTGTGTGGTGCCAGCTGACTCCTAAGCAATTGGGGTATGTGTGCAGATGTATGAACACCAGAAACCCTGTGGTCCAAATGGAAAACTTGAGAAGCATCCCAAACTATTACAGACTTGAAAATTGAGAGAAACATCTCTTGGAGATGAATGGAAATGTGTTTCACATGAAAGAGAGTCTTCTCTATAGAGATATACTGAATTAGAAGACTGTGAAGGAGGGTCAGTAGTTCAGTGGCAGAGCTTGTACTTTGCATGCTGAAGCTCTCAGATTCAATTCCTTGCTTCTCAGATTTAAAAGGGACAGAGATTGTCAAGGAGAGGAAACTCTCTTTCTGTGTATATGTCAACTTATGGGTATCCCATGAACTTCATAGAGTTTTCTTAGGCAAGGAATCCTCAGAGGTGGTTTTGCCAGTTCCTTCTTCTGAAATAGAGTCTACAGCACCTGGTATTCATTGTCGGTCTCCAATGCAAGTACTAACTAGGACTGACCCAGCTTAGCTTCCACAATCAGGCGAGATCTGGTGCCTTTAGGATATTTAAGCCCATACAGGGCTAAATGGACAAATAATCTGACCTGGTATAGTTTCCTATGTGCCATTGATAAATTGAAATTTACAACGGCAGTATTCTCTTCAAATACTGTTCAGGTCAAATGCTGTTTTGGTTGTTCATGCTGCTCATTTTTCTGTGTGATGTATTAATATTATTACTTATGTAAATTGTTCCATCCTTCAGAGGACTTATAAGTAGATGAGTTTATTCTGATGTTAATGTATATTATCCATTTTCTGGTTATCCAGTTTAGGAAGTGCCAATTGTCGTTTGAAAGCTGTGTCCACAGTGGGATGGATTTCCACGTCATTGTAGAGGTAGCTGAAGGAAGACGGGTGGGAGCGCAGTCTTGAGGGTGGATGGGTCATGCACTCTGATAGCTAAAAACAGAGCTTGCATATTTGGGAGCAGTTTGCCTGTGGTTCAGAAGCTGAAAGCGACAAGAAGTTACTTGTTATTGATGATATTCAAGGTGTAACTATGTTGTATTATAATTGTAAGGTAAGAAGATACAGTTTCACTCCTTTTGCAGGGTAATTGTAACATTTATTACTTTGGAAGTTACAGAATGGTTGTGGCCTTGCTACTCCGGTGAAGTTAGTGCTACAGACTGGTAGCTTATGGAATTCTGTTCTTTTAAAAGTATTTTTTTTAAGTGTTTTAATTAATTTTGAATAATGAGAAAGCAGAGTTGCTTTTTAAAAACTGTGACTATAATAGTAACTTTTGGATCTTGGAACTGTAACTACTAACTTGTTGAGATTTACTTCCTGAGCTGTGTTCAGGTTACCAGAGCTGGTGTTGGCAAAGAATTACTGTCTCCATTGTACAATATGTAGAGAAACGAGCCTTCAGCAAAAACAAAACAAAGAGTCCTACAGGATCAGACTGCAAGTCTGTCAAGTGCAACTTTCTATCTCCTCATATTATAAGAAGAGGGATCTATGGCTTAGTAAGAGAACACATGTTCTGCATGAAGAGCCAAGCTTGGGCATACGTTGTAACAAATAAATAGTTATTTATAATTACTTCCTTTCCTCAATAACAAAAGTCCACACACATTGCAGCTTCTTTTTTTTTTTTTTGCTATGCAACTGTAGCTTTGAAGTAATTCCTGTTTACAGCTGTGTGGATTTTCTATTAGTGGTTGTATGGTGGAGGAGGAATTCTCTGTGGTTCAAATGCTGGCTTATGCTGTGCCCCTGTCACTGCTTCACACTCTGATCTTTTTCCTGAAGCAACCATGAAGCAGAGGGGAGGAGAGCTTGCTTTGTACCACAGGCTTACAATACATTTAAAAAAAAAGACTAAAAGTATGTACCTTAGTTCCTTTTGATAAATGGGAAGCAAAGAATTACTTTTAAAATTGTAACTATAATGGTAGCTAACCAATGGAGACTCTTTCAGTTACAACTATAACTGATTATTCTTAAATAATTTTTCAAGCCCTGAGGCAGAAGATTCCAGGATAAATCCTTGGCATCTCCTGTAAAAAGGATCAGGTAGTAGGGGATGGAAGAAACCCATGTAAGAGGGCCATTGCTACCATATTGTTAGTTCCAGAGTAAAGGAGCCCACAACTTGAGATAGTGACCTTTTTGGATGACAGTGCCCAGAATCCCTTAGCCAACATAGCTGTTTACCATGCTGGCTGGCTGGATTCTGGGAGCTGTCATCCAAAAAGGTCATTCTCCCAGGTACTGAATCAGTGCTGGCTGGTGGCTCTGATGGCAGCAGAGTGGTGAATCCTTTTGCATACTTTAAAAAGGAGCTCTCCAATTCTCCAGCCGCCACTGCTCTGGATAGTCCAGCGATTTGACCCTGATATGTGACAGCTTCCTGAGTTTCAATGGTCACTAATCAGTTTGCTCCCAGAACACTGAGAGCTAGGGTAGGCAGACAAGCACTCTGGCATGGTTTGCCAACCAGCAACTGATATTCAGAAGCCAGGCATGGCAGATGTTAAGTCTCACTTTCAAAAAAGAAGCTTTGTTTTTTTTAAAAAAAAAATCAGGTATTGCTTGGCAGGTTTAGAGCAAATCTGTCCTGAGTGTCTCCAGGTGCTTTCAAACAAACAAACAAAGAGGCTGAGGAAGGGGCGGCACAGCCCTAAAAGGGTCTGCAGACCCTGCCCCCTCCCCATCCCGCCATGCGACCCTTGTCGCACGGTGATTGCATGGTCTCCTTTTCATGGGAGGGCAGCAAAAGTGTCCCCTCCCGACCACCTGTGGTCACGCGGGCAGTGGGAGACAAATTCAATTGGACCAAATCTAGCTTGGAAAGAACCTGATTCCTGTCTTGGAATATGTGAAGGAGTGCATGTGTGAACCAGAGTTCCCAGATTTAGTTATTGGTGCAGTCAGGTTGCCACTGCCTTACATTTGTGGTTAAGACTTCTAAGACTAATTTCAGGGTGTGGTGGACAAAAGTTTATTTTCTTTTGTCTCCTATTTTGGTGGTGCATTTCGTCTTTTTCGACAAGATGTAAGTGTAATAAGAACAACAGTTAAAAATAACAACAAGGATGACAGTGATGACAACGATGGTGTTGATAGGTGATTAAGGTGGCCATCCTATGGTTGCTTAATTCAGCCTTGATGTCAATTCTGTGCCTAACCCATGAATGCTAGATGAGGTGCCTGTCAAACCCCCAGAACTGTAGAGGCAGGCTCCCAAAAATTCATTTAGGGATGCCTTGAATATTGGATTTGACTGTAACCAAGGAAAAAAGCAGTGTGCTCCTTGTCCCAATGAGCTCTGATCATTGTGCAGAAAATGTTGTTTCCCATGTAGAAAATGTCTTTTCTCTGTGGAAAAATACCATGTGTGGATTTTGTGCTGAACAAATCCTGAACTGCAAATCATTCTTCAAAAACGGCAGCTTTTAAAGGCTTTTTCCTAGTGAGGAAAAAAAAGGGCTCAAATTACAGATTACTTCCTTTGAGAAGAAAACTGGTGAAGAATTATATCCCTAGTCAGGGGTGGTTTAGCTGTGGACACCTTCAGGTAGCCCTTTTGGTCCTTTGCAGCTCTACGATTCTTAGGGATATAGTTAGAACAGCCCACCATTCTGTATCTTCTTTGGGTCATTGTCAGGTAGAGATCACTGACCCAGGCCCCTCCAAACATCATTATTGCATTTTTTTTCCAGACATTAATTTTTTAAATTAGATGTTTCTTGTTGCAAACACAAGCAATGATACTATGAGTACTGTGGGTTCCATAATATCTATAAGAAAGAAGGACAGTATTATTATGTGCATCTCAGTTCCTTCAACAGTAAGAGGTGCAAGGTGCAGGACATTTTATAAGTTAAATTTGGAACTGCACAGTGGAATGCAATTGGCATTCTTTCATGTGGCATGCAGTGCACGGGCAGCACACCCATGCATTTTGCTTGTGCGCACCCACATGCTGTGTTGCTTAGAGTCGTATCTCATGATGTTTCAGAGCCTGCACACAGTGGGAGAAAATCTTCAGAACTGAGGACTTGGCAGCAGAAATACAACTTTTGCCTGGCTGAGTTTTTGAACTGTGCAAGTGTTGTATTAGAGCTGCACATTTTCTCCCGGAACTGCACATATTTATGTCTGGTTGTTACTGCTGTGTGCCTTGAAGTCATTTCTGACTTATGGAAACCGTAAGGCAATCCTGGGGTTTTCTTGGCAAGATTTGTTCAGCGAAGGTTTGCCTTTGCCTTCCTCTGTGTCCAAAAGAGTGTGGCTTGCCCACTTGCTTTCCATGGCTGAGTGAAGATTCAAACCCTGGTCTCCTGGAGTCCCAGTCCAACATTCAAACCACTGCATCATGCTGGTTCTCTTATATCTGGGTACATTCTTTAAAACCTAAGACCAAGAGGAATGTGGGTGTTTTTCCTTGTGAGCAGATGGAATCCCACTGAGGACTTATGGAACTTAGGATGTAATGTTCAATTTAATAACATAAATTCAAGTGAAATACAAGCATATATAAGTATCTACAAGAATATACTAAGACTAAACAAACATAAGAATATAAGCATATAAAAGTGGAATATAGGCAAAAGCCAGCAGAAGCCAAGACCCAAATGGTATAGTGGTTTGAGCATTGGACTTCAACTCTGAAACCCAGAGTTCAATTTCCTCTTGGTCATGGAAACCCACTGGTTGACCTTGAGCAAGTCACATTCTCTCAGCCTCAAAGGAAGGCAAGGGGAAACCCTCTCTGTACAAATCTTGCCATGAAAATCCTGTGATACATTCATTTATGGTCGCCATAAGTCAGAAAGGACTTGAAGGTACACAACAACAGTAATAGTGTATACGGTCCTGCCAGGCAACTGGCCCTGCCCTAAGGCAGTGGTTCTCAATCTTTGGCTTCTGGATGTTCTGGTGGTTTCATCTGCTGGGATAGGCAACTTTCATAAGCTACACCCCTCGTAGCCATTAGTAAGGAATTGTGGGAGTCAAGAACATCCGTAGGGCAACAAGATGCCTGTCTCAGCAAGAGAAGTCACCAGATCTTGGTGGGCAAGAGGTTCTTAAAGGTCACCGTACAAAAATATTTACCATGGCCAACCTAGTATAGTTGGACAAAGCAGCCTTGACTTTTAGAAAGGAAAAAAATTTGTGTCATTGGCTTTATCAAGGAAAGCCATAAATCGTGCCTTGTAAGAGGGCCTCTAAGAAGTTAAGGGTATGTGGAAATTGGTGACACAAATTTGTGTTCCTCTTTTGTGGCTGATAATTTTGTTTCCTTCTTGGATTCTTGCAGGCAGTTCTTATATAAAAAGCACACAAGCCCTAGTTTATGTGGCAAAGGCCAGTCATATGGAACTATGGGGAGCTTGGAAAAAGGCAATGTTTTTGACCACAGTTCCTAGAACCTCCAATCAGCATGGGCACTGACATACTCTAACAGTTAACATTTTTAGATGCATGTTGTCCTGGGGAGTCGGGAAGTCAAAATCCAAAAGGTACCTTTTTAGAGCTCTGGAGCTCGGTGTGTGGTCACAATGTAACTAAAAGCTATTATGCGATTTACTTCAATTCCAAGTATTTATAAGCTTTTAAGGGCAAGACCTTAACAGAATGATGTACAAAAATGAATCAGTCAGGTGTACAGTTATTGAAAAGAGACTGCTGTGACTCATGTAAGTCATTCATAAAGGCTGTAGGGAAGAGATGTTTTCAAGGCTGCCTCAAAGACCTGTACTGAAAGGGGGTAACTATATATTGCATTGAAAGGAGCTTTAGAACTGTGAGGCCACCACTAAGAAGGTTTCTGTTTTTATGCTTGACAACTTAACTTAATTTTACTGCCAAGTACACAAACAGCACCAAACAGGTAAAGATGGATTTTAGATGAAGTCAATCCCAAGCCATTTAGAGATTTAAAGATTGGCACACATGCTTTGAACTGGGCCAGGAAATGTTTCTATAGCTGATCCAACTGCACGAAAGATGGTGTTACAAGTCCAGACTTTCTGATATCTTCCCCATTAGCACCAAGAGAGCTTAATTTTGCACCAATTGAATTTTTGGAAACATCTTTAAAGGCAGTTTTGTGAGAAGTGCATTGCAGTAGTCCCATTACTACTGTATGAGTGTCAAAGATCAGGCCCAGCTGTCTCAGATAGAGTCTCACCTGATGTCTAAGGCTAAGCCAGTAGAAGATATTCCTTGCCACCACAGGAGACTTGAAGGCACACACGGAGGAATGTCGTTGAAGAGGTTCTTCTAGGTTCTTTAAATTATTATTTCTCAATGTCAGTCTCAATAATATGCATTGTACTTTGTGATGTACCAGAGGAGAAAGGATCTGATAGTTTACATTTTGATGTGGAAGAGGCAATGGAGAAGTGATCGTTGATGGTCATGATGGGGGGGGGAAAGCCTGGCTGGGCTGACACTGCAAAAGCATTGTGGGAACTTTAAAATGGCAATGGGGATAAAATGAAAGGAGAACAGTCCAGCACATATTTTCGTAGTGAGCCCTGTTATCTGGTTCACAGTGCTACGTGGTAGGACTACTCCTTCCACTGGATGGTACCTTCAAGTAAATTTTTGACTTATGGAGATCCTAAGGTGAACCTATCATGGGGTTTTCTTGGCACAATTTGTTCAGAGATGATTTGCATTTGCCTTCCTTTGAGGCTGAAAGAGTGTGAGTTTTTGTTTTCTTACTCTAATGTGCTTGCACATGGATTTCTTAGCTGCATTTATATCCATTTTTCTTCCAATGAGCTCATAATGGGATGCATGGCTTTGCCTCCACCCTTCATAATGACAAGAACAACAAGGACAACAACCCTGAGAGGTAGGTCAGGTTGAGATAGAGTATGACTGACCCAAACTGTCTAGTGAGAACTTAATTCTCAATCTCTCAAGTCCTGGTCTAGCAATCGAACTGCTACACTATGCTGAGTTGTTATGAATGTTGTTTTGTCTGAATGTTGTTGTTGTTGTTGTTGTTCTCAGTCTGGAGTTCAAGGTGGCTTATAAAAGTAGAAACAAATACAGTTTTAAAATTCATATCATATGAAAATACAAAAAAAAAACTATCAGTAGAATTTAAAACTGTTAAAAGCAAGACCATTAAAAAGAAAACAAACTGTACAGCACATTATAGAAGGTCCTTTCTCCCTGAGCAATCAGTGCCCAATGGCCTGCTGAAATAAAAAGGTCTTCACTTGCCTATGAAAGGATATCAGGGAAGGCACAGATCTCAAAACACAGGTGGGCTCCTATGGGAGAATAAGGTCCTTCAGGTAACTGGACCTGATCCTGAATCCTTCCTCCAATGTACCTCTCCCAAACTCATCCCCACCTGAAGACTGATTTATTAAAGGAGAAACCCTCCAGACATGAAGGCACAAATTTGTCTGCCTTGCTCTGGCTTCCTGCTTAGTCTTTTCCTAAGTGCATCGGCTGTGGGGCTGGAGTGGAACATGCTTGCCTCATTGGCTTAGGGAGGAAACATTTGTGAGGGTTGAGGTTCTGGTTTTGTGGGTTACTAGCCTCAGGCATGTATTAGGCATCCAGACTACTTCTTCAGCCAGTGGAACAACTCCCCATATTTAGATAGTTCCTTATCCTTCTCCCTCTGAGCTTGATACTGGAACAAACTATGTGTTTTGCTCTGACTTGAATTCAGTGGTCATTCATAACCCAGCTGCACCAGGTGGCATCAGACTAGAGTGAGCAAGAGTTCTAAGGAAGCCAAGCAATTACCAAGCCAGATGTACTGAAGGCCAGAGAAGTGAGGAGCAGCAGCGCTTGAAGGTAACAGCTGAGGTCAAGTACCTAGTAATCACTCTGCTCTGGAATTTCAAGGGGTTCAGCAACAAATGAGTTTTTGAAGTGATTCAGGTCAGCTAGAGTACAAGGCAGAAATGATGAACAGAGAGATACACCAGACATTGAGAGCCAGGAATAGCGTCATCTCAAGTTTCAATCAGAGTGAGTGCACAGATTATTTATTTTAGTTATACATTAAATTATCTATATCCCACCTTATATTGTGGGATCTCAGGGTGATGTAAAAGTAAAAGGGAGACCTTAAGTTTGGGAAGACAGAACTAATTCTGCTAGAGTTGGGTTGTGAATTGGGGTCCACCATCCAGGATGATACCGTCTGGTAGGGCATGCAACTGGAAAATGTTCTGTGGGAACAGGTGTGCACAATCCAAAAGACATGACTATATAAATGTAGGGCCCATACTGGGTTTGGAAGGCATTATTTCACTCTTCTTCAACTTGAATGCACACTAGCTCATTCCCTGTTCACTGATGTGCCTGTTGACTGACCTGGAGCACAGTTGTCTTCTCTGGATTAAGCTTTAGTTTGCTTGCCCTCATCCAGTCCATTATTGTTGAGAGGCTGAGTTCCTTCCAGCAGCACCAGTTTTTCACTCTAGGGATCTTGACTGAGAATGGGTACAGGGGTAAGATCATGGTGATGTATTATGTGGTCCTTAGTGGGGGTGGCAGAGCTGGGCATGCTGTGATGGCTCTCTAAATACCCATCAATCTTGAGGTGAAGTTGGACCAAGCCCTTGAGAGTAGAGGGTTGCTCTACCCTGTCCAGTCCCTCTTAGGAGGGGTCCATCAGAGCCATCTCATTTCATTCTAGATTCTGGCTCAGCAGCTGGAAGGTAACAGCATAGGAAACCACTGCTGGAGGCATTGCATGCCGTGTTTAATGGTTCTGTGGTTTGGGGGTCTTCATAGAGAGGGCTGGCTTGCAAAAAGTAATGGGGTAGCCCATTTTGCTGCAGGGCCAGTTAGCAAGTGCCACCTGGATTCTTGAGAACAGCATCAGGACATAGCTGCATGTATTGTTCACACTAAGCTAAAAATGCTGCAAATTTATCTGGAGCTACAGCACATTTTTGAGGTAGGGTGGCTGTTGGGTCCCATGTTGGAACTGGGGCTGCAGTGCAGATAGTGAGGTTCATTTGGTCTCTGAGGTCCTGGTTCTCTTGCTGTATAGCTTCTGTATTGCCGGTAATGGGATCTGAAACAATCTGTCCTGTTCTGACGTTAGTTCAGTCCTTGGTCACTACCAAACTCTGCCAGATGGCATCAAGCAAGAGGAAGCGAGAGTTCTTAGGAGACCAAGCAATTACCAGGCCAGATGTATTGAAGGCCAGAGAAGCGAGGAGCAGCAGTGTTTGCCGGTAACAGCTGAGGTCAAGTACCTAGTAATCACTTCGCTTTGAAATTTCAAGGAGTTCAGCAACAAATGAGATTTTAAAGTGGGCTCAGGTCATCAAGAGTGCAAGGAAGAGACCACAAACAGAGAGAGATCACCAGAAATTTAGAGCAGCGAATGGGTTATGAACACAGTTACAGGAGAAATTCGGGAAGAATTGGGAATGGTGTCATCTCAGACACCAATCAGAGTGACTGCACAGCTTATTTCTTTTATATATATATTAAAATATTTATATCTCACCTTATATTGTGGGATCTCAGGGTGTCACACAAGTAAAATTAACTGACACTTATAAAAAGGGATGCTTCCTGGCCCCAACCAGTTTGCTAGATGTTATTTTCCTCTGAAGTAGTGCTTGTAGCTGCACAGTGATTCTGAGGTGGAGAGTTTGAACTAGGCTCTTTTGATGACACCTCTCGTAGAGGGGGGTAGTTGTGATATTTCTTCTGCTCTGTCCCCCAGCTGTCTTCTCTGGTGGGCTGCTGGATCTTTTCCCTTTGCTGCTGCCAAGATGATTCTTGTTTGTCACTTGGTGAGGAGTCCTTGAGGGGAGGCATGAAACCATGGCAATGGGGATATTTAAGCTCTTCACAAGCTGCTATTTAATGCTAGGAATCCCTAGGAAGGTGTCAGCGAAACCTGTAACAGGATCTCCTCCCTCCCCTTGCCCAGCATGTAGGTAGTAGTTGATTTTGCAAGGAGACCAATTAGCGTATCTGTAATGTGGTCCTTCAGATGCTGGACTGCAACTTCCCACTGCCCTTGTGAGCACAGCCTATGCTGAGGAATGCTGGGAGTTGCAGTCCAGCAACATCACCTTTTGACATCACACACACACACATGCGCGCGCATGTGTGTGTGTGTGTGTTTCAAGCAGCTGAGTCAACAGAAATATTTGGGAGCAGAGAAAGCCACTGCCCGTACTAGGTCAAACTGTTTGTCTGTCTAGCCCAGAGCTGACAGACAGTAGCTCTCCAGGGTCTCAGGCAGAGAAGGATCTTTCACCATCATTTGCCATTGCTTCTAAACTAGAAGCACTGAGGATTGTGCTTGGAACCTCCTGCATGGAAAACTGAGGCCTTCCCCATCACATTGGAGGTGCAGGTATAGAGAGGGATGGCTGTTCAATTGAGCACTTCTTACCCTCTTCAGGAAGTGTCCATGCACAGGATGACTTCATCCTTCATTGCCTATGGAAGAGCTCCTGAGGATGTGTTTTTGTTTCTTAGGTCTAAGGTTTGTCAGTGGATTATGGGGATACTTGATGAGCAGAAATGTGAAGGTAGACTCTGCAAGGCTGGGCTTAGCCTGGCTCTGCTTTAAAGGATATCACTGCAATTATAGACGTGGATGATGACTAGACAGACAAAAACAAGTGAAGATGTGAAGATTTTGTGAATCTCAATGCCATGTCCTAAATCCAGCTCTTAGTCCCAAGTAGAGTAGACCTGTTGACTCAGTGGGAACTGGGAAAACCACAACTTATGCTGTTCTACTCTAGCAGGCACTAACAACTGAATTCAGACCCATGCTTCTGCTTGCTGTTAAGGCTGTTTCTTTTTTATTTGTGGCATGTATATCCTGCTTAAAGAACACAAGGGAAGCCGCACAGCCTTTCTCCTCATTGTTATGGAGAGGCTAGACTGAGAGCTGGGGGCTAACCCAATGTCACCTTCTGAGCTGCTTCTTCTGGGGCTTCTTCTTGTTCGTCATCATCCTCCCCATCACCACCACACCATCGTCTTTATTTATATATTCCCACTTCCCCCAAAACTAGGATTCAAGGTGGCTTACCCATTAAAATGCAGTACAGCTAAAATATTCAAGAGATGAGCATTAAAATAGAATTAAATTAAGAACAACACTTTAAAAACATTTAAAGCATACTGTTAAAAATGATAAAAAGCAGATTTAAAAACAGTAAAATTAAAAAAACTACAGCACACTCATAAAAGCCCTTTCTTTAAAAACCTTGTATTCTTAAAGATTCTCAGAAGCCTCTTGGTATAACAAGATTTTTCACCTGCAAGATGAAAGGACAGCAAAGAATGAGTCACTGTAGCCCTGCTAGGAAGGAAATTCCAGAGAGTAAGGGGCAGTCACTGAGAAGACCCTGTCTTACACTCCCTTCAGTCATGCCCATGAAGGTGGTAGGACTGAGAGAAAAGTCCCTCTTGAAGATCTCAGGGCTTGAGCAAACTCATGTGTGCAAAATAGTGACATGGTAATCTACACTGCAACAGTGTCTCATTTAGTGTCCAGTGGTCAGGAGTGGTGAACTGGCCAGAGCAAGAAAAGCAGTAAAAGACTTTTCGGTGGAACAGTAGGGTTCATCTCTGCCAATTGTAAAACATTGCAAGCAGGCTTTGCTGCTTGCTTTGCTTTAAGGTCAGAACCTAGGA
Organism: Ctenosaura bakeri; assembly: GCA_948474755.1. Taxonomy (NCBI): domain Eukaryota; kingdom Metazoa; phylum Chordata; class Lepidosauria; order Squamata; family Iguanidae; genus Ctenosaura; species Ctenosaura bakeri. The sequence goes on from CAOLHI010000808.1 coordinate 334,150, forward strand.
CAGCACCCTGTTAGAACCTGAGATGCAGCAAAAACTGAAAGAGCATATGCATTTTTCAAGAACGTTAATGTTCATTTGGGAATTCTCACTCCCCACACCTTAGTTTATTTCTTTCCACTTATTTATAGAAAAAGTTATGTAAGCACTTCTGGTGCTTACACGCCCTTCAGAGAAGCTAGCAGCAATTAAAATTATTATTAGCTTTTTTTCCCCACTTCAAATACCACCCCACATATCTTGCTAGTGGAAGAAGACCTCCCTGTCCCACATGCCTATCCTGCACCACAGAGGTTGGAAGTAACTAGTTATAAATAACAGCTTATTTTAAATTGATCTCCTTTCCCTAGTTAAAGAAAAGGTACATTAAGACTGCAGTTTAACAAGGGATAATGTCATTGTTTTTGCAGTGTGACTGTAACTTCTAGCTGTAGTTGTAAAGCTTCTGGATAAATGTCTTGTCACTGTATAAAAGGTTGATGGAGGAATATCACATGGTTGAAGTGCTGGTTTGTGCTGTGCTTCATTCTGTTCCTTTGTGCTCTGTGGTGGATATTGAAGTAACAGTAAGTTAGGTGGGAGAAGTGTGTGATTTAGACTACGTACCAGTGGCATGGAACATTCAGAGTTTTATACAGCTTAGTGACTTTTGAGAAATAAGAATGTAAACTGTTCCTTAAAAAAACAACACACACACAATGTGATTACAACACTACCTTTGGGGCCTTGGAACTATGATCCAAATCTTATTATTAATGTCAACTAGAGTATACTCACTGAATCAATGGTAAGTTGGTAAGTCAACACTTTTGTAAGTTCCTTTGATTCAGTGGGTTTACTCAGGAGGACTAATAACAGGATTCATGCCAATAACTACAACAAAGTACTTTCAAAATACCTTCTAAGTTTGCAAAATCATGGGATTGCTCTCTATTCAGAATTTCAGGCTCACCATTCCACCACCCCTTCCTTGTTTAACCTCCTTAGAGAGTTCCAGGACTGAAGTGCTACCACAGAGATGGCCCCATCCCCAATTCCTGCTAAGTCAGCTTCTCTTAGTGGTTGAATATACAGAAGGGAGAGCTCCTGAATTATGAATAGGTGGTAATCTGGTGCTCAGTTGCCATATACATGTGTCTCTGAAGGGTAAAGGTTGTAGAGCAGTTGTAGAGCACACACTTTGCAAGAGAGATGCTTGACAGTTTCATTCACTCTGCATTTTTAAACAAACAGACGGGACCTGTGTTCCCTAGACTAACATGCAAATTGAAGTATGGGTATTTGGTTTTCAGGTTTCTCTTAATTTTGCAGTATAGTTTTTAGCTTAGAGCAAAAACCACCAAAAAGTATACTAATGTGTGTGTTTTAGGTTAAAATGTGTACGAACATGTTCTTTTTTAAAAAAAGTGTCCAGTGGAATGGATTTAGGAATAAACAGACTGACACCAGTGCCAATACACTGAGCTCTCCATCCACACTTTCCATGCAAAAGGGTCCATGTTCAATCCCTGGCATCTCCAGGGGGATCTGGGAAAGACCCTCATCTGAAACCCCAGAAAGCTACTGCCAATTAGTGTAGATAATATTGATCCAGATGAACTACTTGTTTGACTCAGTATAAGCCAACTTCCCAGGGTAGGGTTGGGTAACATGCACCTCTACCAGTTTTTGTGGCCCCCGGACCCTATTGGGACCTCATTCCACCTCTGACAAAAAAAGGAGGGGGGATAACAAACCAGGCCTTGCTTGAGTGTGTATTGGGTACCGCCCCCCATGGGATGTGAAATTCTGATCACTTCCACTTTTGGAAAGGTGCATTTTGGGATGAGGAGCACAGCAGATCTGGAGCAGGGAATTGTTTGCAGTTACTCACTGCTGCCCAATGGTGAAAGTGTAGCTCAGTGAGCGCATGCTTGCTTTACAGTTAAAAGGTCCTAGATTCAGTTCCCAGCATGTCCAGGTAGCACTGAACTAGACTCCGCTCTGAAATTCTGGAGAGCTGCTGCCAATCACAGTAAACAGTATGGAGCCTGATGGACCAACAGCCTGAATCAATGTAGACATCTGCTTGTTATAAAGAGCAAGGGCCCCAACTATCAGGGTTATATAAACTTGGCGGTTACTCCATTTTTCTCTGTTTGCATCTCCCACTTTAACAGATTGGTAAGCAACTCATGGCCCTTCAGATGTTGTGGGACAGTAACTTCCGAAGTCTCTCACTAAACAGCTCCGCTGTCCAGGGCTGATAGGAGTTGCAGTCCAGCTACCCAGGGCAGACCACACATTGTCATCCTTCTGATGCCATCAACTCTGCACAATTGGTTGTCTTTCCAGAGGCTGACAGCTCATCCCAGCAACCTTCATGGAACCAACTGTTGCTCTAATTGGTCTATCACCTAATGTTGAAAATATGCACTCATTAAACTTTCAAAGGTGGCTCATTGCCTTGCCAAGAAGAGCTCTCCAAGGTGGATAGGGTTTCTCCACCCCCTCTTTTGAGCTGTGACGAATCTTTCATTTACACTGGGCCTGTTGAGAGGCCGGGGCTGCCTGTCACTCTCCAATGATTTGTTGGCAACATCTTTTCTATGTTTTGTTTTATTATTTTTTTCCCATTCAGGTTTCTGGCCCACCTCCTCCTCCCTTTTGTTTTGGCAAGATCTTAATCTCCCAGCAGGGCAAGGCAGGGGAGCAGTTTCCAATGTTGTTGACGTCAGTGAGACTCTGTCAATTAGCTGACACTAGGCGCTGGGAAAGAGGTGCAGCTGTCGTCCTTCTCCCTGGAGACCAGGTTTATCTCCATCTTAGCTCAGCTGGCTTCAGGGAATTTCTCTGAACATGGCCCTTGAGAGAACTCAGCGACAGACTTGCCTGGGACTAGCCCTCTTAACAGGGTATAAAGTTAGTGCCGGAGCTCAGCACAGTAACTGTTGGGACTGGAACTCCCAGTATCTCCTGCTGCAGATATGGGCTCTGGAACTTGAAGTCAGTCCCTATATAATGTTTCCAGGCTGTGGGCATCACGCTGGAGCAAAAGTGCTTGCCTCCTGAGTGATCAGAACCAGGTCTTAGCAAGCCTGCATTTTGAGCAATTTTAGAGTGCCCAGAATTTCTTTTGGTCACAGACAGGTCACTCGCAGGTGGTAAGTGAGGACTGAAAAGAGAAGACAATTTTTAAAAAAATGTATGCTCTGCCTCCCTCCCCACAATTTGCCAATTCGAGTTACTTATTTACAGGTTCCATTTATGTTTCACCTTTCCTGCCATAAGCTGAAGGTGGCATACATGGGTCATCTCTTTACAGCAACCCTGTGATATAGGCAAGGTGGGGAGAGAGAAAGAGAGTGACTGGCCCAAGGTTGTCCAGTGAGGTTTTCATGACTCAGTGAGGACTAGAAGCTGGGCCATCAGAGTCCCACTTTCTTTATTTGATTTATTTATTAAAATACGGTGGGCCCTCAGTATCTGCTAGGGTTTGATTGCAGGACACCCCCACCCCAAGGATACCAAAATTCATGGATGCTCAAGTCCCGTTATGTACAATGGTGTAGTAAAATGGCATCCCTTACTTAAAATGGCAAAATCAAAGTTTGCTTTTTGGAAATTTTTTTTCTTTTGACTGTTTTCAAGCCGTGGTTGGTTGAATCCATGGACACAGAATCCATGGATATGGAGGGCCAACTGTATCTATGTCCCACTTTATATCTCAAGAATTCAGGGTGGGATGCAGGCAGGTCAATTTAAGACAATAAATAACAACCACAGTGATTTTCAAGGAGTAAAAATATATTAAGTCATTCATCACTGAAGCCCAGACAATTTAAAACCATTTAAAATAACATCAACCATTGAGCATTGTGCAGTTTGGCTCCAAAGTTAGTAAAAAGCCCTGTTTTTACTTGGCAACAGAACGACACCAGTGTTGGCACCAACTGAGCCTCCAAAGGGAGGGTATTCTGGAACTCTAGCTACTACACTAGGCATAGTTTTAATACTATTATTGTGGGGCAGTAACTCTATCCTTGGTTTTCATGGCACTCTTTTCCACAGTGACTCCAGGAATTGCTAACATATGGAGGAAGAGACTGCTGCGGAAACCAAGGATGATGCTGGGGCTCTATAACAAAGGAACCACTGGTTGCACCTACACTACACCACAGTGGTTTTCAGTGTTGACTGAGCGAAGCTTTCAGCATTGTGATAAAGACTGTGAGGAGTTATTGAATTAGTAGCTTGATTCTCTCCCTGCCTCTTGCATGCTTTCCTTAATTGATATGGATTCCAGGAAGATAACAACAATAGAGTTTTGAAAAAAAAAGTTTAATACAACATACTGAGATAGACTAGAAAGGAAGCAATTGATAAAAAATCTTTAAATACTTGGATGAATAAAAAACCTTTTTCCCCTGATTGCTAAAAAATTATATATAATGCCAGATGAGCCTTTTGGGGAAATTTAGTAAATAAAGTGAGTACCAGCACTTTGCATTGGTCTTAGAAGGCAGCAGGAAGACAGTAGTGCCCTTTCGTAATGGTCCAGAGGTGGTCAGAACACTTTTTGCTAGTTTAAATTCTGTCAGTTCTGTTCCCAGGAACTGGAGATTCTAAGCTAACTTTTGGAGGCAGTCCCAGATTTGTGCCTTCGGTGCTCCCTCCTTTCCCCCTCAGTTTATAGCTTCTTTTTCTTATTGCTTATGATAGGTTGGATCCAGACTAGGATGCACCCAGAGTTGATCTCTTGAACTCAGTGGAATATAACTAACTTAATGTTCAGTCTAGTTCTTTCCAGGAAGGTCTGGATCCAATCCACTGTTTTTAGAATCTCAAGTACTTATGAGGTTTGGCAATTTTTCTTAACTGCAAAGGTGTAAAAGAAAGAAAAGCATTGGCAGGACAGGCACTTTCTGTATTGAAGCAGATAGGGTCTCTGTGTACTTGGCTGCTGTGGAAAATAACTTTTTTCTCAGGAGTTTAACTCAGATCCATGCTGTTTGTGCAGTGGATAATCTTTTAGTCTTATAGTGCTACAAGATATATGGGTGCGTGTTTCGTTTTTTGTTTTGCTGCAGCAGACTGACAGGAATAATCCCTTTCTGGAAAATTAATATGATAAAGGTGTGAAAATGTGTGTTTTGAGTACATTCTGCAGTGCCACCTTGCGTTAAGAATAGTGAGCTACACTCTAACAGACCCAACTGGTGACTTGCCAATGCTACGATGCTTTTGTGTTCTGTATATGGAGAACACACAGTGTGGAGATGCTCTTCTGCCAGCGCGTGGAGAAGAATGCATTGTCCATGTGCAGGCAGTGTTTATGTAAGAGGTAAATGGGTTAGAACTAAACATAGTCATGTTAATGTTGATCTTTCATATGTTTTTAATTCTTTTATATTTTAATTTGAGTCCCAGTTTCAGGAAAAAGACAATGTATGAAGAAAGATCATCTTCATCATCATGATCATGATCAGAGCAGATACATTGAAAACAGTGGGAGTTAAGTTAGTCATGCCATTTAGAATTTTTCAAAGTACAATAAAAATTACATATAACCTGATTTTAAAAGAAGAAAAAAGCAAGAAAAAGGAAACAAGAAGAAAGAAAAGTAGAATGTAGAAAGAAATATGAAACAGAAAGAAAGTGTGGCTTCCAACTTTCTGTTCGGTGGGTGTACATACATATAGTATAATCAAACCTCTCTCTCTAAAATATCATCATTCACTTTTTCTGCTAACAAAATCTTGCTAATTTGTCAAAACCAAAAGTTGCTAAATCATTTCCTTTTTTTCTGGAAAAAGTCCATAAGCGGTGTCCTATCTTTCAGTAAAGTGTCCAACAATTTTTCTCTAACCAAAGCAGTTAATTTGTCCATATCTCCTACAGGTCCTGTTGATCTCAATGGGTCTGCTCTGTGACTAAACCTGGAGCCAAACCAGTGGCTGAGATCACAGCTATGCTCCATCTCTTGCCCCCAAAACCCACCTTAAAATCCAGTCATCCCAAGAGATGGAGTTCTGTGGTACTGGTGATTGGGTCACTGAAGAATGACCTGTCCAACCCCCCACCGCCCGGCCAGCAAATTAGGGGAATCATAATGCTATAATTGTGTAGTGCAAAAGGACTTGGCCAAATATTGGGCTTTTCTGGTGGGGCAAATCATAAGTAATAGATGTATACTGCGTGGTACTAGAGTAGCCTACCCCAACCTATGTTGGCTAGGGGTTTCTGAGAGTTGTAATGTAAAGTATCTGGAAAACCCCAGGTTGGGAAAGACTGCCAGAATAATTCTTTGCAGTCATCACTTGTGGTTACTCAAACTTTTCACCCTGTGATAGGTGTGGTGCTTCTCAAAACATTCATTTAGAACACTAGTGGTTCTGATGTTGGCACATCTACCTATACAACACCACGTGTACCACCAGACATCCTGGCTAAAGTGCTTGGTGCTGGTGGCCCAGATGATTCCCACCTCTGCCTACAAATCCCTAGTGAGAGAGGAAAGGGACAGACTTAGGTGACTCTCGAGAGTGTGTGAATAAAAAGCAGCAGCTAGAAAAGGCAGGGACAGAACTACCACCCAGGCCTTCAAGACAGTAGTCACCCAGCTATAGTGTTGAACCCCGAGAATGTGAGACTGAGGGCTGTGTACTCACAGATAGGCTTGAGAAGAGACCCTAACATCTTACAGCCAGATTTTTAAAACAACCATAATGGACAGTCAAAATTTATGACATGCAAGACTGATAAGGAGGAAATAGCTGTTAACTAGTTTGTGTTTGGCCTAATTACCAGATGGAAGTGTTGGTTTAAGTTAACTTTGTTCCATGTTTCTCTGTAAGATCAACATAATATCCACATTCTGTCTTTATAAAGGCCTCACACCACAATATATATATATATATTTTTGCATCCCATTCAGTCTTTATAAAAGAAAAAGCTTTCCAGCTCTCAAATAAGGGACATCTCTTATAATAAGAGACACCGATTAGTGCTATAAGAGGGAAGCTTTGGTGACCTCAAATAAGAGACATCCCTTATAATAAAGGACAACTAGCAACCCTACCCTCAATGGATATTGATTTTTTGAATTCCATTCTCTTCAAAAAAAATTTCATTTGGTTTTCAAACACAACTTGTAATGCTATCTGAATTGTTCCGGTTTGCTTTTTTATTACGAAATAATTTCTTGCCAAGCAAAGATTTAGTTTTATTAGGTTTCTCACTCAGTTTTGAAAGTTTTGTAGTAGTGGTTTTGGTAGGTAGATAAATTAATGATTGAACACCTTTTTAGGCAGGATTAGTAACTTTTCCAGAACAAACGCCTTTGTCAGCCTTATAGGACTTTTTTTTGTGTGCAGGGTAGGAACAGTTACTTTGATGAATAATTGGTTGAGTTAAAAAACAAAACAGCGAAATTCCTGATTTCAAGAATCAAAAAGCTTAAGTACAGTAGCCCCCTCCCTTATCTAAGGCTTTGCTTTCCATGGTTTCAGTTACCTGCGGTCAACCACAGTCTGAAAAATATTAATGAGAAAAGTCCAGAGGTAAACAATTCAGGAGTTTTAAATTGCATGCTGTTCTAAATAGGGTGATGAAATCTCGCATGTCCCACTCTATTCTGCCTGGGTCATGAATCATCCCTTTGTCCAGCATATCTACTCTGTATACTCACCGATTACTATACTCGTTAGTCACTTAGTAGCTATCATGGTTACCAGATCAACTGTTGTGGTATCATAGGATTTGTGTTCAAGGGACCCTTATTTTATTTAATAATGACCCTAAAGTGCAAAAACTTTATCATAGGTATGAAAGTATAGGAAAAAAAACATAACATATATAGAGTTTAGTACTATCTGCTGTTTCAGGCATCCACTGTAGGTTTTGGAACGTATCCCCCATGGATAAGTGTGGGGAACCACTAGACTGCAGCACCCAGATGCCGTGGTCCAATTGCTAGTCCCAACTAAAGTAAACCTGTTGAATTAATGGTAATTTGGTAAATCAACACTTGGTAAGTTCTATTGATCCATCAAATGATGTATTTTAGTTGAGATTACCAACTGTATTTAGGCCAGAAAGCCCTGTAAGAACACATATGCACTACATTATATGTGAAATAACAGTACAAGAGTAAATATCAAAGGCTTTTGCTGTTAATATCTAACACTCTGCTGGGACACTTCAAGCTATGTGAGTAAACTCTGCTGTATGGTGATTTTTAAACACTTGACTCTGGTGAACTGTTTTTTTGCCAGAGCTCAGGGCTGGAGGAATGTGCTACTGGGATTTTTGTGTAGCTCCCATCATCCACCAACTCTCTGACAAATTCTAGCATGGTGTATGTATGGTGAATATTACTTGTGAACAACTGTATGAGTGTATAAATCAACAACCTTTGTATTACTATTTTATTACTATTATTTATTCATTTATACTCTGCATTTTCTCAATTTTGGGACTCAAGGTGGCTATATTTGGTCTTAAGGGATACATATATATACAGACTGTACCTGTATTGTATATAATGTGTGAACCCACCTTTCTTTCCTCCCCAGAGCAAGCTGGTGAAATATTTCAGCCGTCAGCTCTCTTGCAAACGGAAGGTGGCCCTGCAGGAACGCAATGCCAAGCTGGAGGGCTTCCCACATCTCCTGCACTGGTTCCGCATTGTCAACATCCGCAAAGAGGTCATGGAGGTGAGTGATGCATGGAAGCATCTATTTATTATTTACTAGTGACCTTTCTTTCCCACTTGCCCTTAAAAGGCTACATACATGGCTTCTTTCCTTTCTATTTTATCCCCACAACAACCACCTTGTAAAATAGGTCCTCTTGGAAGAGAGTGACTGCCTCAAGACCTCCAAGTTAGTTTCATTGCTCCCTGGGGGCTTGAACCCAGATATCCCAAGTCACAGTCCAGTGCTTTAACCACTCTGCACTGGCACTCAGAATGCTGCCATGATCAACTCCTGCCTCCTCCTGCATTACCCTTCTTCTGCTTTTTCATCACTTTGGTCCATGATAGCAACCCTCCTGATATTGCCACATAGTCCACCATTGGTCTTTCTGGCTTGTCCTATTTATTTTGGTCTTAGTGGAGGTCAACAGATGGGACAAACAGAAAGAAAGAAAGAAAAAACCCAAAACAGTATGCTTGGCCCTTCTACTTGCAACACCTCCTACCCTTCACAGTCAGAGAAAGAAGGACTTCTGGATCAGTTGGAGTGGCGCTGTCAGCATAGGACTTTGGGGCAGACAGTTAGGGTCCCATTTAGTAGCATGAGCAGGATGGCCCTGAAATGCAGGAACAATTGTTGTTGTATGCCTTCAAGCTATTTTTGAGTTACACCAACCTTTAGGCATCATGGGGTTTTCTTGGCAAGGTTTGTTCAGTAGGAGTTTGCTTTCGCCTTCCTCTGAGGCTGAGGGAATCCAACTTTCCCATGGTCATCCAGTGGGCTTCCAGGGACGAGCAGGGATTTGAGCCTGGGTCTCCACAGGTATAGTTCAGTGCTCAAACCATGCTTGTTCTCACAGCAACATTGGCTTTACTACATTTTGAAGGAAGTGAAATAATATGTATTACCATTTAAATTGGCAGCAGGGACTGCTCCCTAAGCCCATGAAGTTCAAAACCTTAAAAATTATCTCATCAGTTGCCAGCATCTCTGTCTAAGCCAAGATCACCAGGAAGAGAACATCAGCCTGGCCACAACTGGATAGAAAAGCCTGCTTACAGCTCACTGATCTGTTTCTGGCATTGTCAACCTGATCTTCTTCCTCTAACTTTCCTATTCATTCCCCTTCCATCATCTCTCTCATTCTGTCTTTTCTCTCACATGTGCATAACTCCAAAGTTCCCCCACTCTAAATTGTTGTGAGCCCCTCTGGGACTCACAACACCTATCAAGGCATTATCACATACTTCCAAGCACATCTTGCTAATGAAAATGGCTGTAATTAAGGAACTATGCCCCTCTTCAAATTACCTGGAATCTTTTTCCTTTTATTTCTAGGCCATTCTCAGGTGTCTGGCTTGTTTCTCTAGTGTGGCCTTTCCCCAGTCTGATGCCCTCTAAATATGTTAGACTGTAACTCCCATCAATTCCGGCCAGCATGGCCAATGAACAGGGCCAGCTTTACCATGAGGCAGAGTGAGGAAGCTACCTGAGGCAGCAGACTCTAGGTATCAAAAAAACGAAGCAAATTATTAGTTGTCATTTTCTCCTCTGCTTCAGATATGAAATGTCTGGGAGTCAGCAAGTTGGGGAGTGCTTGTCTGATGGTAGCATTTCTTCTTTGGGCATGGGAACTTAAGTTATGAAGACAGGTAGTTGGATTATGAATCCATCAAACTCTTGTCTTGCCTCCACTGACTTATCTGGAGGTCCTGGGAATGGAAACTGGGATCTTCTGTATGCAAAATAGGTGCCGTGCTCCTGAACTACGGCCATTCCCTCTCCCAGAGAGAAAGGAAGTGGTCATTCCTTTGTGTCCCCCCTTTTTTTGTGACATACTGATAAGTAAATGTTACTCAGTTATAATCCCATCATGTCTGGCCGTTGGCTTTGCTGGCTAAGACTGAGCAGAGTTGTAGTCCAAACATTTCTGGATGACCACAGATTTTGTCCCTTCTGCATAAAATCCCACAAAACCTTCTCTCCTGTCTTTTGTTTTCTTTTAATGCCTCTCTTCCCATCATGTTGCCTTGCTGCCCTATCTCAGTACAATGGACAGGTAAGCAAGTCACAGTGAACAGGTAAATGTTGATTCACTTTTGGTCCAAAGCCAAGGTATAATGACAGTTCAGATGGCACAAGAGAAAAGCTCTTCCCATCCCACACCACCACTTTTTCATGTTCACGTTTATGTTCCATAGAGCTGCAGAGGCCTGGAAGTTATAGTCTGTAGGACTCATGGAAGGGAAACTGAACAAAAACTGAAAAGGTTAACATTTGTGGTGCACTGCTTCAACTGAACCACAAGATGACAGCACTTCTCCATCCAGTAAAACCTTTGTTAGCGGAAGAATGTTTCCTAATTTCTACAGCTCCAAATGGTTACTTGCCGTAGGCGCTGCTTGAACAATTGTTGATAGACTGCCTATGCAGGGGGATGTAGAAGATAGCTTAATCTAGTTAACTGTGCTGTGTCCTTCAAATCCATCTAATACACATGTGCTTAGTTGGGATTTTGCATCTGTCTGTCTAATTTCCCAGTGGTCCCTCCTTTTTTAGGATTAAAGGCAGGAAAGTAACAAATGGGATTAGGCATCTTTTAATTGGATTTCTATGTAGATTAGTGACTTTTCTGGGGAAAATCTGAAAAGCAAAATTCAGTTTTTATTTTGTGGGTGTGTTTTAATTGGGTGAATTTTTAATGTACAGGTTTTGACAATCTTTTCATTGTGACTTCATCATTCTTCCCTGTATTTTGTTTTATTGTTAGCCACTTTGACTGTTATTTTAGTAGGTCCTATGCAGTTGCCCAGCCCTGCTTCAGGCATTAGTTCCATGTATGTGGAAAGTAACTGCATATGAGGATCCCTGGCTACTAAGATAAAACTCCAACAGTTGCCCTTGATAGCAAAGTTGCTGACTGAATAACTCAGTAGCCCTATTCATACATTCAGGTGAATATGTATGGGCTTAAAATGGAGAGAGGGTATGCCAGTGCACTTCCCTCTGTCCCAATGCATAGGTACCTTCAGCTGAAGATGCAAACGTCTGAATTCTAGCCAGCACCCAGGCTACTGTGAAGCCCAATGAAGTGCTCACCTCCAGCAGCAGATTTTGGCCGGTATGGAGAGGGTAGCAACAGCAGCAGCCCTGGTCTAGTTGGGTTCTAGGTGGAATGTGAGGGCTGTGTGCACAATCAAACTTCATAGAGGCACTGCTGGTTGCACTGTTCCCCTTTTCTAAAATATATTTTTATTTGGAATGTAATGAAATTATACTTTTCTTTACATTCTCAGTCAGCCCATATGCATTCTCAATCACCTGTATAACCTCTTCTGTTAAACTGGCCTTTCTAATACCTCAGGATCTACTGCAGTAAGATGAGGTAGTATAACCTTTTCCAGAAAATCTGTAGTAAGTCATATGAACAATATTCAGACTCATATGCATATGCCTAATATTCCCTAAACAAATTAGCTGTCTTGTCAGTCTGAGATGTCACACCATCATTCTTTTCTACATGATTTGCCCTGCTCTCTTTGGTTTGCTCCTAACATGACTTCTAGTAGTTTGCCAGATTTATTCCACTAAAAGAAGCAACAACAAATCCATTGTGGCATAAGTTTTATGTGCAGATGAAAAAAAATATAATCCTCTTTTTATGGTGAAAATGACACCAAGTATCTATTAAAAAAATTTGAAGCTTTTTGAGATACATCCGAATTACCTTTCATCTTTTTTCATTTTGTTTACTTTCTGTGAAAGATACCCCTTAAAGTAATTCCCATTTATTATTTCTTTCTCCAGATTTTCTTTTATGAGGGCATGAATTTGTTCAAACAAGATCATTTAATTGGTATTTGGGGCATAAATACAAGATAACGTAAAAGGTTTATTTTCTAAGAAACCATGTCCAAAGATGTATGATCTTTTTGAGTCTCATTAGAGTGGGAAAAAAATCTTTACAAAAACTTTAATAAATACTGACATCTCTCCTTTTAAATATTTGCATTAGCAGAAAGAAGTTCTAACAAATTTAGTTCCAAATATTGTTCATCAATTTTATTTTATACGAGTTCCTTGTAACAAACAGATCAGTGCATTTTCCTTTTCAACAACCTGGCAAATGTTCATAAACCTGAAATTGTCAGTAGTGGAATTGGTGTGGCAGAGGCATGATGGGCAGGACAGGCTTTGGGGTGCCTCTGCAATACCCCACTTCTGGTTGGAATTCTGAACAGCCATACTTCACAATGCAGCATTTTGTTGTACCTTCCACTGGTTATGAATAATCTATTCCTGTATCTTGTACATGGAGGACACCACAAATAGAGAATATTATTTATTATGTATTTTTCTATGGCTTGTATGATGGTCCCCAGCAAAGATTTATTGTACATCTGTTGAAAGGAGTGTTAGAGAGATGTTTGGTTGAACAAGTCTGTAATAAATCATATTGCTCAAGAGGCGCAGTTTTTAGTCTGCCACTAGTTGTTGATTCTCTGTGCATTAAATTGGCAGGACCAGGTGCTCTTCTTATAACATGTCCTCCTTTTCTTTCCTTTCTTCCTTCTAGGAAATCACCCCTGGCCAACTGAGCCTGGAGGACCTTCTGGAAATGACAGATGAGCAGGTCTGTGAGACAGTGGGGAAGTTTGGGGCCAACAGGGAGGAATGTGCTCGACTCAATGCCTCTCTTTCCTGCCTCAGAAGTGTCCATAAATCAGGTGCGACTGCATGCTTTCTGTTTCTCCTAGTGACCATAAATGACAATGGGTATACCTATTAAACAGAGCATTCTTGGAGATCCTAAGCTGCTAGTGCCAACTCTCTTTTCCTATTCCTTCTGCCCTTGTGGGCCCTAAGATATAAAGCTGCAAACGCTGATCTTATTTAATAATTTCACCCTTGTCATACCCCAGCAATATTCCTGTCATAGCAGTTGCTAGGGCATGCAATCAGACAGATGCCACTGTGCCATGTCCTGCTTCTGGACTTCCCAAAGGTAACAGGTCAACCACTATGGAAAATCAGGAACAGAATTGTTGTGAACAAAATATTGGAGTAGATAGACCTTTCGTACAATCCAGCATGGCTCTTCTAATGTACTTTCTTCAGCATGAGTGAGGAACCTCTTTCATCCCAAGGCACAAATTCCTTGGCAGCAGAGCAAAGAACCAGTCCATAATGGCAACAATGGTAGTGAGGGAATTGGTGAAAAGTGATCCCAGCATGGTATAGTTGAAACAGAATGAATGCTGATATTGAACTCAACTGGTCGATTGCCCCAAAGGGGACCACTGAAAAAGACAGGAGGCATCAGGATGCTCAAGGGATGCAGAAATTGAAAAAAAAATAAAGAGCTGTCCCATACCTCCTAATGCAGTGGTTTTGTCAGGCTGTGTAATGGCTGCTGGATGGTGTTGTAGTGCAGTTCCCACCCTCTAACACCCAAACAGGCACTAATTGGTTGGGGACTGTGGGACTGAGAATGCTCCCTTGTACCACCTGCCAGCTATGGCTTATGCCCTCCTGCACCTCTGCAAAAATATGCTGGCAGAACTTTATACTCTACCACTTTCAGATAGGATTTCAACACTAGCTGGACATCCGCTGTATTGTAGGGATGGCTGGACTCCAGAGTTGCGAAGGGCACTGGTGTTGTGTTTCAGCTAGAACTCCAAGGTCTATCAGATGCAAAACAGCAGCCTAGAGAAGCAAAGGAGCAAATGTGGGAGGGGAGATACAATTAGATCCATGAGGAAATGGCCTCTGAGCATATCTTTAGCCCAGGAATTTATTTTACAAACATACTACCGTAAGTTTATATTCTCTTAAGAGAAACCCATTCCTGTTTTTTCCCAAACTCACTTGCTTTAAGCAGTCTAATCTGTATGGGGGGGTGTGAGGGGACACTGTTCTGTTGATGGTATTACTGAACCATTGGGACTCAAAAACATCTGTAAATTTCCTGTAAATTCACCTAGAGATCGATCAATAAGTTCTCATCTGCTTTTCATTATCCCATTTTTTCCTGTATACGGCCCCTGCTTACTTGTCTTTTTTTAAACAGCAGAGGGCACTGTGGAATAATGTTAAGCAGTGTGAGTTGGCTCAGCTGAAGAGTTAGCTGGGGAACTTGCCTAGAAATTAGCTTGAAGACGCTCTGGCTATACAGGCAACCATTTGTTAGATATAGTGGTTGCCTGTGTATTCACAGCAGGTGGGTGACTACATCCATGTTGGTGTCTGGCTGTTTTTCCTGTACTGTCTGGCAGAGTAGGCTGGTGAATTTTGTTTTGTTCCGCATCTTCACATTTCTGCTGTGTGGGCAGCATAGTATATTTGGCTTTCCTGCATGATCTGAGGTTGCAGTAGTTCCACTATCAGCTCTGGCTGGAATTTTGGACAGGATGCTCTCAGGAGATACTTACCCTCCCAAGACAGCCACTGTCAGCAAAGCTCAGTTGCTTGCCCACCAGTGGTGTAGTGGGAAAAAGGCTTATTGAGTTGAAGTGCTGGAACTTTATGATGATCAGGGATCATGATGTTACCTGCCTTCTCTGTTTCCAATGAGTTTAGCTACAGTCTTCATAGTTGCTTGTGTATATGGGCTATGGATTTAACACTATGTGGTTGTACCTAACATGACTGTTGCCCATTCCCTCTGGGACCAATCCATACCATTGACCCACAGGACAGGGGAAAAGTAGTAGAGGCTCCTGTTTCTCCTTCTTTTTCATGTCACTTCTCACATATTCTTAACTCAAGTTGACAAAAATCCCAGCAAGAGGCTTCTGGCAAAATCGTTGTCTAGCCTAAGATGAGGGGAAAATGAGTTATTAAATAAACACAGAATCCCTTCCCCTCTTTTGTTTGAACATGGAAGATGTATGTAGATAGGTGAGTGGGAATGGACAGTGGAAGAGGAAAAAATAAAATTCTTCAGAGTAGTATTGACTTCGCACTGCAGGGGTGGCTGGATGGAAGCATCCAGTTGTGGTGTGTCCTGGGGAAACCTGTCACAGCTTCATGCTTTGCAATTTCTTTTCCTAGGAGGAAAGTTGACTTTATGAGCCTTTTTTCTGTTGAAAAAAGGAGGGAATTTACTCCACACACCCCTCTGTAATTACAGTTTCACTTGCATCTGTCTCTTCCCTGGCTGACTTTCCTTCTCATCTTCCTTCATGCATGACATTAAATTTCCCACTTTCAAAAGACGCACATGTGTTGACTTGAGCAGAATGTATATGCTTCATCCATGCCTCTTTACCAGTAACCCATCCATCTTTCTCTCCCCCCCTCCCTCCCTCCCTCCCTCCCTCCCTCGCCACTCACCCCCCTTTTCTCATCAAGTTCCTAGATCTTAAGGCAGTGAAGGGAAGAAGGGAGGTACTTTGAAGAAGGGAGGTACTGAATACTTAACAGGCAGTGAGAAGTTTAAGATCTCAGAGCATTTTGAACTCCTCAAATGCAGGCTAGGAAAATGAGTCTGTTCTTTTAAAGGATGGTATCCATCTTTTAGTTGCAAGTGCATGAGATGGAAGAACCCAGACTGATGTTATTATAAATTAGAGTAAGGGACAATGTCAGTGTTGGTTAATGAGTCATTAATTAGGACTATCCAGTTTCCTAGGACATATCTCCATGGAACTAATGTGCTCGAAGAGAGCTGGAGAGGGGAACTAGAACCTTTAAAACATGCTGTACCCCGTGTGAACTAAGTGCTTAATTCCTGTTTTTAGTACAGAGGAGACAGAACAGATCTTCCATGTTGTAGCATCTTTGTATAATGGTTGGAGAAGCCTTCTGTAATTCATGGCCTATCAGATGTGCTGGACTACAACTCTCATTACCTACAGACAACAACCATACTGGTTGGGATAATGAGAACTGCAGTGCAACTTATGTGGAAGTTGGGAAAGCTGAGTTAGAGCACAGATGGGAAATGTATGTATTTTAACTTCAGTGAGCAAAGTACATGGCTTTTACTCCTTCTTAGCTTCACAACAACCTTATGAGGTAGGTTAACATGAGAGAAGGAGAGGAACTAGCTCATGGGTTATTCAGTGAGTTTTATGACTCAGTGAGGATTTCAACCCCAGTCTCCCAAGTCCCAGTCCAGGATTCCAATGACTGTACCATGTTGATGAAATGCACTGCCCCTCTTCTTGAACAGGCACCAAATCACCATGGTAAATTGTTTCCCTCTTCCTCTGGTCCCAGTCCATAACTCTGTTCAGAGGAAAGCAATGCAAAGAGAGGGTATGAATACTGCTCCCTCACCTTGTTCCTGTCTCTGCTTCCAAGCAATATTCTTGTAGCCTCAGAAGATCTCTTCTGGTATCTATCTCTGCAGCCTTGGAGTTGTGACTTTACATGTTTTTTGTGCAGAAGATGCAATCATCCTGAAAGATTCTTCAAGTGCAGAAGAATCATTAATGCAGAAGATTTCTTTTTAAGGGGGGGGGAACCTGGCTTGCTGAGGCTGTTTCTCCTTTTGCTAATTAAATAGATATGCCTGTGAAGATGGACAAGCGAGACAGGAGATGGGCAATGGGCTGCTTAATAAACAACGAGGGGAAGTGTATTGACTCTGCGCCACATTCAGAAGCTTCACGGTTCTGTGTCACGGATAAAAGGTCACCTGTGTCACCACGCCGTCACTTCCTCAGGATGGCTGTCTGGCAGATGAGCTTTCCATGCCTGCAACAGTGATGGATGCCTGGGGGTTTGGAAAGAGGATGGCTGTCAGTGGGCAGGTGCCCGCATGTCTGCCGAATTTTTCCCTTTCCCATAGACAGATCACGGGGTTTCTGTGCTGCATGGAGGTGGCTTCCTTCATCACCATCCATCAAGATGCCCAGCATTCTAGACATGGGAGAAAGAGGCCATGGCAGTTTGAACATGGAAAAAAGAAGCTGCTCTCTGCATCCATTCCTGGGTCTGTGAAAACCTGCCAGTTTTGTTTTTGTTGTGCTTGTCTAGAATTTGGGAAATCTTGGCTACAATCCCCAGAATTCTAAAATTATAGCTGGGACTTGTAGTCCGGAAAGCTGAAATGTCCAAGCTCTGCATGATTTATCAGAACCCCACCAGCATTTTTGTCCTGAGTTCTGTATGAGTCTGGAAGACCCTTTTTACTTTTCTGCACAGATGTGCGCGTGTAGACTGATACCCACTTTCGCTAGTGTACACATTTTTAACACATTTTCCTTGTTGGGCAGAGCGTGTTTCTCTGGACTTCTGAAATAGATGCAATTGAAAGGTACTCCTTGATCATCCAGTCCAACTCCCTGCCTGGTCAGATATCCACAGCTAAAACATCCTTGACAGATAAGTCTACCACCTTCTGTGGCAGTCTATTGTTGAGCAGTTCTTACTATCCAGAATTCTTCCTAATATTTAGCAAGCTGCTTCTGTATCCTTGTTTCTGTGTAAGAGAGTGAATTCTGTTGTAAACATTGCTTCCTCTCATTGTCATTGAGGTGAGTGTGTTGTTGATGGTGAAAGAAAATGAGGTCCCTCCTACCCTGTTACCATTTCTCCACTCAATAAATCACTGGGATGAAGAGGACAGTTGGTACTCATCCCTGCATAATGTTTAGCTGTTGGGAGAAGGGGTAAATTTAGTAAACAATATTGTTTCAGGGTATCCAGCACTTTCCAAACATTGTTTAGATGGTGAATATTAATCACAAGGGAAGCATATTGCAATAAGAGCACTGGGCAATTAATCAGTTTTAGCTCATGAACACCAGCATCAGACAAATATCCCGGAATGAGGGATGGGGAAAAAATCCATTATCGCTCCAGAAGATGTGAAGGACAAGATGGATGGGTTTCCATTTGTCAGTTTTATGTAGCAGCTAATGCCTCTTCATTAGAATATACATGATCAGCTCCCTAAAGAGATGACATGAGACAATCAGGAAGACCGGGCTCAAGGCTTATTGTGATCTATAGTGTCTCCCTCTCAGTTTTCATTTTGAAAGTGTTCAGTATCTCCATATAGGTTGTGCAGACCAGATCATGAGTGCCATGTTGCATTTACATCTGTGCAAGCTGTTATCCCACATTTCAAGTGTTTTACATACATGATCTTGTTATACCCACAGCGAACCTGCAGGGTGAACAACTTGGTTGGTCTAGGAGTAAAGCTTCCTCCAGACTCACTGTAGGGTACCCATTTCTTCTGCTATACCACTCAAATTCAGCTGCGAATTGTGCCACTAAAATTCAGCAGTGAAGAGAAAAAACGCTATTAAAGGAAGCAAGCTGTTCTTTTGGTCACATTGCCATTGATGGCATGAATTTTGAGAGATGGCCTTCTCAGTGGCTGTGCCTGGGCCCTGAATTTAGTGGAAAGGAAAGTTAAGGGTTGCTCCCCTCCTTTCTTCTGCCCTCAGGCAAAGAAATTTTTACTCTGGTAGTCCGTTAGTGTATAGGCTGATCTACTTTGAAGGCAGTCTGTTTGCTTGGCTGCTGGCAATGGCTTTTATAGCTGAGTTTCAAACTATGTTTTCAGTGCATTTGCTTTTATGTTCTGTTTTAATCAAGATTTTACTTTTAATATATATTTCATTATTGTTAGCTGCTTAAGTGCCTTTGTATTTCAGGGGTGGGGTGGAAATGGCATGTCATTAAAAGAAAGCAATAGAAGCAAAAAGTTTCTCCTAACATTCAGCCAAAATTTGCCCTCTTCTTAGTGAAGTGCGTACTTAAACTGTGGAAGTTGTTACCACAAGATGCAGTACCATCCAGCAGATTGGATGGTCTTAAGACGGTTGGACAAAACCGTGGCAGATGGGACTATCAATAGCTATTAGGCATGATTTATTCCCTTCAATACTAGAGGCTGTGTTCCTGTACATCACTTGCAGGGCAACATGAGCAGAAGGGTGCAGTTGCACTCATGTCTTGCTTGTGGGCTTCCCATAGGCATCTGATTGGTCACTTAGGAATAGAATCCTTCTTCTGATCCAGCATAGCTCTTCGTATGTTCTTATGTTCAAAAACCATAGAATTTAATTTGTTCTACTGTGTGTATTAGTTTGTGAAGTATAAATTAGGCTGGTTCGTAATAAAATAGCTTTTTAAATATTTTATTATGAATACGCAGAAACAAATAAAGTAATATGGAGCAATGAGCTTATCCCTCCCTTTACATACATAGCATTTCTGCAATCATTATAATAATGAATATGTTATAATAAACATTTGAATAAAAAGGAGAAGAAAACAGGAAAATAGGATGTTGAAAAGAAGAAAGAAAAATGACGATGGGAGATTCTTATGAATCTAAAACATTGTCCTTTGCCTAAGCTTGATTAGAAAAAAAAAGCAAAATAAAGAGAAACACATGGAAATTACTGGACGATACTCTTCCAAAATTTTACTTAATTTGTTAGAGGACCCTGAGATGATGGCAAATTTGATACAGGAGACAGAAATGGTGACCACATTTCTGCAAAATTATCTTCTTTTTATTTGCCCCTTGCCAAACAGGCTCAGGAGGTTAGTTTCTTAGTGCTGACCACCAAACTTTGTCCAGCTGGAGCATGTACAGAGGAGGGCGACCAAAATGGTGAAAGGTCTGGAAGCCATGAAGTCCTCTGAGGAGCATCTTAGGGAGCTGGGCATATTTAGTCTTCAGAAGAGAAGATTAAGAGAGGACATGATAGCCATGTTTAAATACTTGAAGGGATGTCATGTTGAGGAGGGAGCGGGCTTATTTTCCGCTGCTCCAGAGGCTAGGACAAGAAGCAATGGGTTCAAACTACAGGAAAAGAGATTCCACCTGAACCTCAGGAAGAACTTCTTGATGCTCAGAGCTGTCTGGCAGTGGAACATGCTGCCTATAGTGAGTGTGGTGGAGTCTCCTCCTTCTTTGGAGGTTTTTAAGCAGAGGCTGGATGGCCATCTGTCAAAGGGAGGGCTTTGATGTGTTTTCCTGAATAGCAGAGGGTTGGACTGGATGGCCTCTGGGGTCTCTTCCAACTCTATGATTCTACAATTCTATGATTTTTCTCAACCCCCTCTCCACACAATTATAATAAGCAATTACAGTTAAATGCAACTTATTTGATTTAATTAATTAATTAATTAATTAAAATAATTCAAGAGGAAAGCTGATTACACCTCCAGTGGAGATTGAACCTGGGGTCTTTTGTGAGCAAAATATATCCTCTATCACTGAGCCACATCTCCCTCAAAGAGAGAAGCATAGTATATGTTGGACATATGGCTTATCCAAGATTGTTTGTCGCATGCAGCAAAACTGGAGAATCTTAGGCTCATCTGATTTTTAGCCTGCAACTTCCACAGTCCCTTATCATTAACCTTGCTGACTGGTGTTTCTGAGAGCAGAAGGCCAATACATCAGGAGGGCCAAAATTTCCCCACTCTTGAATAATGTTGGCTAGATATCCACAACAGTCACACCAAAGCATACAAATGTATCTTTTAGCTGTGTGTTTAAGTGCTTGCTTTGGCATTTCAAGGATACAGCAAGAAGCATTTGGAACATCTGCAAAAGTGGTTTGACAGGAAAACATAGTGTGGTGCAAAATCTGAATGCAGGAACTCTGGGTCTGTGACACCTCAACAATGCCACTGCTGCCAAGTCTCTGAAAGGCTTCATACATGCTTTTGTGTGAGCTTATGTCAGTTTTAAAAAGGGCTTCCCAAACTCTACCTGGATATTTTTAGGCGTGACGCACCAGAATAAGCATCAAGTTATTTTTATGAGGTGCTCATCAATCATCTAATGACACAGCCATCAAAATAAATAGCAGATAAATGGATAGAGGGAACAGCAAGGACATGCCTGGAGCCTGGGCTGAGGGGCTTAATAGCCCCAGATTGGACTGCAGTGTTAGGGAGCTGTTTCCTGGTTGCTCGTATGGACACACTCTGCTCCTATGTTTAGTAACCCATCAATCATAATTAATTAGTAAAATGGAATAGTGGTAATTACCACTTTCAGGGCTGGATGGCATTTTCCTGGGAGAAATGTATGCTGTTGACCCATAACTGCCTGACTGTTTCTCTTTGGGGATTTTTCATCAGGTTCTTATATCACTATCTTCTTCCTCCTCCTCTTCTTCTTCTCCTTTTTTTTCTTTTGGTTACTTTCTATGGTCTGCTGTTTCACTTGGAAGGTTGCATGTGCCATGGGGGGCAGCTGCCTTCACATTCTTGCATTAAATGTAGCTTTGGCTGGAGTCTTGTCATGGTTTTATTGTGCTCAGAGCATGGTGTAGGTGTCAGGAAAAGGTGTTCAAGCACTTCATGCGTGAGGTCCATTTACAATTACCCATGGTTAACAACAGGATGTTTTTTCTATGAGGAACAAAGAATACAAATTCACAGCAAACTGAGGTCTGAGATGTGTGCAGTTAGAATCAGTAATCTCCTAAACCAAGAGACTTCAAATTACTAGAGTCAATTTGGGTTTTCCACAAGAATCCTTAGAGACTTGCACAAAAGATATGCTCCTAGAAACAAAGAATCTTGATCCTAGGAATAAATTTTGGTGCAGTATGAGTTAGGTTGGTGGGGGAAGTGTTTTGCTGATCAGCTGCAAATCACACAAAGTTCTAGGAGTAGATCCTGATCTACCGTCTGCACATTTCTGTTCTAAATCCGTTGCCACCAAATCCCTTCTACCTTCAATCGCTCTCCTTTTCCCAATTGTCAGTGGAGAAAGTCCCATCCCCCTGAACTGTCATTACATGCTCCCTTCATCTCTTCTATTCCCATTTATCTTAACATTCTATCCTCCAAGCAATCTCCTCCCTACCATCATCCTGCAAACAGGAAGCCCCCAAACATGGTTCATTACATTTTCTTGTGCAGAAGGAATTGTAGCATTTTACTGTGTGGCATGTAATGTAAGCAGAATGGGTTTTCTTCTGTGATTGGAATACCGTAGATGTCTTCATGAATTCTTTAGAAGAAGTATGTGACAACAAATGCAGTAAAGGAGGGGTAGGCAAATTTCCATAATCCTTGATCATTGGCCAGCTTGATAGGCTTGATGGAAATTGTAATCTGAAACATCTGGGGGGCACCAGATTGCCTATCTTTGGAATAAGGGGTTGACTGTTCTAATAAGTTATATGTTCCCTGAAATATCCAGGGTTCTGAAGGCCAGTTTCAGAACACCTCTGTTCTCTGGTGTACAGTTCTTGTTAAAACAAACAAACAAACAAACAAAAACAGAAACTCATACTCCATGCAAGAGACCCAGGTTTGCTTTGTAAATTCTTCTGTTTTGTGGGTTATGGGGCTCTGAGAATGCCCAATTCTGAATATGTCTGTCAACTGGCTGAACAAATTAATTACAAGTACTTTTCAAGATTTTCTTTCGGAGCTGCTATTTCTATTCCCTTGGAGGAGTCACTGATCAGTTAAATCTTTCACCTCCCTTCTTTCCAATTGCCCATGAGTTCTGTTTCTGCCTTTTCAATCCAGACCTCTAAAGTCTTGGGGGGGAGGTCCTTCCCCCTTCTGCCCCATATTTGACTTTTGAGACAAAGATAGGTTAGATAATAGATTTTATGTTGGTGGGAGGTTCTTAGATGTAATTTCTGTTCTTTCACTTCTTTCAAAATGTAGCAAAACAGCCTTCCTGCATTTCTGCCTCTTCTCCTTCCCCCTGTGATTGAGTACATCCCTGGTCTTTTACCCCAAAGTTCTATCCTGATGTCTTCACCATGTATGCACCATACATTTCTTCCCTCGGCTGTTTTCCCCTTCTTTCATCAGCTTAAAGGGAACAATTTGGGAGACACTTCCTTCCATTCACTTTTAAAAAAACCCTCATTTTAATCAACTTCTCTCCCTTTCTGTTCTACAGCTCATCCTCTTTCCTTTTCTCACCCTTCTCAAGAGGTAGAAATAAATTGATTTCCTTGAAAAGGATGCTGAGATAATAAGGCTATCAATTAATAGCCCAAAATGGGATAAAAAGGAGGAGTCAGGGTAGTTATCGGCTTCTTTTTAGAATGCAAATATTACTTCTTCTTTTTTTTAACGTTCGTGAGTTGTTAGAGAAGTCAGATCAAAAGCATCAGTAGTGAAGAGCTTGGATCTGCTGTGTGTGAAGAGATGAGTTCTATTAACTGCATCAAATAGCATGTTTGGTAATGAAGTGAAACTCTCCATGTTCCTTTCCTGACCAGACACTAGAGTGGCAATGAGTGTGTCTACGAGTGGGTGCATTGAAAGAAAGAGGAGAAGAGATGGAAAGAGAGAAAAGGTGAAGGGAGGACAATTTTTTTTCCAGATCTGTTTTTTTCTGAGAAACTTTCTGACTTTTTTCTCCTCTCTTCCACTCTCCTCTCCAGAAAAAGGAAGGCTACTTGGCAGAATTAAAAAAAAACCAAAACACCTCAGCATTTCTTTATTTTCTTGTACTATGTCTCTTCCACATCACCCTTGAGACAATGTTTAGGAACACCACTAGCTCTAGGAGCCTAGCAAGGATGCCCGTAGAGTTCCTGCCTTTGTCATTTGTGGTGGTGGTGGGGAAAAACCCTTAAGCAAAATGAAAGTGCTTTTGCCACTGCTAATGGTGAGCCCCACCCCTGAAAAATAGTTGGAGAGTTCTTCCATTCACTGGGGGGGGGGGATTTTGCATGGCCGTTTGCACACAGTTCCAAAGGGGGTGGGATATGTTGGAGCTGTGAAGGACTTGAAAGCAGAATAGAGTCATCATTAGGAACCTCTGGATGTTGTTTAGGAAAACTTTGAAGCATCATTAGATAGAGTGATGCAGGAGGTAAAGCTATCAGTGACTCCAAGTCATGTTGGGTGTACTTCACTTCTAGGATCAGAGGCTGTGTATACCAGTTGATTAGGAGCAGAAGTAGGAGGCGGTTATTGCACTTGTGTCCTGCTTGTGGGCTTCCCAGAGACATCTGGCTGGCCAGTGGGGGAATCAGGATGCTGGAATAGATTGGCCTTTGGGCTGATCCCTCACAGTTCTTCTGTTCTTATGAAAATGGTTGATGGATACAGAGGAGCTCAGTGAAAATGCATTTTCTGTAATATGGTGGCTGATTGCTGTGATTTTACAAAAGTACACAACAGATGAAGGGACCTTGATCTAGATTGGGATTGTAGAGTGGCAGTCGTGGTGGTGATAAGCAGGCTGCAGCTCAAGGATGGGGAGGAGCTGTGCCACTCCAGGTGTTTTACACTTCAGCTCCTTGAATTTCTTGTAAGCATGACTAATGGTAAGAGATTGTGAGAACTGTAGTCCTGAACATCTAGAGGAAAAGAATGAGGCAGGAAGTGAAGTGAATCCTGAGAGTATCAGTCTGTAGGTAAGGAAGCAACACAACATACTCTGGACTGTGAGCTCCATTCCAAGGAATTTATGATTCTTTAGCTGTATAAACTGCCTTTTTTCCTCCTTAGGACAAGATGTGTAGGGAAAATGGACCTTGTTCTGAAAGAGACTCTTACTCCCAGATGCTTACAGCAAGTACAGTTCTCTTTTAAAACAAACCATGCAATCTTTTTTAAAATCTAAAAAATCAGCCTAAATGTATATGTGCTACCAAATTTCAGAAGGACTTGGTTCTGGCAAGGGGAGTTGTAGGTTGTGGGGGGGCAGAGTGAGCACTTGGACCCATGAGAGTTGCTCACACCTGTCCTAGTGGCATACAGTCACTTTTACAAGCTTTCTTTCCAGCATCTGGTTGTTTTTGTTTTTCACAGGAGGCAGCCTTTCCAAGCAAGATTGGACCATTCAGTGGCCAACGACAACTGAGACTGGGAAGGAGAATAATCCAATGTGCCAAACGGAAACCATGCAGTGGATCCGAACTCATCTTTCTCCAAGTCCCAAAGCTCAGTCGAAGTGCATTCAGCATTACTGCCACCCAACCTTGTCACATGGACCGGTGTATACCCATGTGGAGAGGCTGACTGTGGAAGGTTTTCCAGGTCTGTGCCCCCCATTGGAATCTGGTCACCGTTCCTTGCCCCCCTCCCCACGCCAGAGGCACGCTGCCCGTACTCCTCCACGCACCCCAAATATCGTCACCACCATGACTCCACCTGGCACCCCACCAATCCGGAGGAGGAACAAGGTGAAACCACCAGGCACACCACCCCCCTCATCTCGAAAACTGATTCACCTCTTCCCAGGCTTCACGGCTTTACATCGCAGCAAATCCCATGAGTTCCAGCTAGGCAATCGGGTGGAGGAGGCTCGCACACCTAAGTAAGTGGACTTAAAAGTATATTACAGGGGTGGCGAACCTTGGAGAGCTTGAATGCAACCAATCTGTGGATTTGAGATCCAGTAAATGTTCATAAACTCAGAAGTGGCTCAGCCTTGAAATGATTGAGGTTCCCATATCAAAGCTGCTATCCTTGAGGCCCTGTTTGCACCACCCCCTCGACCCGCCATGGGGACAGGAGTAGGACTGGACTGCGATGATGGTAATGCATGATGTCATTGCAGTCCTGGCCTTCTCCTGTCCCCAGGCAGCACAATCACATATTAAATCATTGATGGGTTTTCCCCATCAATGACCCACAATTGTGCCACCATCACAGACTTACCTGTCCTGCAGAAACTGGGAAGCACAATGGCTGTGCTTTCTGCCCCAGTGCAGCCTGGGAAAGTGCACGATTGTGCTGCAAAAGGAAGAGGCATGGCCGTGGTGCTTCCTTCACAACAGAGCCAGCCAGTGCAGAAGGGAGTGCCCCAGTTGCACTTCCCTCCTGGCAGAATCGATGGTGGGATCTCCACTGGAGGAATCTGTGGAAAGGTAGGGTGTAGAAAGGACCTGAGTCTGAGCCCACTAGCTGTAAAACAGAGATAAGACAGGCATGATGTACCGTGGCCTATGGCCTATGGCCACTGTGGTGGTGTTGAAAAAAGCAAACAAGCTGCATGAGAACCAGACAGTTAGTGGAGCAGGGGCTCATAGGGTCTAAATGCAGAGATTGTTTGAGACTGATGTCATCTATCATCCCACTAAAAACCTTATGTCTCCCTCTTGGGCTTACCTGTGATTCTGCAGTAGATGGGAGAGGGGGAGGTTTTTCTTGGCAACAGTGCATTGGGGGTAGCTTGGTCTTGCATGAGAAGTTAAGTTGTTAATTTACAAAACACCTGCAAATTGCTAGAATTTGTTTGTTGATAAGGATGAAGAAAGATGGCTGCACTTTTGGTCATTTCTTGGAGGTGTGGCTGTTTGGACCATCACAATGACTGCTGCCACTTGAAAGTTTACTATTACATAACTGATGACCGTTCCACCTCCACCATACTGATAGCTTTCCCCTTAGTGATAACTTCCCCTGCTATTGAGTATTCAGGTTGCATAATTCTCCTCTGTTTTGTAAGGGGGGGAAATTGTGCAAATTTTGTGGCCAAGCACGTGTACCGAGTCTGTCTCTGTGTTGGGAGGTGAGAGAACAACATACTCTTGGTTACATTTGGGAAGCTACATAGTGTCAGTTGAGATCATTGGTTCATCTAGGTCAGTATCTACCCCCGTGATTCTCAACTTTTGGCCCTTCAGTTGTTTTGAACTTCAACGTCCAAAAACCCTAGTGTATATGGCCAATGGTCAAGGATACTGGGATATGAAGTCCAAAGTGAATGAAGGATCAAAGTTTGAGAGTCATTGATCTACACTGAGTAATGTATTCCTGGCTGCAAATAAGGAGCCTTTCCCAGTTCAAACCTAGAGATGCCACAGTTCAAACCTAGGACCTCTTGCATATAAAGTATGTCTTGCACCATTGAGCTGTGGCCCATCCCCTTACTAATTTTGGAAGATGCTTTAGACTGTTTAAGAAAATGTAGGCAAGGTGGGTCCCACCATGAGGAAGAATGAGGCAACTGGCTCAGGTGGCAAATGCTGAGGGACAGAAGTGGCAGGCTGCTGTCTTCTCCTTGCACATCATCTGGCTGTTCCCCTTTGATAGAAAACAGCTATGTCTACTGCTTGTCCTGTCCTGTCCTTCAGCCCTATTTTAGCTGTGTGGTCCCTGAGCTAATGGAGGTTATTGTGCTCTTGCAAATGTTGCATTAAGATTAGGCTCCCACCCCAGTTTGCTTCTGGATGTGGGAAGGGGTGGGGGACGTTCCTCTAGGCATCAAAATGTCTTGGGCTGCCCTTGAAGGCAAGACAAATATTTTCAATCAATAATGTATACTATAAGCTGTGCAGGACCTAGCTCAGCTTATGAGCTATGCTTTTGTCTTAATCAATGGAATGGTGTCTGTGTCTGACATGGTATATTAAACTATATTATTAGCATTGTGGCACTATGATTATCATACTTAAACTGTTTTTTAATGGCCTCTGGCTAGAGCAATAATGGAATAAAGAAATGAGAAGCAGAGAAGCACTTAACTCCTCATTCCAAAGACATTTATGAAGCAAGAAGAAACTTCTTGTACAATACCTGGTAGGGGAATGTGTGGCCTTCCAAATGTTCTAGGACTGCAGCTCCCAACATCCCTCGTCATTAGATATGATTGAATAGGGCTGATAGGTGCTGCAGTCCAAAAAGATCTGGAGGGTCCCATGTTCCCCCACCCCTCTTCTACAAGGAGACTTATCAGGAGATAGAGTTTTGGGGTTTACTTATTTCCCACCTTTCTCCCCGTATGGGTTTTGCTATGGTTCTCTCTTCTGACAAGATTGGACTATGTAAAGGTTACACCTTTCTTTGTTCTTTCCTCTATCCTTTCAGCCTTTTGTTCTCTTCTAGTTTCTACAGGTTTCATTACTACCTTGAAAAATCAGCTTGTGTGGGTATGCGTGCCTTATTCTTTTTGGGCCCAAGGACATGTTTTCCTTGCTTTCTTTTGGAGAAATCCAAAGTACACAGGAATATAGCCCTGTCCAGATAAGAGTATGTGTAGAACTCTGGCAGAGAATGCAAAGTGATTTCCAAAAATTCAGAGAGTTCCACTAGTGCAGATGTGCCAGTTTTCTCTCATCAGTTAGACTGTGGACAAATCACAAAATATCTGGCTCTTCAGATACGCATATGCAGAAGAAGCCTTTAATAAATGAATAAGTATTTTAATATTTAAGTTTTGTATATTTAAATCTTGAGTTAACTTTTTGAGGTCCCTGGTAACAAATTATATTTACAGAGGGTCTCTGGTAAAGAAGAGGTTAAGAACTATTGGTCTAACTCATGGGTACCCTTGACTTGACTTCCCTGAAGTCCACAAACAAAGCATCAGAGCAAGAGCTTTTCAGCCTCTAAACATGTAGATTCCATTTAGCTGCCAGTCACTATTCAGAACATCAACATCTTGTGCCTGAGCTTTCTTGTTTTCCTTTCCCCACCTCTTCTCCTTTTCCTTTTGTATCATGTATTTTCCAATTATAAATATTGTAAAAATAACTTTAAGGCAATAGCTATCTTCTCTTGTTTTTTACTGAAACGTAAACTGCTCTGACAGCCTTCTCCGCTGAAGAGCAGAAGATACATTCCAGAAATAAATAAATAAAACCTAGATTAAAAGGAAAAAAGCTTCCAGGTTTCGACCTGGTATGCCACCAAATACCAATTGCTGGAGGACAACAACTGAGGAGTTTTATTCAGGGATGAGCAAATCTGTAAAGCTTGCTTGTTTCTTAGTTTCACATTTTTCCACCACTGAGTTCTTTCCATCCCATTTCCATATCAAATTGTGAATTGTTGTTTCTATTGTGGGCCTTCCAGATGTTTCCAATTCATGGTAATCCTAAGGCAAGCCTCTTGTGTGGTTTTGTCAAGATTTGTTCAGAGGGGTTTTTCCTTTTCCCTGAGGCTGAGAGAGAGCATGACATACCCAAAGCCACCCAGTGGGTTTCCATGGCCAAATCCCCACTCAGCCATGGAAATCCACTAGATAACCTTGGGCAAGTCAGAGTCTCTCAACCCCAGAGGAAGGCAAAGTCAAACCCACTCTAAATAAATTCTGCTAAAAAAAAAACCCCAAAAAACATGATAGGTTCACCTTAGGGTTCAAATAAGTCAGAAATGACTTGAGGGCACCCAACAACAATAACAACCACAAAATTTGTGTAAATATGAATATTAAGATTATGTTTATAATCTGTCTTTCCTCCAATGAGTTCAAGGCAGCATCAGTGGCTCCTCTCCAGTTCACTTTATTCTCACATCAAGCATGTGAGATAAACCAAGCAGAGAAAGAATGACTGGCCCAAGATCACTCAGTGAATTTTATAGATCAGTGTGGACTTCCCTTTGGATCTCCCAAGTCTTTTAATCCTCTGCATCACACTGAGACACTAGTGCTACCTTGAGTTGGGAATGTTTAAGACTACTGCTAAAGAAATGTTTATGCCATATCCACATAGATGCAACTCATCATGTTTGAAATGGTCTGCGTACATCACAGTTACAATGCTATTGGCAAGAGAGGGTGTGAAGTTTGGAAGTCTTGGGGGTCCAAATGGGAAATACCCCCTCCCCATGGAGCTATTGTAAATCTGAGTCTCACTCCAAGAATTGCCCTGCGGTCCTTTCTTCCTCAGTTCCTATGCCATTATCTCAAGATGGGATCCAAGGCAATGAAGTCTTTGCCTTCAATTTCACGAATCAGTTTGTCTCTAATGAGTAGAAAAGCAGCAGCACATTAGCCACGTGTGAGTGTGTGGCACTGCTGCACACTTGGGTACATTTGATAGGGTTGCCAGCTCATTAAATCCAAATGTGGCACCTTGAAGGAGAAGGGTTCCAGTCCTTGTAATGATCTGTTGTACAGTGAGGAGAAGGCTGAACACGTTACAGCTATTCCAACCCCACCCTCCCCAGTCATTATTTTTCTTTGACTTCTGACTATTATTTCTGAAACTTAGCAAGTTGTTTTCTTTTATATTTCCTTACATCTTCTTACAGGGATGTCTTATTCTTCTGTTTGAGGATGAGTTATAACCCCCCTTTCAAAAGCCAATTTTGTCTCTGAATATCATTTGCTGGGGATGGGTCAGGCAAACAAAAATGACAGGTTATTTCCATGCACTTTGAATACCTTTTACTGTGAGAAACAGGATTCTAGCCTAAATGAGTTATGGGCCTGGTAAATCTGTCCTTCTGGTCTTATGCTCGACAACACTGCATATTTGTCCAGTCAAAAGGCACAAAATGTGTGCAGGCTTTCAAGCTCTCCCAATCTCTTCATCAGGCAAATTGGTACCAAAAGCAAGTCATAGTAGTGGAACATTATACGATTATGGGAATTGTAGTGCTTTGACAAATGGACACACATTGGTGGCTATGCTGACTAGGCATGATGGGCATTTCAATGTAGTAGTCTGTTGGAGGGCTACTTCAAATTTCTCTGATACCTAACAGTAGAACCAGGTCTCTCTTCTACTGCTTCCTTCTGTGAACTCCAGACTCACTGGCCATTATAGCTTATGTGCCTTAAGGACTCCTAAGGTAGGAAAGCACTAAATCTTTACAGGTTTTATGAAGGTTCTTTTTCTACTGTCTTTCTGTACCATTTGGATTTTCTTTTCTTCCTTTGTGGCTTATCGCTGGTGCCTGATGTGATGCTACCTTTTAATTAGATGTTTGTGTGTATATGTGTGTGTGGAGAGAGTATTACATTTTCTGTCTCTGACTGCTGTTGTCATTTTCTTCTCTGTAATTAAACATTCCAGGTGAATTCAAGTGAGGCTCTGGGAGCACCACTTGGGGCAGAAGGTAATCAAGCATTTCCAGCTGCTAATTGCAAGAGAGGGCCTTTGAGCCCCTTGGTTCTGTTCCATTTGGCTAGATGTCTCTACTCCCTACTTCCAGTGGGACTCTGACACTAGGTCAGACTACCTTAATTTACAGTGAGTATGATGCAAGCCCATGGCACCAACAGTTGCAAGAGGAGAATCCTCTCTAGGCTGTGGATTTTATTAAGCTAAATTAATCGAGAGAAGACAAAACAAATATTGAGGAGCGTTTTGGCTCTCCAGCGTCCAACTGAGCACTCATTGCTAGTATACAGAGAGGAAAGAGGTCTGGAAAGGACCCAGAAGCTGTTTGGTGGAAGAGGGGAGGTTAATTTACTCTAATGGGACTTAATGATTTTTAGGAGGCAGCCACCGAATCTTGTTGAATCTATTAGTGTTTCAGGATCATAATTTGCACATTAAAAGGAGAGGAATTTTCTCTCTCTGTGTGTGTAGAATTATGCATACTCACACTGCTGTTTTGTGTGCTTGCCATTGTTTAATATGAGTACAGAGAAAAATTTGAGAGGAGGCAGGGTTTACGGAGAGTGAGAACCCATATCTGGTATACTGCCTAAGTCCAGATTTTAAGCCATAGGCAGCCATCACAAGGGAAACAGGAGTCTGGAGTCAGAATCTGAGGTCAAGGAGTTAAGGGAAAACCAGGAGTTAGAGCTAGGGGAAGACACTAGAGCAAGGAATATTCTTGGTGCTTAGCCAAGGCTCTAGTCAAACAGAAAACATTGCATAGTCCTTTTTGTCTGGGAAGGGTTCAGTCCAGACCTGGAGAATATTTCACGACCCAGAAGAGGTTCTGAAATGGTAATACCCAGAAGTTATAGCCAGGACTATTATTGTTTGATTGATTGATTGATTGTGCAGTTGGATACAAAATGAACAATTGGGGGAAAATGCAGTTTTCAAACTGATAATGTACAATAGGAAAAATAGGAGAGAAGCTGTTCATTAAGCACTGATGTGTTTCTTGGGCACTTAAATGACAGTCCTTATCAGGCAATCTTGGTGAAAATGGAGAAGCCCAGTTTTGGAGAGCTACCAGTTTGGGCAGTATACTATGAGACAGCGGGGACGTCTGTTGCAATGATGTACATGTCATTGAGTTGGGATTTACACTGGTACAGGAGCCATCAGATTGCCTTAGTTAATGAACCAAAGCAGATTCATAAATAGAACTATTCCTGTAAAGTAGATAAGATCTGCTGATTCCTGGGAAGAAACTGCCACTGATACAAGATGTAAACAAGGAGTAAAGCATATTCTTTGTTAGTTTGCATTTTAAAAAGTGTGTGTGAGAAATTTACAAAGTTGAAATATCCTTTATATGTTTACAGTCTTTTATGCTCTGGGGAGGAACATTAAAGGAAAGCATTCCACACAGGTGTGCTTCCCTGCTCTGTAAGAACCAGTACAGATCACTTTCCATGGTTCCGTTATCTCTTAGGGTGGTGGTGACTGTAGAGAGATTTTTTAGTGATGTCTGATCTTGGAAAAGTTACTTTTTTGGATTACCACATCTAGAATTCCCAAGCCAGCCTTGCCATTGGCAGTGTTGAATGATTAATTCTCGGAGTTATGGTCCCAAAAAGTTAAAACTTTCACAACCTCTGTGGCTGCTGATTCTTTCCTGGGACTTGCTCAGTTGGAAATCTTAGTTTTTTAAAATGTTGGTGTTCTATCTAGCTAGCTAGCTAGCTGTTGAGATCTTTGGGTTTGTTAGGTTCCATTGACTACTATGTGACTTTTCTGCTTCTTTCTCCCATTTCAGTGGCTTTCTTAAAGATGGTACTCTAGCCTGCCCATTTGCTTTTCGCTGTCAGGAAATAGAACCAAGAAGGATCAGGAAGTGTGTAGTAATACACTTGCTTGTTGAATTACAAGACAGGATTAATTTTGGATGAACATGTATGTGTATTCAATTGGCTTATCAGCCACTCCATCTGATTTCTTTTTCAAGAGAAATGACTATTTAATTACACTCTTACAAACTGAAGTCTTTTGCTTTATTTCTAAATGGCCCAGTGCTGGTTCTCTGGAGCAACATGCACCAGAACCTTCCAATTAGTATTTGTATTTCTGGCATGATGCTGATTGGTGATTGCTAACTAAGTGCCCATGTAATGCTAAAAAAGACCCAAGGAAGTCATAAGGCACTTTGCTATTACCAGTGCCTCCTCTCAGTCTCATTTGTTTTCCAGACTGCCATTCTGTTGATGATTACAGACCGTGGAATTCTAAAAGCCTGGAGACCCTTTCTAGGACTAATGTTCCAGACCTTGGCATTATGAGTAACAGCTGGAATCTAGGCGCTTTGTTGTTGTAAACTCCAGTCCATTGCCTTCAGTTCTGTTCCTCAGCTTTTGCAAAATAAGCAGTGGGAAATGACACAGCAGCCAGTTCAGATACTTGCTTTAAACTCTGGTTAATTCAGACAAGCAAGAGTTGAACTGTGGTTTGTGATCCTGGACTAATCCGGTTTGAACTATCCAGAGTTCTGCAAGCCTGGACATACCAGGGAACTTAGTTTAAAACTTAGATATATCTGATTGCTTCCTCTAGTCAATAGAGGAGGGGAGAAGGAATGTGCAAATTTGAGGCCCAGTACAGCATGTGTATGAATATTAATAAAGGTTTCATTATGATTAATTATGGTTTCAGCATTACATCCAAACCAGCATATTGAGACTAGGGATGGAAAAACCTGTTAACTTTAGTTTCTCACTTTTCCAAACTAATGTTAATCTGTCAACCTGTTGATTTTGTTCAGTTTTCCATTTTTTCAACTTAAGTTGGTTTTGTTCCATTTCTGCATCAAGCAATGGTCATGGTCGTTTTTAAAAGCAACCAGTGGTGGCTGGCAAAACTCTGTGCTTTCTGCTGAAGTTGCTGGGAGAGCCAGCTGCTTTTAAAAATGGGGAGGGGCAGACATAGAGTAGAGGAGAAAAGGTAAGTATCTCATTCCCTTCAAATTTCACCCCACTGAAATGGCCACCCTAATTAGTTACTTTAGAATTTGGTGATGAGCTGGAGCAGGCAATCAGGATGATCCCTTCCTAAAAAGCACACATCTCCCTGTGCTGAAAATAGGCTTTTCCTGCTTCATCTTCTATATGGGGGAAGGACAGTGTTAGAAGGATTTTTTGCATAAAATTTAGAATATCTTCTGCATTTCCCCCCTGCCCTTTGCATTGCCCACTTAGTAAGTGCGACCCTGTTTTTGCTGCAATTATTCAAGAGCTTTGGCCCTTTGTGCTCCACAGGTAGATGTAATTAATGTTAATTACTGCTGTGGCATTTCTGCCACAAGTAGCAGAGATTGTGGGAAGAAGCGTTTCTGTTGGGTCCCCTGGTGAGAAGTTGTGCCTTCTTTTCCCACTTTAAAAAGTGAAGGCATGATTGTGAATTTAGATGGAAATTTACATCTCCATGGTGATCTTTGTAGAGATCTGTTTGCATTGCCCACTGGCTCGTCTGGAGCACTGTGCATGCCAGGCAGAGGTGGAGACAGCTGGAGCTACGCTTGGCATAGGGGCTGCAGGTGGAAGCAATGGGTGCCATTGGCGCTTAAATGTTAAATAGTTCCTTTCAGCAAATGCTGCTTTAACTCTTGAGCTTTTTTTCCATGCAAGTGGAATGAGACCTCTACACTGAACAGACTCCCAAGTGTTTGTTTTTATCTACCTTCTAGTTTATCTTTTCATGAGGTGTCATGGCACCATTGAATGACTTAATAACCTTGGGGCTCCTTACACCAAGCATCATAAAGGAGGACCAGGGCTTTGTTGATAAGGGACTCTCAAGGTAGGTGGTAGTTGGACTTCGCCCTAAAGAAACTGAAGTGAGCCAAGATTCAAAGCCAAGCTTCCTGATGCTAGCAGTGGTTCCCCAAATTTGGTGCCTAGTTGTAGCTGGACTACAACTGCTAGAATGCCCAGCCACCATACTGTCTAAGATTTCTGGGAAACTGAAGTCCAACAACATCTGGGAACTCTGGTTTAGGAGCCACTGATTTTATGGTATGCCAGCACAGTGGTTCTGAAACATTCATGCAAATGATATATAAAATCCTGCTCATTACCTGTCATGCAAAGTTGCAGATTGGTTGCTGATTCCTCTCTGCTGAAGTGAAGAAATTGCCCATCTTTGATATGTAGTTCTTGCTTGATCTATCATTTCATCTTTTTCTCCAAGCCCTAACTTTTTTCAGATACCCCTAAGATTCTGGAGTTCGATGTTATGCTCCTCTCCTTCTGTCTGCCTATGTATTTGGTGGAAGAGGGAGGAGAAAAAGTTTGGTTGGGTTTGTTAATGTTCCCTTCAAAGAATTCCTGAGTTTTTCTAATATGAAGTGTGTTAAGAAGTTACACTTTGTGCTACAGAAAAGAGAATAATAGATCAGTAAGACTTCCACCTTGAAATTCAACTGCCCTGGGGGAGCTAGGACAAGCAGATGACTCAATAATTAACCAACATGCCTTTGATATGAAACACCTCCTTTTCCTGAGCTGCGCAGGGCAATTTCTCCACTTTTGGTCTTGTCCCACAGAAGAAACCAGGAAAAGACAGAACTAGGTGCTCTCTGTGTCTTTTATCACTCTCATGCTTATTTAACCTCAAGCTTATAGCTGGGATATTTCCTGCTCAGTGTGTGCAGTTGGTCTGAATAAATCTTATGCAGTTAGCTGTAAGGCAGGGATGGGCAACATGTGACTTGTGGGCAACATGCAGTCCCATGCCAATTTATGAGGCCCAACCCTCTCCCCACCTATTACACTCAGAAGCCTGTGGAATTAGCAGTGTTTTTTAAAAGCAATGTAGAAACCCCTCCCCATTCTTCAGGTTTATTTTAGAGGGATTGCTGTAACCCACAGTGGATCAAAATCATCCTATGGAATCCTGGAGTTTGCAGACCTCTAAAGCTAGCCAGGAGAATTTCATTTCAGTTTGTTTTTGGCACTAATGGGCAAGATGGGGAAATACTGTAGTTTGGTATAAGATAGTTTCCACTTTAATGGGTGGCCCCATTGCTCAATGTTGCAGCACCTGCTTTGCATGGAGAAGGTCGCCGCTTCAGTCCTCAGCATCTCTAGTCAAGAGGTTAAAGTGATAGCAGGTGATGGAAATGAACTCTGAGACCTGCCAGAATCAGGACCAATTCTCTATTTAATTTAATTTGATTTAATTTTAATATAATTAAATTTAATTGAAGGCATATACATAGACACAAATGCCAACTGCCCTCCTTATTGTATAAGCCAAGGAGATCCTGTGCTTCTTGAGTGAATCCAAGACTATTCTGAAATTACTCTGTCAAAGACTCTGTACATTTCTTTGTGTTTATCATAAACCAGACTTGTTTTGGGGATAAGAAGTTATGGGATTATGAATTGTCTCCCCTTCAGTAAGCTTTTTAATAGAATCCACAGGGTATTGGAAGGTAACACACCACTAAATTAAACATAGCACAAACCAGTCAACCTTGCCGTTAACGTTCCTCCTTCATCCATTAAATCATATCTTTTATTATTATTATTTTTCTCACCACATAAAATTAATTTGGGAACAACTTGCCTGAAGGGCAAATAGTTTTTGGTATGCTGCTTCAATCTTTTATTGAACAAAGAGGCCCTCACTCAAGCATACCCCGCCTGGGTATTGCAGGCGACCAGGGAGAGGCAAGAGGAAATATTTCATCAGGGGACAGAGGAGAAGCGAAGAGAAGGTGACAGGCCAAGGCTTCGATTAGTTGTCTGTGCATTTTAGGGGTGGTTGCCAACTGAGTGGGGAAAATCCAGTCTGGGTTGCTTTTGTGCTTTCCTTATTAATGTTAACCTTGTTGCAATTAATTGTAATGATCAACAGTTTTAATCCTCAGGCACTGGGATTTTAAAAAAACTTTCATTGTGTGAGTTGTGGGGTATTTCCATATCCCAGTGAGAATTCCAATCCCCTCACCGTGGAAGAAATTTTGATTTCCTCTGAATGGAAGCAGCCTACTGACAACCAGAACATGTCACTTCTGCTTCACTGAATCATGGTTCACCGAAAAATGGATTGGGACATTTTTGTTCCACTTTGTTACATTGACTGTGACAAGAAGTACCCCAATGACAAAAACAAATAGATTTGTTGAGATACTGCTTGTCCTGTCTGTTTTCCTTTGTACCAACAAACAAACAAAAAAACCTACAACTGTTGGAAATTTGGGGACATTGTTTACAACAGCTAAGTTATAGGTCTAGTTCTCTGTGGATTCTACAATATTTGTGACTGTGAGGCTAGAGTGTCCTGTCCAAATGCGTGAAGGTTAAAATGCACACTAAATGCAATGCCTCTCTCTCTCTCTCTCTCTCTCTGTGTGTGTGTGTGTGTGTGTGTGTGTATGAGGGGGTAAATAGTGAAAACAATACATTGGCCTGTCCTTTGGAGACTTGTAACTTTCAGACTATGGCCTCTGTCAAGTTTTGGGGAGGGAAGCAGCTACGGCTCATGGTCTGAGCTGAGGGAGGAGTACCTCAGTGGCAGGTTGAGCCCTTCCTTCTACTTGGCCCATAGATTGCTAGTGGAGAAAATGATTTTTTTTTTTTGACCCTGAAAGTGCTGTAGGAACCAGGAGGGAGAACTTGTAGACCTTGGATTGATAGAGCAGAGGCAAAATCCCGCTTTGTAAGGCCTAGGGGTGGCCAACCTTAAGGATTGGAGAGCTGCATATGTGTCCATGGAATCCAGAGGGCTACCCCTAACCCAGCCTAGGAGAAGTGTGGGTAGAAGGAGAAAGAAGGTGATAGTGAGAACCAAAGGTTTGGGGAAGAAGGTAGCCAGAACTGGGGAGGGAGAGAGGAGAAAGAGAACAAGAGAGAGGGAGAAGGACTAGGGAAGGCAGAAGAAGAAGACAAGTGCAATTAGAAGACAGAGTGAGGGTGGAGAAGGTGAAAGAGAGAGAGAGGAAGGAAGAAATATTTAGCTAGTATTTGGAAGGGGGAGAAGAGGAACCAGATGATGAAGGATTAGGGAATGAGAAGCAGGCAGGTATTCTGTTGGAATTTTACCTAAAAATCTCCAAGTTTCAGCTACTTGCCATTTGTAGAATTGTCTTTCTAACAAGATAAAAATGTCCCAATAAGCCAACTGATTTTTACCATTGGAATACTTTTTTGTCCCAGCCCAGGAAATATACTGGGACAAAACATGTGTTATGGTTGTCTATAGGTGCGGGTGGTGATGGTTGGGAACTGGAGTTTTCATTGGGATCAGGAAATGCAAGAAGTTTAAGGCAATTCCTGCCCCTAAACCCAAGCCTAACCCTGATGATATCGCTAAGCCCTGTGGCCCCTATGCTAATCCCTCAAGACATTAGAATTCTCATTGGAGTCAGAAAGTACTCCAGGGCTTTTTTAAAACTGGTGCACATAGGTTAAGTTATTGCAAAGCAAAAATAAAAATAATTCCAAAAAATCTTTTCTGTATTCCCAGAAAAGCTGAGTTTTTAAATACATTTTGTTAAGGTTTTAAGTTAGAATTTTAGGGACTTTTATTATTTTAGTTTTGTTTGTTTGTTCTTTAAGT
Organism: Ctenosaura bakeri; assembly: GCA_948474755.1. Taxonomy (NCBI): domain Eukaryota; kingdom Metazoa; phylum Chordata; class Lepidosauria; order Squamata; family Iguanidae; genus Ctenosaura; species Ctenosaura bakeri. The sequence continues at coordinate 373,142 of CAOLHI010000808.1, forward strand.
CACATATTCAGTGGTGGGTGGGCAGGCTAATGAGAATTTTGTTGGGTTAGTAATTTGTGTGTTATAGTTTGCAAGATGTATTTATTCCTGCTTGCCTTTTTCCTTAGTTTCACCTCAGTTAGAATGTCAGGGCTTCTGTGTGATAGAAAGGTTTCCATGCACAAGCCATTTGAATTAGAAAATGGATGTGCAGTAACAATTTCTTTTAAAATGCCTCTTTGTGAGAAGGAGGAAAGATAATTTATCATACCTAGGTCATTTTGAGCATTCTCTGTGTGATTTGAGGTAAATATGCAGAATAGCTCTTAGAAGGTTGCCATGTAGGGGAAAGTAATAAATGAGCATCCCCGAGGGTTCTGCAGAAATAGATATTCCTGTCACTGACTTGCTCTGTGGCTCTGCCCCCACACTTGAGCTGCAAGCCTATTGAGAGGTTGTAAATTCCTGCCACCTGAAGCGATCTTTGATCGTATGTGGAGCAGTGACTCCTTTTATCTTGCTTGGAATGTGAAAAAGTAGCAGGAAGATAGTGGTTGCAGCCAAAAGCAAAAGAATCCAGAATGTTGAAAGTCCTCTGTTCAAATTCTTTGGTAATAGATGCATGTTTCATAGAAAGCCATAGCCCATAAGGTACTCTTAGATCCAGTTAGTCTTCATGCTTATCATTGGGGTAGTGGTAAATTTTGAAATGACCATGCCTGCCATGGCAGTTCTGATAACATTCCCCACTGAAAAACTGAAAAATGCAGACATTGGAGTTGAGCCAGATCAACAGTTCTAGAAGTTTATATGTCCGGGAGCAGGAGTTTTGTAGAGATAATGGGTCTTAGTTGCCAAACCAAGAACAAGTCATCCAAAGTGCTGTCATTACAACAGGAATAGCTCACATCAGTGTATTGTTGTTGGGAAAATTGAATTCCACCCAAGTTACTATGAAGATTGCAGCTAAGGCTGGAAAGAACATGAAAGCTTGCAAGGCAGCAGGTAGTATCATTGTCCCTGCTAATCAAGAACTCCTGGTGCTTTGTTCTCATCATGTGTGTCCTGGATCACTACACCACCGTGCATAATATTCTTCTCTGCTGTTGGTCGATTGTGTGGTTTAGGTTTTCTGCAACACTCTGCTGAAGTTCTCTGTCGTAAAATGGAAACATGAGTTTGCCATAGGTCTGCTTGAGATGACATTGCTTTGTAAATGATACAATAAACACTGTTAGAGAAGGGGGCATTTTGCAGCCTCTTATGTATTATCAGTAAACATTGGACAATAATAGGAGACTTGTTTTTGTGACAAAGTATCCTTCCAGTTATACACCCTGTTTCCAACCAACGAGATACTTCTAGAAAGGTCAAAAGTGGATCAAGAGAGATGCACAAAGATCTTCTTGTACTTCCGTTCTGAAACTTTTATTCAGAAGGTACACTGCTCTTAAACAGAAGTTGAGTATTTACCATTCTTCAAAATCACCCAAAATGCTGTTTAGTGCAGGTGTGTGTGCAATAAAGCAGAATCCTTGTGCATGGCTACTTGCCTTGGATAGCAGCTGGCTCTGGAGCAAAGTGGGACTTGTTAATAATAGATTGAAAAACAAACAGGCTGTTTCCTGGAGGAGACTTTTGAGATCATTGGGTTTGGTGACTTAGATGTACTGATGTGGAAAACTCCTATTAAATTTCTTTTTTCTCCAACAAAATGACACACCTGGGTGCAATTTTTTTTCCAAAGTTACGGAGAAGTTGGAGTGAGTTCAGAACACATGAGAGGTTCAGGAGGGACAAAAGATACATTAACTAAATGTTAGTAGAAACATCCTAACTGAAAGTATAGCACAGAACAGAAAACTAAGAAAGGTAGTGGTTTTTCCTTTGCTGGTTATTTTAAGTAGAGATCAAATAGCTATTTGTCAAGGTTTCTGTAGCTGCATCTTTCACTGCAAGGGTTTGCATTTTTTGTAGAAAAGGAGGAGGAGACCAGACACGTACACCACCTTGACCTTCCTGGAGGAAAGGTGGGAATAACTAGCTGAATGTTAGCCTTGTATGTAGTCCTAGGGTAAACCTCCTGGACCTGATAGCTGGAGCCAGAGCCAGTGCTTAACATGGCATAAAAGTAGTCCATGACAGCAAGTGCTAAATGATTGCTCGTGCAGGATCAGAGGCCAAGGCAGGGAAGCTGTGAAATGCCACAGATCAATGGCATCTCTTGTCTCAAATGATGAGTGAATGTTAGATCAGGTTCTGGAAGTCTCCCCTTGAGAAATTATGACGGGGCTGATTGATGGGCGACAGATATGTTAACTGGTAAGATATGCCACAGTAGTAACTGTTGTGGTTTATTCTGCACTATTCATATCTCATCTGGAGTATAAGAACTTGTTTTTTGTGAGAATTCACTAAAATTTGTGAATTTCTTCATAAATGAGACACAAAGAAAAACTCTTAGTGCAATCCTGTATCTTCAGAAGTGGAATATGGCACCCCTCCAGAAGCTGGATTGTGACTGTTACCAGCCCTGGACAGCCAATGGTGAGGGAGTCCAACAGCTTCTAGCAGGCCACACATTCCTTGTCCTGTATAACTGTTATCAGAAAAATATATGCCTAGGAACAGAGCAACAATAGTGGAAGGACCCAGAGTCTATCATGAAAGAGAAATGTGAAAAGAAACCTGCAGTTCATTATAGAACAAAGAGAGAAAGGGATTCTGTAGCATCTTTGAAACTAATTGAGAAAATGTATTTTGTAGCATAAGCTTTTCTGGACTCCAGTCCAGCTTCATCTGAGTCCACAAAGGCTTGTGCTGGAAAATTATTTTTTTCAGTTAGTCTCAAAAGTGCCACAAGATTCCTTTGTCTCTCTTTATGCTGAAACAGACGGCAATGTCTTCATTATAGAATGTTCAAGGTGAGAATTAATGAAGGCAACATTAACCCTTACAAGAAGTACAGTTCTGATGTTCTAGATAACTGGTTCCATTGCCAAACTATTCTAACTATTAAGATGTTTTTCATAATATTCAACAGAAATTCTGCACCTAGCTGAAGTGGAAGGAAATCTGATGTAGTGTAAGAATTAGCAGCATTTCACAAAAGGCTCAGGCAGGACCTGATGCAAGGACAGCTGCTTGTGACCTGTATAACTTGAGATATAGGGACTTAAACCTGTGAAGTTTTGCATTCAAAGATAGTTCTCCCTGTCACTGAGCAACAGCTCTCCAACAGCATATAAAGTTGCCTCATACCAATGTCAGATTGCCAGTCTGAGGCAATGTAGTCATAATAGGTGAGGGTAGCTATAGTCCAATATAGCTGGAGAGCACCAGGTTGGGAAAATAGATGATTTGGAGGCATGGCTAATCTTGCACTGGATGTTTGTGTTTCAGCAAATCTCAATGGTAGAGCGTGCCTCAAAGCTGTCACTTGCATTTCCAGCAGTGGTTGAGATGCACCCCCCCCCAGACACACCTTAGATTGCACCCAGAAAATGGCAGATATCTTTCTCTGGGCTTGTGGTACAGACAGTTTCATTCCCCTTCTGAAGCATCAAGACACAAAGGGGCTTAGCTTTGGCACTGAAGTGCCAGTTTGCTTAATTGATGAGTGGGGGGGGGGATGGCGAAGGAAAACGTTAAAAAGATTAAATGACTTGGTTTAGCACCAAGCAAGGTAAAAGTTCAAAAGTTTGCATTCCATTTGGCCACTCAGTAGGAGATGGGTGTTAAGTCCTTTGAGCCTAACATTGGAGGCACTAATAAGCCTTGATGAGCTCTGGCATCAAAGACAGGCTTCAAAGAGGTGGTGGGACATGCATATTTAGGACACCATCCTGGGGTCATGGTTTGGGCCATACTTCTGCAGATGCCTGTTGAATAGCATAATCAGATTTAGATGAAAGGGGGTGAGTGTGCAGCAGGGGTAGCGATGGGTATCATAACTAATATTCAAGGGACCACATCCCTCCAATGTTCATAACATACTTTTTTTCTTGGCTGCCCTTACACAAAAAGGGTACACTTTCAAATGATGCCAAACCTGTCAGTTGAAGTGAAAAATATCATTAGAGCCCTGCTGGCTCAGGCCAAAGCCCTATCCAGTCATGCCTTCAGAAAGCCACTGGGAAGCCCACAGGCAGGATACCATTTCAACAGAATGCTTCTGCTCATATTCCCTAGCTAGAGCTGGCCCAAGATCCCTGTCTGTCTGAAGTGAAGAACAAGATGGCATCCCCTCCCATTCTATATATTGGACTGGTAGACTGGTAGAATTTTTTTTTTAAGTGGTGATGGGACAGCACCACCCACACACTTGTTGCTGAAGTCACATGGCTGTTTTAGGGGATGCAAAGTAAGCAGTGCAGCGCACAGCTCATGCCTCTTATTTTCAGCTACATCCTAGCGTCTGCTATCTGAGGCAGGTGCCTCTGACACTCTTAGAGTAGGGCCAGCCTTGTCCCTAGCCTCTGATACTGAAGTTGTGTTCATCTTGCCCCACTCCTTTTAATGCCATCTGCTAGGGGGCTTTATCAAGATGGAGACAGGCAGAGAGAGAATTGATTCTTCCCCCCTGCACTGTAGTACCATTGAAATCACCCCACTCCAGCCAGTAAGATTGACCCATTCTCAACCAACCACCACCACTACCAGCAGCAGAACAAAGGGAAGAATGATTTTTACCAAGACTGTGGCAAGAAATGGTCCATCTGTATCAAAAATTGCAAAAAAGATTCCTCACACATCCTTACCTCTGTGTTTGATGTGTGCTACGTTTCTGCTGGAGGGTGAGACTTTTCAGCTGTCAAAGAATGCTAACTTTCTTTAGTGAATACCTGTCCCCTTCTCTGCCCCCCTTTCTAAAATTACAATGGCAGCAGACGCGTTCACAGCGATCAAGATAGCTGAATTCACACCATATTTAGAGAGGGGTCTGAGAGGGTCAGTTCACAAGTAACCAGACTTCCCCCTCATCTGTTTTGTTCTTTGCTCAAGCTTTTGCCAGATTGATTATCTATCTATCTATCTATCTATCTATCTATCTATCTATCTATCTATCTATCTATCTATCTAGGCGTTACAGGGAAATGAATGATGTCATACACTGAACATCATTCATCTCTTTTGTTCTTTCCTCCTATAAATTTATTTTCCAGAGAAAGTTGGGGGAGGGAGTTATGGAAGAAACCTCTGTTGAGAATCACTCATCCTTTCTAATAATGAAAGCTGTCATCAGTCCTGCTCACTAGGAAATGATTTTCTCAGTAAATGTTTCATCTGTGGTTGATTTATAGGTGTGGGGTGGGAACCCAAGCTCCATTGCCTAATGACAGAGCTTAGAAAGTCAGCCTTTGGAGAAGTTACTTTTTGGAATACAACCCCCAAATTCCACCAGTCAGCATGGCCAGGGCAGGCATCAGCGTTTGCCATTTTCAAGCAACTGTGAAGGAGCTCAGTATCCCAGCAGACCAACTGATGTACTGACAGTTGTTTTGCCCTGTGCCATTATTTTAACTTCTTACAAAGCACTGTAAGTTCATAATGTTGGAAGCATTGGGAAAAATTAAAATGGAGACTCCAAGCTTCTTGGTATGACAAGAGAGAGGGAGAACATGGGGGGAAGAGAGCTGGGGCACTCAACAAACTGTAGTTGTTTATACATGTTCTGTGATACCATATGTGCAGTAGGTGACAACAATGCACAGGGTGGAGAACCCACACCATTTTTCTCTCACAGTTTTTGCCACTTCTTATTTCTCTGTCTTTCTCTCTCTGCTACTCCTTCTCTTTCTATGCCACCCCTTCATTATTTGTCTTTATTTCTGCTGCTACCCCCTTTTCCTGCCTCTGTCCCCCCCCCATAGTACAGTAGTGTTTGCCTCTGAAGGCTGAAACCATCTGCTCTGGCTTTTGGACCTAGCAGATCTTTTCTTTCTCGTTTTCTTCAGTTCTACTGTCAGAAGAATCCCAGAGCCTGTTCTAGAGATGACCTTCAAAGCAGATCGTGAGAGAGCCAATTGTTGTGATACCTTGATGTAGCTAGTCACAGGCATAGTTATTGCCAAGTTGGTTAGTTGTTTGGTTTGGGAGGCTGTTATTGAAAATCTAATGGTTGTTGAAATGCTGGATTTGCTGAAAGTATGGGATGTTATTTTTCTTATTGTTGGTTTTCTGTGGGAAGTGTGTGAAACCGATGGAATAGTTGGTGCTAATAATCCCAAACTGCATGATAGCTGGTGATACATAAAGGAAAGATTTCAAGATTCTGCAAAGTCATGCTTGTAGAATGAGTGTTGCATAAAGGCATCAGAGTGAAACTGGAATTGTGAAGGACTAAAGTGAAGGGCTTATTCAAGTCAATGGTACCTTCCTGTGACTTCTGTCCATTAAAACTAGTCCTGGCCCCTGGGTAGTAGAGAATAAATCTTTCATCTTTTCTGTGCCAGTCTTTCAGGTATTTGAGAGTGTTTTGGTATTTCTCCCCCAATACTCAGTTCCTTTGACTTTTGTTCCTGGGACTTGTTTTCTATCCTTGACTGTTTCTTTCTTAAAAAACAGAAAATTTCAGGATTTCCCAGAACTAGAGACAGAACTCAAGAAGAGGTCTGTCTATTGCAGAATAAATGGAATAAAAATATGATATTTAACTAATTTAGTGACTAATATACTAATGAGCTGTAAAATTCATGTTTGATCTTCAAGCATTTTTAAAGCCACATGTTGAATCCTTGTGGAATTGTCTGGCTATGTAGGAAGCTGCCTTATAGGTCAGGTTATTTGTCTGACTAAACTAGTATCATCCACACTGACTGGTGTCAGCTCTTTCAGGTCTCTTGCAAGAATCTTTTCCAGATCATCCTGCTTGTTCCTTTTCTAACTGGATAGAGGGATCCTCTTTGGAAGAAAAACTGTATGACCTCTGTCATACACCTGTATAACCTCCAGTCCCCATGATGGAAGGTAGAAGAGGGGTGAATGAGGAACATGGCAGTGGCTATTCTAATAACCCTCATATACTGAGAAAGAAGGACTGTCACTTTGCTCTCAGCTGGATCTCTCATCCCTGTTTAGACCCTGCCAGCCTAGACCCTTGGACTATCTTGATCTTGAACCTACTTCTAGGGCTCATCCAACCTCAGCCTTGCCTGGAAGATGACAGTGAAAATGTTTGGGACCAAACTTGGGTCTTTCAGCAGGCAAAGGTCTGCTCTGTCTCCCAGTAGCTCTGGTCTTGCTTTGCAAGGAATGACATCAATGGCAACAGGGCTTGCTCCCTGGAGGTATGATGCCAAAGCAAGCCCAGAGAAGTGATTTTTACTTCGCTGTAGTGTGGCACTTGTATGACAACATGAATGATCATATGCCAGCCAGCAGGGGTCATGGAGGGGTGAGCGACACTGGCTGCAGAGTCCTGAGGTTGCACAACCCTGCTTTGATTCAATTGCCCTTTCAGTTAAGAGAAAGCAATCAGCTACAGTGTGTCCCCTGTCCTGCACAAGATGTGGAAATTAATGCCATTTTTTCCTGTGCTAGGAAACAATTAGCACATCAGAAAGAGGTTGCCTAATTGTTTTTTTTCCTCTTTCCCCCTCCCCACCTTTGCAAGCTGCATTGTTTTGTAAGGCCTCACAGGCCCTGGAGGTGCTGCAATGCAGTCATTTCCTATTGAGGGCTTTCTCCAGATGCCCACAGTGCTGAAGGACATGTGCTTCAAACAGGCATGCAGGAAGGATGTCTGTTGTTGGTCAGGAGAGCCAAATGCCTGTCCCTGGCACTATGATCTTCCGCTTGCATGACCTCCTGAGCAGGGACACTCTTTCTCTTTTGTGCTTACAAAACAAACGTGTTTGCGTTCTAAATCTGGATTGAAAAATTTGGGAGTAACACAACAGAGGAGAGATGGAAAAGGTTTCCTTTTGGGACTACACTTTCCAGAATCCCACAAGCCAGCATAGGCAGAGGCCATGTTGGTTGTGGGTTTGGGGAAGCTGCAGTCCAAAATGTAACTTCTGAAAGTTTTACAAGCAAAGTGGAGAGAAGAGAGGCATTGGTACTACATGCCAAGGAGACATGTCACAGAAAGTTACAAGTTTTGTCCTGTTTTTTTATGCGTTTACACACAAAAAGCATTGAGAAAGGCTAATGGAGCATGTGAAATCAGCCTTCAAAGTGCAGACCTTTTGACTTTTTCATAGTAGAAGGCAGTTGGAAAAGAGGAAGACTGCATAAAAGCAGATTGATTCAGTCAAGGAAGCCACAGCTGCCCTAAGCAGGGCAGTTGATGGCTGGGACTCTTAGAGGTCTCTCACACATCAAGTTTCCAAATGCCCATGTCAACTTGATGGCAAATAACACTAATAAAGCCATGTTAGTCTGTCGCAGCAAAAGTTTTCCTGGAGTACAATTCACTCAGAACTGAAATGAGTAGGATTCATTCTCAGTTAACTGTGGGGGGGATTGCAATCTAAATTTTCCATTTAATTGACAAGATTGTACAGTATAAAACAACATCATAAAACCAGGTTTAAACTTTGAAACAGTCCAAAACACCTTGATTTTAGGGAACCAAAGACCATACCAAACAGTGCAGCAGTCTTGGCTGCCTGCTGGAGGCTCAAAAGGAATGTAAGAATAATGCTATGTTATGTTCCTCTGGGTCCAAAAGTCTTTGGTGTATTTATTGCAGCTTCCCACCTCACAATGGTGGAGTGGTGGTGGAGTGGTAAATGATGAAGTGCAGAAGCACAGGTGCTCATCATAACTGCCATGCACTCAGATATCCAAAACTGCAGCCAGCTCTGTTGATCTTTCTCAGCAAGCCAGAAACAGATCTTTTGAAAAGTTAATGGGTCTTAATAGACCTAGCTACTCTAAAATACCTTACATTGTAGAGCTCATGCCCTTGCTGGAAAAGTCCTCTTCAGACAAAGACCCCAAGCCCTTAGCCAGGAGTCTGGCGCAATAACTGGCAGACTTTGGGCATCCTGGACTGCTTGCCCTTGTTACTAGGACTTGCCTATCTGAACCGAGGACAACAACAGTGGCGTCTCACAACCATCAGTTGTTGCTGGGCAAAATCAGTTTCTGTATCAGCTGCTGTACTAGCCACTGTGTATTGCAGCTAAATTCAGAAGGAACAGGGAAGCCCAAAGAGGTTGACAGGTGGTACCATTAAGTGAAAGATCCAAGTGCTATGGCCCTTTGAGCCTTGACTGCACTACAGTACTGCCTCCTGCAGGTTCTTCCACACCAGAACATGTAACACATTTGAGGGTGGGGGGCCTGTCTCTTAACCAGCCTTCACTTCTAGAGATCCTATTTCAGTGAAGCATTTAATGGTGTGTTCCATTACATTACGCTTTCAGCAACATGCTCCCTCAATCAAGGAAGCTAACGAGGTTTTTGCTCAGAGTTCAGTGTTGCTGCTTGGCTGAACTGCACTGTCGAAGGAGGGGAGCTCTCTGCAAGAAAGGAAAGAAATTGTGTGGGAGACAGAGATGGATTGAGGCTGCTGTTCTTAAAACACCTGTCACTTGGGTATCGGGGCAAGAGAAAGCGTTAAGATGTATTGTTCCAGACTTGACATAAATCAGGAATTTCTGCCTAGGCAAGATAAATTGGGAAAAGTTAATGGAGAAATAGCCATGCAGAAATGGCCAGTTTCTGCCATCTACATGGACCAAGGTGTCTAGATGTTTCCTTTCCACCACAAGAGGGCAGAATGCACTACATGTAAAAGAGAGACAATTAGTCTGTTCATGGGTGAATGGTCCTTTTCTTCTGATGAGGGAAGCATAGGCCAAGGTACAGCTGAAACATCATCATTCCCAGAAATTCTCCTTGCCACAAAGTGGTGTCAACTTTGGTGAGCATTTATCAAACATGTGGAATCTGCAACTAAACACACTAGTACAAAGTCCTTCTTCCAGTGCTGTATTCCTTCAGCCATGTCCTCTTCAAATATCCCCATCCCACCCTCCCTGGTTTTCCACTTTGTATTCTGAGGCTCTACAGCATGCTCTGCACTTATCTGTTCTGTCATATGGAGGGAGGGGCATGTCTCCTAAAGGCTTCTTCGGTGTTTTCAAGACCTTATGAAAGGAAAGTCATTTAGAAGGAGAGCGAGAAGTTACACAGACATTTTTTCACCAACTGTACTACATCACCTCCCATTGTGAGTTTTTTTGTTTGCTAGTTTTTTGTGGGGGTGGGAGCACTTAGGGAAATGAAGAGATCATTCTCTCAACTGTTTTGGATTTTTCTTGGGAAGCAATTATTCAAAAACTGAATTTAGATGGTGGCCCATCTCACACTTATTTGTTTCTTATTGTAATATATAGTAATACCATGTTAGTCATTTTCAGCATAAAAAGATACAAACGAATCTTGAAGCACTTTTGAGACAAAAAGAGATTTCCCCCCCACCTCTAGCGTAAGCCTTTGCGCATCTGATGAAGAGGACTGAAATCCATGAAAGCCTAGGCTAGAAATCTCTCTCTCTTATTTAGTGTCAAAGGTGCTACAGCAAGATTCCTTCATATCTTTTCATTCATATGTTAAGTAACTGTACTTAACTGTTTGTAACCGTTGGTTGTCACATGACATGGTTCTAACATGAGAAGGCATGTGATGTTTCAGGAGCATGCAAAACATCCTCACGGAAAGTTTAGAAGTAAAAATGTATGTTTAAATGATGATGGTGAACAACAAATGGGTTATCCTTCTCTGTAATCATGCATATTCATTGGTGGAGGACAGTTTGTTAAATTGCTATTAGCAACTGGATCCTGCAGGCTCAGAGGCAGTCTACCTTGGAATACTAAATGTAAATGTCAAGCACTATATAGGGGAGGGCCTTTAACATACATTTATTTATAGCACACTTTTCACCTGGAAAAATTCCCTGAGTTGCTTCTAGATTCCTAAAAATAAAATACTCCTTTTCCTTAGCCATATATATGATATAGAAAGACATGATGCAGAAGAAAAGGGGGATGGGGAGGGGAAAGGAAAGGAAAACAAGGAAATAGGCACAAGTCTCAGTGGCTTCCATCTCAGCAGGACCGTATAGCCACTCAGGACTTAAGTAGGGATTTTAAGGGAACTATCAAAGACTCTGTAGAATCAGCACCTTGGACAGCTCATTTAAAGTTCATTTAAAGTTTTACTAAAACCCAGAGTGCATTCACCACCCTAATGACATGGTAGCTGCCAGCTGCCACTGACCAGTTCAGAACACTGCACAGTTCTTATAAGAATGAGACTGTAATTCAAAAATGGGCCTTGCAGGCTTCCAGTAAATAGCCAGGTGATGCAACCTTCTTTGAATTTGCTTTTGAAATTGAAATTTTTGGTATTACTGCAGGGATGAGAAACAGGAGCCTTCCACTTATATTGGGCTTGCAACACCCATCAGCCCTGGCCAGCATAGCCAGTGGTTGCAGTCTGAAGATGTCTGGAGGGCCACCATTTCCTGCCTCTGTTTGACAAATGGGGGCCTGGCCTTCTGGCATCTAGCTAGACTATGTTAGCAACTTGTCACCCCTGCCACTGCACTGAAGGCAAGTAAAAGCAGCAAAGAGTGGAAGCAGTGGTTCTTCATGCTGTGCTTCTTCTTCTGTAATTTGCAGGGCAGTTGGAAGCCTCTGGTGGCTGACCATAATCAGAAACTGGAAGGTAACCCAAGTGGCCTCATGGATTGGAACAAGGCAAATGCTTTTCTGTTCTTATGTCTTGGCCTTCTCTTGCTTGTCCGCTTGTGGTAACAATTGCACGTTATCTTCTTATTTCTGTTATCCCTTACAACTCTTTTATTCTTTCTTTCTTGCAGAACAAAGAAAAAAAACAAGCCTCTGAATCTCAAGATCCACAACAGCGTGGGGAGCTGTGAGAATATTCCTGCCCAGCGCTCTCCTCTCCTCTCAGAACGGTCTCTGCGATCTTTCTTTGTTGGTCATCCACCTTTCCTTCCTTCCACTCCTCCTGTCCACACAGATGGCACCTTCTCAACAAGTAAGCCAGGGGCTTTGCTGGGATGAAAGGAAGCAGAATTTGAAAATATTAATTTTGGTTTGGGAGGGGTTACCATAAGTACTAGAATCCCCAAGCTAGCAAGGCTATGTTGGCTAGGGAATTCTAGGAGGTGTAGTCCAAAAAATAACTTTTTCTAGTTCTGGAAGGAAAGTGAAGATGATTTATTGCACAAGAGGCTTAGCAATTGTCTATCTTTCATTTCAAGTCTTGCCTCCAGAAATAGCTTGTGTTACACTTGGAGAAATGAAAGCAACACCATTTTTAAGCTACAGATTTGTTTTTTTTGGGGGGGCAGAAAATAATCTGAAAAAGCTGAATGTTGACTGCCTTATCAGTCTTACACATCATGCAAACACCATCACAGTGGGGCGTTTTCAGAATCTTGACCAATCCCTTTGCAGATGGTACTTTCACCAATGGTTACAGAGCCTAGTGGTGGTGGTATTAATTAATATGGCATACCAGGATGTGTACTTGCACGTGCGGCCTCTGTCAGTGTTGTCTGGCTTCTGCAATACATGTGTCATCCTTGTACCTTTCCTTGTCAATTTGTCGGAGAGAAAAACAGCCATGCAGCAAATGCCAACTAACAGGAGTGGATGTCCAGATGGAAGGGGGTCAGGACGTCAGCATAGCTGTCTGCCATCAATACGGAGGTTTTCCTCCCAGCTCTTTTGTTGACGTCCTTTGTGACATGGCATGCCCTGAGTTGCCAAGCAAAGCTCCAGCTCAGCGCCAGGGACAGGCTTTCACTCCCCAGTTAAATAGCAGTCCTAAAAACATAACGCTTGGGGGCCTTTCGGCTGTTGTCTGTTGAAATCTCTCCAGAAGCAAGCAGCCAGGCAGCACTGGCCTCCTCTTGTCCCATCATTTTCCGCTGCAGGGATTGTTGCTATATTTGTAGGCATAAAAGAAGTTTGTTTGGCGTGTAGCCTCTTCACTCCTTTTCCTACAATGCCTACAGCTAGCCTAAGACATTTGCTGCCTGAGGCAAAGGAAGAGATTATTTCCTCTAATACTATCTCAGAAGCATACCAGACTAGCCGGGGGCAAGCAGTGGCTTCTGTGTCAGGGGTGCATTGAATCTACTGTGGGCATTTTAAAAGAGCTATCTAAGTTGTCAAATCCTACCCCCAAAATAGGTTCAGCATCTTGGCTCACTCTTTTAAACTGGAACAAGCTCTGGAGCAGATTCAGTGCACCTCAACATGGAAGCCTCTAGGCACCCCTGTGGGCTACCTGTCTTGTATTTGAATCTTACTGTAACTTTGGTAATGGGACAGCCTTTTTCACCACATCCAAGAGAAGCAGAGTGGTTTAGGAGGTATATCACCCATCATCTGCCACCTGATGTGACCAGTTATGACAGGGTCCAAGGCACTGAATTTATCATTTGACTGGAGGACCCTAAGACCAGGTTTCCTTTGCTATGAAGATCACAATAAAAGGGAGCTACACTGAGCATGGCCTTCTTGACGGTGGCACAATGTTTGTAGCACTCCTAGTGGGTAGAGAATTTCATTCCACTTGGCCTTTTCCCCATGATCTTCAGACACTGCTCAAGTCTCATACTTTCTCAGCAGATCTTTGAGACTGTCCAAATTTGGCATTTTTTCTTTTTCTCTTTTGTTTGCTGTTCCCCTTTGGTTGTTTCCTGCTGCTGAATTTAATTAGTTATCAGTTTCCTGTTGTGTTCTGTTATTTGCTCCATTACTGTTGTTCTTTATTTTTAAAAAAGTCCTGGTCTTGGTTGTTGTATACTTGTGCATTATGAATTTTAAAAATTTTGTAAGCTGTCTTGTAAATCATTTCAGATCGACTGGCAGGATGCAGGTGTTGTAAAAATGAATTAGTTCATCAAATGCATGATACATATACAGGGTGACATCTTTGCCCTAACTGAGAATGAAGAAGACCAACCTAATTCCCTATGCAGAACACCTGACATGGATGAAAAACCCTGTAACAATGGCCCAAGGTTCAAGGCTTCTTACAGGTCTGTTTGAGGTGACATGATCCTATAGGAAGGATTGAGCAATAGGAAGGATCAGAGACACAGCAAAAGCACTAAAGCATAGGTGGGCTACACACAATCCACAACCCACAGGTCATGCTGTGAGGGTGGTGGGGTGCAGAGAAGCAGATCTCAAAGCCTGGGCTGATTCGTGAGACATTACACTATGCAGCCCTACAGTAAAATCTTGGCCTGTGTGTGTGTGTGTGTGAGAGAGAGAGAGAGAGAGAGAGAGGAAGAGGGAGAGGGGGAGGGAGAGAGAGAGAGAGAAGAAACACCAGAAATGGAAGAATGGGGGAAACATGTCAGTCATTTGGCATTTTTTTGTGAGGAGTCTCAGCAGGTTAAGACACCCTTTCTCACCAAGGACTAGAAAATTTGCAGATATTTTCTATATCCCCATTACGTTTTGCTCTGAATCATGCTGTACAATATTACTACATTTATAGCAAATTACCAATTTGCTTTCTAAAGGCTTGATTCAAAAGTAACACTCATTTTTCTCACCCCTTTTGACCTTTCTCTGAACATCAACCTCAAGGAGACAACAAGTTGCCTGGGGTAAACTGTTTTGTGGCATCCTGGAACAACTGATCAGTAGGTTAAGAGCTGGGTGTGTATGAAACATCAAAGTGAGGTGCTTTGCTTAATGGCTAAACAACAATCTCCCTCATGGATTTACCTTACTCTTTCCCAGATCCCTGGTGGTTTTGGTAGGCTTTCTGGTGCTCTCCCTTTGATTCTTTTGTCTGAGTGGTTTCCTGCTTTATTGGAAGTCTGGAAGTCAGCTTCCAGTAAAACATGCAGTCAGTTCAGCCTACACCAGCTGACAGAGAGCCATTGAATAAACATGCCCATTCCAGCTAGCCATGGCAGGGGCAACATCGGGCCACCGTCAGCCAGGAAAGCAGTTACCATTGGGCATAGTAGAGGAGCTACCCCAAGCTGTGGATGCTGGGGCGGGGTGGGGGGCAAAACCCAATTCCCCTGAGTTTTCCTCCTGAATTACTTGCTTGTTTTTCTCTGTTGGAGGACAGAGCTGTGCTACACAGCCTGTCTTGATTCCCTGAACATGTCTGCTTGTGTCAGGAGTGGTGAAAGATAGTGCCCCATTGGCAGTATTGAAGTTGGATTTGACTGAGAGTTTGATCAGTTTCTAGATGTGGAACAGTGGTGAGGATGCCATCTTAGTGATATTATCCTTTGCCTTAGGTAGTTAATTATCTGCTGAGCAGCCGGCTTCATCCAGCTTTGGCAATTCCCTAGTTGTAACCCTGCACTGCTAGAGCAGACCAAAAGGCTTTATAATCCAACATCTTGTTTCCCGCGGTGGCCAAAAAGATGCTCTGGGAATCCCATAAGCAAGACATAAGGACAATAGCCCTCTCTCAGCACCTCAGCAACTGATGCACACAGGCATGAACCTAGAAATTGGATGACCAATATCAGAAACAGGCTGCTGGAGTAGGGCAGAGCAGACAGTGGGAAGCTGTGGTCCTCCAGGTATTCTTAGACTCCAGCTTGTATGCTATCTGAATGTTGGCGATGCAGGCTGATGCAAGTCAGGGTCCAACAATAAATGCAGATTTTTTTGTTTTTTAATCTCTGGAGTAAAGTAGAACTGGGAATCTTTCTCAGCTTGGGGACTGATTTGGGAAAGTTCTCAGGGTGCCTGTTCCAGCAGTGGGCAGAACTAAAGCCAAAAGGCATTGAATAGCGCCAAGGACAGTCTTGGCAGGTCGAAAGCAAATTTAATGGGGTGGGATGTATTCTGACCAACCTGATACAAAGCAAAGCTAATTCCATGCATGGCTCCTCAAAAGTAAGCCCTAGCAAAGCACCTTCCCCACTGAAAAACACAGGACCAAAGGGGGAATCCTTGTGGGACATGTGTAGCCTGCAGACCAAACATTCTTCATTTGTTAGATGAAGCTTTGATCTGACCCAACAGTGTCTTGCTTCCATTTGGGTAGCCACCACCCACACCCCACATGGGAATTCCAGATGTTGAATCGTTAGCCACTTAGAATACCCTTTGTGTGGCTTCAGTGCAAGCAAATCACTGCTCTCCCCCAACCCACAGCTAAAACTAATCTGCTCTGCAGAATGAATTGGGGTCTGTTTTTGCACAAGATGGTGATTGTTGTGCTGCAGAGTGCCAGGTTTTCCTGGACAGACTTTTATCACAGCACGATGGCAGGGAGAAACGGAGGGCTCTGTGGTACGGTGTCTGTGTCACAGCCCAGGCTGTTTGTTTGTGCAGCTCACGTCACCTGCTTGGCCCCGCTCACTTTCAAGGAGCACGGGTGCCGTTCAGGTCTCAGGCCTTGTTTTCGCACCTGTCTATCAACGGGAGACAGCCGTGGCTTGCGGGGCTTACTGGTGTGTCTTCTGTCAAAGGAGAAGAGGAAAATGCATGACCCTCATTTGGTCACCTTCTCCCTTCTGCCAGGCTGCTTATTTTCCCTGCTGCTGCTTCTGTCAAGGAAAGCCTTTTGACTCCAAGAGAAAACTGTAATGTGCAGAGCCTGGAACTCCTGTCTCAGCCTTTTGGCCTCACTGCTGGGATTCTTATACTTCTGCTGCTGCTGCTGATAAAAACATGAGGTTTACATTTCTGAAATGGGAGGTGTCAGTTTGAATCTTCACCCTCAGAGGCCAGGGGGTTATTTGGCCTCAAGGAAACCCTTCCCTTAATTCAAGGATAGGGAACCTCAGACCAAGAAGCTGAATCTGCCCCCATCTAGGTGCTATTTGTTTCTGGGGTTTCAAAGATGATAGTGCTGCTTTCTTCAGCATTTGCTTTCCACTTTTTACACAGCCCCCCCCCCACACACACTATAAAATGTTGAAATGCCTCTCCTAAGACTTTAAGCTAAAACATGGTGATATTCATAGTCTCCGTTTGTTGCCTTTGGCCCTACTCATCACTGTTGCCCCCAGAATATCTCAGAAATTGAATCTGGTCCATGGGCTGAAGTACATTCTCCATCAGATGTAAAAGACTTGGTTGCCATTAAATTAAAGAAATCCTGCATAGGCTTCAGAGCATGTTTTTTTAATTGCTCTTTTTGTTTGTATTTTACATGATTCAAGTTTTCAGACTGAGATTTTAGTGAAAGTCAGAGAGGGTCTTCTAATGTTCATCACTAATTGCCAAGGTCCTTGAGCTCATTTTTTGGAGGATAGCTCAATCTGGCATCATCCAGTGATGCTTTCTCTGTACTTTTGTTGCTAGAGATTCATTGTGAGATAGAATTGAGTAGACCAGAATCACTAGATTTAGTATACTTTTTACTAGAACCCTGGGATCCACCAATTAAAGCTTAGCACAAAAGGCATGCGCTTAAAATAAAAGAATTCTGCACTGAGGAATTTGTTTTGAATACCACAACTGAATGAAATATTCAAAAATCGTCCAAGCTTTTTTCATTTCACCATGTAGTTTTGGATGGTTATGGGGACATTTTGTTGATCCTGTTATTAAAAATATGGGGGTCAGAAATCCTGGTTGAACTATGGTAAATCACCAGTAGATTTAGATCTCCTTTCTGTCTACTTTTTGGGATATGACTAGTTTTCTTTTGTTGTAGGTTTCCTTATTCATGCAGGAGAAAATGACTGTAGCTCCATCCCTCATGGCTTAGAAAGGAGAGTCACAAATTAGCTTGAAAAATCTCTCTGAAACCCATCGGGGCTCATCCATTCCAGCATTTCATTCTCCTCCCTCTCTTGGCACTGCACTGCAAACAGTAGGGGTATTGTTAATATCTCAGATCTTTCATCCATCATCCTTGTAATGAAAATAATTACCTGCAAATCACGGAGGGTCTCTCACTGCTTTGTTCAGAGGTTATGATTCCCAATACACTTTAATAATAATTTTTTGGCAATGAGCATGTTATAGAAAGTAATTAAATGCCTTAGCCATACTCTCCACCCCCTGTAAAATAGCGGGATTTAATTGAGGCCAGCCAAAAGTTAGTGGAAATAAATCGTGGATGATAAAGCAGAGGTTTTAATTTAACTTCAGGTAAGTAACTGTAATTGCCCATGTGTTTGGTTCACAAAGGACGGTGGGGAGAAGAGGGAAAGGGTAGCTCATTTGGATAATGTGATTTAGTGATGAGCAAATGGCATTTCTGAAAATAAAAGGTTCCCATTGTACTTGTTCAAACCAGATCCTGAGTGGTGTAAATGGTCCTTTTTCCAGGGCTTTTAGCAAATAACATTTATTCAACTCCTGACTTTTGAAGCATTAATTCTCCAATGGAAGTAAAGCTCTTCATTTTTCCAGGGGACACAGAGTTTCATGTTCACGCAATACATAATTAATTTATGGAAGTTACTGCTGCAGGATGGGGTGCTGGCTGCCATCTTAGATGGCTTTAAATGGGAAATTACAATATTTATTTATTAGTTACATTTATATCCCATAATTTCTTCAGTAGGCTTGATATAAATGGCTTTCTTCTGCTCCAGTTTATCCTCACACTAATCCTGTGAGGTAGATCAGACACAGAATCTAGTGGCCTGGCATCACCAAGTGAGGTTCATGGCCCATGGGGACTAAAGCCCAGATCTCTTAAGTTCCAGTTCAGTACTTTGTCTAATGATTTCCCTTTCTTTCCTCTCTTACTTTAAATAGTTCCATTTTCTTCTTCCCTCTCCATCCAGTCATCACTTTTTGCACTAGAATAGCCAAATTCCATCAACAGCTACTCTGACAGCCAAATAGGAATTTTGATGAGTGTAATTGAAGAGGGAGTAAAGAATGTTAGCTGTTAGCAGGGCTGGCCTAAGACATTTTGCTGCCTCAGGCAAAGGACAAAATGGTGCTCCCTCCCTCTGTCTTCAACATCCCACATATGAGAGCTGTGGATGGGCTGATGGCTGAACTTTCCTTTAGTGCAGTGAATGGGATAGCTTCTCTATCATACCTGAGGCAGCAGGCAAGTTTAGAAACCCCAAGAAGGGTTGTGTGGCTGTGTGGCATACATTAGTGTATCCTCCAATAGAAGGAAAAGTCCTATGGAAGGGCTCAGGAGGAACAGCTTGCAACCCCTGTGGTAGTTACCTCACTCTGTCTAATGGCAGAGTTGGCCCAGGCTGTTCCCAGCTCCAAGGCCACAGTCTTGAGCAGGATTGTTTCTGGGATAGGGAAGGGGAGGAAGTGAAAACTTGTTCCAGCTTTCATCAGAGTTGCTGTTTTCCTGGCACTAGTGGAGAAGAGGTTATCTTTATGCCTTCCACCTCATGATTTCTAGATTTCAGAACAGGGGGGAAGTTTAGGTGTGTGCATGCCTGGAAAGTGAGAATGTGGTGTGCATGTGTGTGTGTGTGAGAGAGAAAATGAGAGAGAGAGAGGGAGGGAGGGAGGGAGGGATGGATGGGAGGGGGAGAGACCTGAAAGTGTTGTGTGTTCTTGCTAAACTGTATTCCTACAGTCTGCTTCATTTCGATTATTAAAAAGTGATACCAGCTAAGCAGGTCTTTGGCAGTTCTTACCTGCGTAGCTCTCTGCCCTTTTTGTTGATGCTCATGTGGGAGAAGTTCTCTGAGTTGCTCCTCTTAAGCAGCAAAGGGAGAGCTGGTTTCCACACAGGAAGTCGCATGCAAATGTAACCTTCCAAAATGGCACACAATTAAAAACACCTCGGCTGGCAATATTAAAATAGGATATGAAAGCAAACAGAGGCATTTCACAGCCTATATAAAAACTACTCAGGAGCCTGTTTGCAGAAGGATTGACAGGTATACCTAATAAATCCTGGGGTCACTAGTGGAACCTGCTTGATGGCTACAGGTGGCCAGATTTCAGTGGCCCAGGCTTATATCCCTAGCAAGTGGTATTTTGGCCTGGGAGAATTATACTGATTTCTCATTAATAATTTTGAAGGTCTCTGCTTTCAAAACAAATTGGTGTCAACTGCAGTGCCAAAGTTTGTTTTTCTTTAAGTCAGCAGTCTTACAATGCATTTTATTCATGATTATGTACAGAAAAGATCACCATGGGAGGCTTTATTCCAATTGGCCCCAAGTAAAGTGGGTAGGAAGAAATATTGAACATCTGGGCATCGAGGGATTTTGTTGCAATGAAAGAAAAAAAATGAGTCTAATGCTAGTGGATGTTCAGCTACTGCACAAGAGGAGTCTGTCTTGGACTGAAAATCTCGATGTATTTGAAGTATTTGATCCACTGTTTCCTCCAACTTAACCATTCTTATTTGTACATTCCAATCTCTTGACTAAATATGGACAGACTGACAGCAAATCCACAAGAGAGGCTTGGAAGAGCTAAAGTAAAAGTTGGGACACTTCCAAATAACACAGGGGTTTTTTTAAAAGCCAACCTTTACGGCATAATTTCTATTCTGTGGTGACTGCATGTTATTCAGCAAGGCTGATCCTACCATTCAGCAAAATAAGGCAGCTATCACAGTGGGGAGATACTGGAGACAGTAATAATAGATCCCTGATGATTCCTGTTTAAGAAACAGCTGTGTGCATGAACCCCAGAATGGGAAGAAGGGAGGGAGGGGAGCCAGCCCTCCCCCAAAATGATCTGGCAAATTTGGACCATCAAGACTCCTATATAGTTGAACCTCCTAAGGAATTATCAATGAGATGTGTACTAAATGAGGAACACAGAGAAAAATTAAGTTAGCTGTTATCACTGAGCCCATCCAGGAGTAACAAAAGCTGCCTGCAATTATCCGCTGTGTGCTTACTTGGGAGTAAACAACACTGAACACAGAGAGGAAACTTCTAAGTAGTAAGTAAGAAAAGCAGTTTGCCCTCCCCTTGCAAGTACCTGAAAGCAGGCAAAATTAGTAACAATCTGCCTGCTAGTGTTAATTTCCAGGGGCCCTGTTCTTCTGCACCCCCTAAACTGGCCTACTACCTTCCAGTGAGGTGGAGAATTCCATCCATTCCATTGAAATGAGATTCAACTACCAGTCCAGTTGGTTTTGTACATGGAATGGAGCAGGGCATCGTACTGTTCTTTGCCTTAAGTAGCAAGATGTCTTGAACTATATATGTTACTTCATTTCTGAACAAATCCAGTCTATGTGAAATTGCAAGTAGAATGATTTAAGTATCCACCACCTCCCTTTGACTTTGATTTCAGCCTTTGGACAAATAAATAAATAAATAAGTAACTAAGCAAGCAAGCATAATTGGCTAGATCGTTCCATGGCAGAAAAACAGTGAATCCCTCCCTTCACCATCTCTGTTTGTTCTGATTTCTGTCTTTCAGATACACTCTCAGTACCTCGCTGGTCCCCACAAATTCCTCGACGGGATCTAGGAAATTCAATCAAACACAGGTATAAAGTGATAAAAAACAAGATTTATTTTCAATGTGCAGGGATAATTTTAGCTCAAGAAGACCTGTGTTACCAGGGTAAGGGAAGTTAGCACCTTCTGCACTTCCGACTTGGATACTATGGCCTCTAATGAGAATGCCAGCTTTTTCCTCCTGCTTGTGGTAGCTCCCATCTTGGTGCAAAAAAACGTTACTATCCTGGTCAGTGTTCAACATCATTGGGCTGCTGCCAGGAATCCAGCTCTCAGTCAGAACCCACTAGCACTGGAGTGTGCCCAATTGCTTGAGTTTTGAACCTCTGTTCTGAATTTATCCAATGTCCTGATATAGTGTCTCCCAGGGCACTGTGTGAAACTTAAGTGGCCACCCATTGTTTCCACCACTTCTGCCAGGAAAGGATCCACCAGAAGGCAGTTCACCAGGGATCCTCTGAAGTGTGGCACCAACCTTGCTTGAACCTGGAGCTGGCTCAGCATGGTCAAGGACCAGGGACCATGTGAATAGTAGTTTAAACTGTATTGATGGCACCCGGTTGCCTACCTCTGTTTGAGGCCATATCATCTACTTCCAATTTCTACTTCCCACTCATGCAACAGGGGTGCAGCAACACCTAGCAAAATAACAAAAACAAAACAACCCCCCCCACACACATATGGATTCTTTGTCTTTATGTTTTTCTGGAATCTGCTTGGGCTGCACAATTTGCAGCATTATAATCTTTGATTCAGAGCTTGGAGTAACACATTAAATTTCAGCATCCTTCCTTGTTACTCACTTCTTTTGGAGTAATGAGGATTAGCATTAATACTTTTAAGTGATAGAATTACAATAATGTTGCCATTAAGGGTTCTGTATAATACAAGTAACATTTGTTTGTTTTTGCAAAAGAGTTTTTCCCCCCACAGGAAGAGATTGGAACTGGCATTATTTTTGCTGTTTTTGACTTTTTTTTCCCTGTAAAAATGTTTTTAAAATATTGAGCATAACATGTTTATAATTCAGTTACTCTTTACTCAGAAGTAGTGAGTAATGTTAATGTGTAATGTGCTACTCTTGGGGAAAAAACAATGAACAGCTAATAAATTAAATTAAGTTTTAAATTAATGTTTCTAAGCTTTGCTGGGACTCAGGACTGACAGAGTGCTGATAAGTAGAGTGCTGTGTGTGTCTTCATTCAATACACTATTTCAGTTTCTGATGTCACTTAGATAAGGCTCTGTCTACTGTCAATAAAGTACCGTAACTGTACCTTATCTATGACCTATAGCCTTCGGTAAATTTAATGTAAGTCTCCCTCCCTTTCCCTCCCTGCTCTTTTCTGGAAGAAATGGGAATAGGTAAGAGCCCTAGATAGACTGGTAGGGTGCAGGTAGGGAGACAAACAAGGTTGCTGGCCCGTGATGTGGCTGGCTTTTTTTAAAAAACAGCCAGGCTGCTTCACTAAACTTTGTCCTTCAATGGCAAAGGCATTTAGAGGTAGCTTTGCAGCTATAACGCAAGGCTGAGGTATGCATATTCAGCTCAGCCAAAAACAAAAATCACCCTGTTTCTCTGCCTTTGCTCTCATTTTTACCTGAAATAAATGATACTAAGCTGGAAACTGAAAAAAAAGGAAGATACTTGGAAGCTAATGTATGAACATTTTTTCGAATAATAGCATTAAAACAACAACCCATAAATGTTTTATGGGAGAGAGTTGAAATCATTTGCTGCTTTTCTTTGCTCAACTCACTGGAGAGAGGAGGCTCAACAAACACTGAGTCACTAAGCTCAACTCAGTACTCCTTCAGCTTGGTGCTGAAAGCAAGTGTCCAGCCTCCCCACTGGCAGGGCTGGTCCTGGCTTCTACTCTCTCATTTGTTTCAGTGCAGGTACATTCCTTTGCGTGATTGGGAACCTTGATAAAGGAGAATTCTTGGTTACATAGAGGCTACCTGTGCTCAAGCAAACATAATTAGAAGCCTCCACCCAGCAGTCTTTGCTACCTGACATGGACAGGTTGTGGATGTGAGAGGCATGGCTTGTGTGTCCCCCCTTTTCCAGCTTTTAAGGGGGATTATGAAAGATACATACATGCATTTGTTTATAGTCATATAGTTCATGAACTGAGTATATTCATTTTTAAAAAAACTTGCTCAGTATGAATATCCTTTCCATCCCTATTGATAGTTTAGTTAACCATCTGGTCGGATATAAGCTTTGTAAAATGGCCTAAAGTTGATTGACTGAGTGAATTTCCAGTGTTCTTGTTTGCCATTGACAGGCTAGGCATCTCAACATACTGCATGCATTCAAAATTCCCACTCGGGTTACAGAAGAATGGCAAGTGCTTATATCATCCGTTTGCATTGGCTTACTGAGCCTGAATCAATAAGTAATTCTAGTGCTCATGGTCTTGGCAACTGGGATACAAGGACTGGGGAGAGCAAAGAGCAATCTGATAGATTAAATAACAAAATGCTGCCATTCTGGGGGAAATTGTTTTTCTTAGGACTTAGCAGAGGTCAATCTCTCTCTCCCTCTCACTGCAGGTTTTCCACCAAGTATTGGATGTCTCAGACATGTACTGTTTGTGGGAAAGGAATGTTGTTCGGACTGAAATGTAAAAACTGCAAGTATGTGTCCTTTTCTATAGATTTTATTCCCCTACCAAGCTAGTATACCAAATAGTTACAGCTGGGTTCTATTTGGGGGAGGGTATTGGTAGTTGTTCTTGTTATTCCAAAGACCCAATCATAGGCCAGAGGCATGACATACAGAATACTAGTTTCTTTCCAGCTTTCAAAAGAAGAAGAAAAAGAAGCAAGATTTATGCAGGATAGTCTACTATTTGGATAGATGGGGCAAGAATACTTTTTACAAAACCAGAAATATTAGGGTCGCATTCAAGACATCATAGAAAAGGCTTAGACTGAGATGTAGAAAGACTTGAATTCTGAAAACTGAGTTTTTAGTTCTGTAAGTTGAATCCTAGATCTTGCTTCCACTGGTGTTGCCCAGTGCTAGACTTTAGTGAGCTGTAGAGTCAGAAGATACTGTTGCTGCACAGGCAGTACCCCAGTTTGACCTGGAAACCTCTACTCTATAGCCCTTCCCGAGGTCAACCAGTGATCTTGATCGTTGAGCTTTGAATTCAGATCTCTCTTTTTCTGGTCTAAAATTCTTAACAACTGCACCTCCACATTGTATCTCAAAGTGTTCTCATCTCACTTCTTTTAGGCTAAAGTGCCACAACAAATGCACCAAAGAGGCCCCACCTTGTCACCTGTTGATCATCCACCGTGGAGGTAAGAGCAGTGCCTCCTATGGTCTGAAGGTCTTATTTTTCTTCTTTTTCTTCTTGCACCTGCAGCTTCCCATTTGTAATAAGTTTCCCACAAATTACAGGACATAAAGCTTAGTTTAAATGCCATTTGGAGGGGGGGCATATGGAATAACCCCTTTTTGTTGGACACTTTATGCCCCATAAAATGTATACAGGGGATGGGACTTAAATATAGGCCTGGGGGAGAATTTTAAGAATTTTTGGAAGAGTGGATTTAGGGTGGATTCATTCCTTCCTTCCTTCCTTCCTTCCTTCCTTCCTTCCTTCCTTCCTTCCTTCCTTCCTTCCTTCCTTCTATGAGGAAAATGTATCTTAAGGTTGCTCTCAAATCAATGTATTGAGAAACTCTAATGTGGTGGACTTGTCTCCAACCATCTTTGGCTATGAATATGAAGTGGGAATTCCCCAAAGACAAACATATGCTTTCCTGTTTTTCATTCTGGATGCCCCATGGCCTAGATAGACTGCCCCTTATGTCAGGTGTAGTGATTATCTCCCCTCCATATGTTGATCAACTATTTAGTCCCTTCACACCTCATCACTGGCTAAGCTTCTTAGGGCTTGTGAAAATTCAAGTTCAACAATATCCAGTGGGCCTTGGGTTCCATCCTAAACAGAACTTCAGCCTGGGCAGCTACTTCTGCCTGTGGTGAAAGAAGCATCTTCAGTGAAAGGGGTCCAGCCTGTTTCAACTGGCATTGACTCCAAAGGAGTAGGGAAGACCATGTTTCCACTGGAGCTTCTGGGATGGAGTCTAGGAAGTCAGAGAAGGGCAACTCGACCTCAACAGACCTAAGAGTATCCTGGTAAAGCAGATTACTCTTGTGATGAGCAGTCTGGGTGGTAGAGGTGTCTGCTGGTAGGTCTGGGAAAAAGGTTCCTCTCTTACCCCACTCTCTCCCCTGAATATGGAGTGTTGGACCTTGTAATCATGACAGCAGTTGAAACCTCCAAGGAGATCTCTTCAAGTTCTCACTGCTCCTGAGCCATAATACATTTCTTCTCACCACACTGAGGAACAAGTGCCAGCCAGGTGGATGTCTGCTTGTGCATTACTCTCTGCAAAAGCTGTGCTCCCTTCTCTGCAGGAGACACTTCATGCATATGGAGAGGAAGACTTACAGGCCCCAGAAGAGAGGCTTCTCTCACCAGGAACAGCTTTGCCTTTTCATTAAAGTATTCCCCTAGCCAAAATGATTACCTGGAGGGAAGACGCTTGAAAATCCAGACTCAGAAATATGCATTTCATTTATCTCTAATGAGGCTGCTGCTGTTTTCTGCTTGCTAAATACACCTTCAGTGAGAATACTTGTATTTGCTAAATGCTTTTAATGAGCTGCTTATTGTGTCTAATCAGATGTCATCAGTGGTGGGGTTTAAAATACAAAGAGGATATAGGTTTGTTCTGCAGGGGCTGGCATTTGTTCACAGACTGTTCTTTGGTTGCCAGAAGGGCAGTGGTCAGCCATAGTGACTGTGGAGAGGCACTTGCAGATGGCCAGACTCAGAGAATTGCTGCAGCTCCTCAGACATCAGTGCTGACGTTTGGGCAACCATGGAGTGCCCAATGGGGGCAAAGGTCCAGTTTGAACAGATACTTTTCTAGGCATTTCATGTTAGAGTAAGCCAGTAGCTAAACTTAGATGGACAAAGTCTGCTCAGGTGAGATCTCTGCTGAAAGTAAGGTAACATAAATGCTGAATTGATAAATGCTGTGAAGAAGGACTCTGATATTGTGTGAGGCACTCCAGGGGTAAGCTTGTACAATCCAAAGCTTGGAAATGAGGTTTCCAAGGGAGGAGGTTTAAGGTTACTTTAGGAGAGATAGGATATCCTCCTGCTGCTTGCTGACTGTATGTTCATGTAGGCAGTGTTTCTGCATCCCAGGTGCTGTACAGAATTTGAAAACAATGTTGAAACCCTGTTTCACAAGTTTAAAATCTAGAGATAAAGACTTTAGGGGAAAAAATGAAAGTAACTGAAAAGGGAAATAGAGGCCATGCAGGATAAATGAGAGTGAACTAGATATACTTGGAGAAGGTGCTTATCAACAGCTAAGCCTTTGCATGTCAACTTAGAAGCAAGTCTTATTGGGCTCAATTGGACTTGGTCCAAGTTGAATATGTGTATGATGAAAATCTGAACATAAAATCAGACAAAGATTTGTCTGGGTGTCAGACAAAAGTGTATCCCAGTGTTAAGGAGCTGTCAGAGGGAAAGAGTAGAGGTGGAGAATCATTTTAGGCTAAAGTCTGATACTAGAGGATATAGAGAAGTGAGAGCACAGAAGCAACTCTGGGTACCTACAACAAGGGTGAAGTAGCTGCGGCTCTTCTGATATCCAATCATATCAGAAGAGCCGCAGCTACTTCACCCTTGTTCTGTCAGTCCTAACCAGTGTGGCCAGTGGTTGATCCCCAGCATCTGGAGGTTCACAGTTCCCCACTTCTGAATGACAAGATCCTTAAAGTGAAGGCAAGAAGATTTATAGCCAGGCTCAGACAGGGTAAAACTATCCCCTATGCAAGTCACAGGATAAGAAGCCAGGTTCTGGCATGGATCTGTAATTTCTGAAAAGATAGGGAAGCAAATAGTTGGCATCTAGAGTCAGTTTCACAACGAAGCTTGAAGCGCTCCAACAGTCTGTATTATGACCTGATCATTCAACATATTAATTAACCATCTGGAAAGGGCAGCCAGCGAACGGGTGGTAAAAAATGATTTGTGATGGGTAAGGTCATAACAGACTGCAAAATATTACAACAATAACAAAAAAATAGGAATCTTGTACAACTATGGTATGACAACCAAATGGTAGAGGGAATTTGGTTCTGCACTGATAAAGGGCAAAGAAAGAAAACATTGGGTAAAAATTGTCCAAATTATGCATGTGCAATGGATGCAATCCAGAATCTTTATCCTTCCCTGGAAGAGGTAAAAGAGAGAGATAATCTACCCCCTCCCACACATATTTTCAGTGCATACTTACAGAGTTTGTTATAGTCTGCATTAATTTACATGAACATAGCTGCTTAAGTTGATGATACATTGGAATTAGTATGGGGTCCTTGTGCTGCCCAAGAAGTGCAACAGCCTCTAGTCCTTGTGGCTAGCACTGTAGAGATCCTGGTTCTTTCTTTGGTGGGCCCTTGTGGGTGAATGATCTCAGTTTGTTTATTTGCTTCTCTCAGGAAGCAAACTGATCAACGAACATTATGGCTTAGGACTTACTGCACCAGCCTTTTCAAACCATGACTGTTCAATTGTTCTTGGACTATAGCTCCAGTTATCTCCAATTAGCATTACTCAGTCACCAGGGATAATGAGAGTCATATTCAGAACAATATCAGGAATCCAGGTTTGGGCAAAGCTGCACTGAAGCATTGATCCAGTGTTGCAGTGGAGCTAGGGTTTACAATGCTGGAGTACTGGGACTCCTTGATTAGAAAGGATGAACATATCCTCTGTTTCTGCTCCTCTCTTCCTGGCCTGTGTTTTCTGTTTTCTTTCAGCTTTGCTGCAATCCTCCCAGTAGTTGAGGGTGGGGAGAATTAATCTTCCAAATGACAGTATATTGTAAGCTGTCCTTGCTGTAATGCAAATGATTTTGTGGTACATTGGTCTTGAATAGACCATTCAAAGCCATTATCTTTACCCCACCAAAAAAAAAAAATTGACTCCGTGTGGACATGAAAACTGCTAGAACAGGTTTGTTTATATGGGCCAACACAGCTGCCTGAATTTTTTTTTTAACTTTCCTTGGGGCTGTGGCTGCAGGGACTATGGTGATGACATTGCTGTGTAGCTCCAGAGTGTGTTTATAGTTCTTTAAAGTGAGCTTGTGTGTAATTTCAGATGAAATGTACAAGCCCCAAGAAAACTGGCCCGCAGTGCATGTTGACTGGCACATGATGAGTATAGAAATATAGCTAGGCTTGCTTTGGTCTAACACAGCAGTGGGACAAGTCAGAGGAAAAGGAGGGCTCTAACTGCCTGATACAAAAACATGTCTTGCTTGCAAAAGGTCCGTAGTTCAATTTCCTGTATTTCCTATTGAAAGGATGTCCTGTAATATGGCTGAAAAAGAATCCAGCTTGAAGCTAGATACCTACCATTATTCAGAGTTGGAATGGGGAAGATATAGCTCTCCAGATGTGATTGAACAGCAGCAGTCACCATCCCCAGCCAACATAGCCAATGGTGAAAGAGTATGGGAGCTGCAGTCCAACAACATCTGGAGGGCCCCATATTCCTAGTAGTAGAACCTAAGTGTGCCAGTGCTTGGAAACATTTCTTTTTATACTGGCTGAGAGATTCTGGGTGCTGTAGCCCAAAAAAGGCTTTGAAGTATACTGGTGCACAGCTTTACAGATTTGGAGATTCATCTGTATGGCTAAGCAGATGAGAACTGTGGTTACTAATTTGGTTTTGAGTTACATTCCAAGGGCTTCACAGGAAATTGTCCTTTACATTTCTACACTGAGTGCTGAGTTAAAACCTTGATCTTTCTCTCTCTTTCTCTCTTTCTCCCCATCCTTCTCTCTCTCTCTCTCTCTTTCTCTTTTTGATCCAGCAAGATTAGTCCGGACAGAATCTGTGCCATGTGATATTAACAACCCATTACGGAAGCCCCCAGATATTCAGATCTGCACGTCAGCCAGACCCTTCCCAAAACCAACAAAATCAACAAGGTGAGAGATGTTATGAAGCTGCTTCCATGAAGTTACATTCTGGTTTGGTCTCAGAAGCAATTCAAGGGCATAGGAATGAGGAAAGTGGAGAGCCCATATTTTATCGTTTTAAAGTGTTATGCTGGGTCTTGGGAGACCCAGGTTCAGTTCCCTCAGAGCCATTTAACTACCTAGATGACCTTGGTCAAGTTATTGTCTCTCAGTCTGGCCTACCTTACAGGGTGGTTCTGAGAATAAAAAGTGGCATAAAAGAAAGCTAGGCGTGACGCCTTGAACTTATTGGATAAAAGGTAGAATACAGGTGAAACTACTAAATATCATCTCCATCATCAGCCAGACTTGCAAACAAGCATAAATTTGTTACATAAAGCTCCAGAGGCTACAGTTATTAAAAGGGCAGATGGATTTATGAGAAAATACCTGACTTGGCAGAGACTCATTCTTTTTTTCTTTTTTTTCTTTTCTTTTTTTTGGATCTTTTTTCCCCATATGCATGGCTATCTGATCCAACAGAGATCCCGGAGCTTATTTTCCTCTTTGCCCTTCCTCTGTTTTTATTTCTTCACTACTACCACTACCTCTTCTTCTCCTTCTCCTTCACGTTGAAAAAGTCTGGCGGTCAGGGTCAGAGTTAGGTAGAGTTCCATTCAGGCTGCATTCGAAGTGTACCAAAATTATTTACCCCTCACAAGCAGATCTGTGGATTGGAGCATAGTTATTCTACTAATTTCATCCTCCTCCAAATTTTATGGTGGTGTTTTAAGTATTAAAAATGTATATTTTGCAATAAAATGTGTATACAATAAATATTCTCCGCTAAGATGATGACATGGGTATTTCATTTGAACTTGATATTTCATCATGTACTTCATGGTGAAATGGATATTTTATTGTAAAATGCAAACAACCTTTCCTGTGGTGATTTTTTAAAGAAAAAAATGGCACACAAATTAATGTGGAAATGGTAAGGAACAGATGTAGGAACCAACATAAGTGAAACTGTCATGAACTGAAAATAGGCTGAGTCGTCCATCCCTAGTCAGTGGCCAAATCCCTGTCTCCCAAGCTGCAGGGAGACATTTTAATGCCCTAGGCTGGATTCCTGTTTATTCCCATTACTGAAACCACCGAGGGGTGGGGGTAGACTGAGTGAAAGAAAGAGCCTTCCTTGCCTGCCATGGAAACAGAAGCAGTACAACAAAATTGAGGTGGGGCGGAGGAAATTGGCCAGTTATTTTTTTTTTCCTGCTTTGAAATAGCATCTCCCAGTTTACTTGCTGGTCTGTTCAGCCATCTGCTGGGCCAGAGCTTTGCAGATGGCTCTGTGGGTTTCCAGGCATGCCTGCCAATTCAAATCTCAAAGGGGCTGGTATATATTTCAGCAAATCTAGTAGACGCTAAATTGGAAGCTGTTGGAAGTAGGGATGGGGGAGTTGTATGTAGCAGGCTGGTTGATCAGCAGAAGAATCCGGCAAGGTCCCTTTGGGGAGCAAAGAGAGAAAGGGAGGGAGAGAGCCTAAGTGAACCAAGAGAGTCATAGGGGCTTGGAACTTGAGACAGATGTAGATACTGTACATGATATGGCACTGCCATTGGGCAGCTCTGTATCGAATCCCTGCTGTCTGTAACATGTAAGATCACTTAACCCCATGTTGTATGATGATGTTGCATGTTTTCCATCCCAAGTGAATGCCGACCCTTGTGTGAACCTGGGGAAGGAAAGAAACATGATGGTATGTTAGTATTAGGTAATTGTCCATCCATGATGAAAGGGAAGGGAAGGAAGGAATGCAACAGAGAGATGCTGTTTTCAATAGCATCTCCATGTCACCCATCAAAAGTGTCGCTATATGTTTTTTCTTGGGCTGACAATTTCAAAGTGGGATCATCTGTAGCCCAGTGACAGAGCACATGGTTTGCATGCTGGAGGCTCTGGTTTAGCCCCTGGCATTTCCAATTGAGATAGTCAGGTATTAGATAGTGGGGTTGGGTGGTAGGGGGAGACACTTCTCTCTGCCTGAGACATGAGAAAGCCACCCCCCAAAAGTTGGACAAATAGACTTACCTTGTCTAAGACAGCTTCCTTTGTTATTAATATTTAAGAGATCATCCCATCAGCATGCCTCAAAGAATTCTAAAAGCTTTCAGTGTCACAGCTTCCCTTTGAGGAAGTCAGGCTATTTCTTCTCTAGCCAGTTTTGGGTTTGTTTTTTTTAATGGATTGTTTTTCATCCAGGGATGTGTGTCACAACCTGACCTAAGGTGAGTCGCAACAGAGCAATATCAAGTCTGTGGTAAAAACAAAAATTAAGAGCTGCATCCTCAAGTGTATGTTTGGATTACAGCTAGTTTCTAGGTCTGAAACAGTTGAACACTACTATTTAACACTCCAAATACTGAGGCATGGTTTGGGACTGTGGCAGAATTTGGAAGCAATTAGTTATAAATATTAAAAAATTAACTCCTTCTTGCAGTAACCCAAACATAACCAAGCTACCTTATAATTGTAACCTAACAAAGGGTAGTTTGACTATAACATTTAGTTACTTCTATAGTTTTGAGGATGTGCAGTCACAATGGTGGAGGAAGGATACGACATGGTTCAGGTGCTTGCATATGCTGTGTACTGCTGTCTCATGCTCTGTTGTGTGTGTTGAGGTGACTGTAGACAGGAGGAGTCTGTGATTTGTATTGCAAACCTGCAGTTTTGGGCATTCAGAAGTTTTGTAAAGTAACTAAAATATTTATTTTGGCTACTTCTGAGAATCAGGAAATAGCTACTTTTACATTTGGATTGACTATAGTAATTAAGTACTTTTGCATTCTTGGAGCTATAATAATAACTACCGGTAATTATTTTAAAGTAACTTTTCAAGTTTTGCACTTACTTTGCATGCAGAACCTCTGAAATCCAATCTAGTTGGAGCACATTAGAATTACCTAAACCCTTGTTTTCCACAGGTATTGGACTACAAATCCCATCAAGGTCAACTAGCATGGCTTTGGCTATTCTGGTAGGGGGCGGTGGATATTGTAGTCTGGCATATCTGGAAAGTGCTAGGTTGGAAAAGCCTGGAGTAGACAATATTGGGAGAGCCAGCATTGTGTAGTGGTTTGAGTGTTGGATTAGGGCACTGTGAGACCTTGGACAAGTTACATTCTCTCAACCTCACAAGAAGGCAAGGGCAAATCCACTCTGAACAAATTCTTCCAACCCCCCCCCCAAAAAAAACAACCCCATGATAGGTTCGCCTTAGGATCGCCATAACTCAGAAATGACTTGAAGGCACACAACAACAGGACAATATTGGGTTATATGACCCGATCTAAGACAGCTCCTGGATTCTCCTGCTTTCTTGAGTGAGGAGACAAGTTTTCCCTATACCCCTTTGGCCAAGCTCTGTTCTTAAGACTTTGTTTTTCCTTGAATTGTTTCCACTATGTTAAAACTACAGTGGCAGAACAGAAGTAACAGACTTTTGCCAGCCATCAGAGTTGCCATGAAACCGTTTGCTAGATTCTTCGATGTCTCAAAATAGAGGGCCCTGATGTACACATTGTATAGGTCTTATTTGCATATATTTGCATTCCACCTGTGTGGCATTTATACAAACTGCGCTCTCCTCACCTCCCCACTTTCCCAGGCTATTTTCCAGATTTGCCTCTCTTTAATTTCAAAAATGTGTTAAGACATAGGAATTAATGAATGCATTTGAATATTTGAAGCAACTCTTCCTTTGCAATCTCTGTGGATGTAATCCTGTAGCAAGGTTGTTTGTTTTTTTTTACTTTTCAGAGCTGATGAAAGAACAAAGGTCATTGTTTGAGGTCCAAAACTTAGTCTCTAATGGATGCTATGGAAGTCTAGGTTCATATCATTGTAATTTTAATAATAAATTTAGGGGTTTTTTTTTTAAGAAAACTCTCTCCATTCCCTCTAGCTTGTATTGCTTACTTGAGACACAATTGAATCACGGAATTGATAGAGTTTATCATCTTAGTCACCCTTCTCTGAATTCATTCTAGTTTGTGGATATTATTCTTAGACTGTGAGACCCTGAACTGGACATAGTACTCCAGTTGAAGTCTGATCAAAGCATAATAGAGTAGTACTGTTACTTTCTTTGACCCAAACAATGTGCTTCTGTTGATACAACCTAGAATTTCATTGAGTTTTTTTCTGTTGACTCATACTTCATTTGTGATCCACTAAGACCGCTAGATCCTTTTTACATGTAGTACTCTCACCCATCCTGTATTTATACCTTTGATTTTCCTTCTCTAAATGTTGATTTTGTTAGTGTTAGCCCAGTTCTGCACTAAGAAACCTGCCTGAAATCCTGGAGGATTGCTGCCAGCCAGGGTCAGCATTATTGGGGAGGAAAATAAACAATGTTCTGACTCAATAAAAGGCAGCTTCCTGTGTTCCTTTGAAGGAAATCTTGCAGAAGCTTCTCTCTCATCCTCAGTTTGGAGCCAGCTCTGATCTCTGCCTATCCTCTTTCAATGTCTTTTGCCTGTGTTAGAAGGAGCTCCTCTCCACAGCAGCACTGAGCATTTGGCGGGCAGTAATCCCCACGGAGCAGCGTTAAGAATGTGCGGCGTTGTGCAAAACTCCCGTCTGTCGGCTTTACCCTGAAGTGCCCTCTGTTGCCTCTGTTAAGTTAAATGGTCCATGACGAATGATCAATGGAGAGTAACTTGAGCTGACTTGGACTTTCTCTCTGGAGAACTGGGGGCACTCTTTTCTTTCCTCCTCCCTGTCCCAAATTTTTTGAGTTTTGAGTGCTGCCCGTGAAAAGGATATTATCCAATAATACAAGGTGGAATTTTGCTATTCAGTTGCCAGCTACACTAATGAGAATTTCTTTTTGTCTGGGCAATTTAAGCTGAAAGGTTGCCGGCTCCCTAGCTATTTAAATAACGCTTTAGTGTTTCTTATTCTTGGTGACCCTAGCATTCACTGGCTGTGAGAGGGATCTTTTAGAGCTAAAGAGGATGATGCTCAAAGATTTCTTATGGAGAAGAAAGGTTTTGATGGATTTGAACTTGGAAAAAAAAGTTGAGTAAGGGGGATAATAGTCAAGAAGGTAGAGCCAATGGAAATGTGCGGCATGAAAAGTAGAGCCCCAGCTGTTATCAGCATGTAGAAAAGGGCAAGTATCTTCCCATAACTGTGTACTCTTTAGCATAAAGAGATAAACTGAATCTGCTTCAGACCATGCTGGCTGAGGATGATGGGAATTGTAAAGCAGCACATTGAGAAGCCACTGAGTTGGAAAAGGCTGATCTCAACAGTCTGTAAAGCTCTTTTAGTGTTACAGCTATTGGAATTGTGCCGCAGATGTCCTCCTCCCCCCAACACACATTTAAAGCAACTGTGTAATGGGATCTTGATTTTCTAGCATTCTGGAAACTTTGGAGGGAACTGAGCTTGTGTACAACAGCTTGATTCCCATCCCCAGTGTTTTACCTTCTGGTTGCAGCCTCACAAGCTACAGGTGTGGCAAGTGCCAGAAGGAATCCTCCATGTGAGTTGGGATCCTGATCTAATCCCCCACACATGCACCCACCTTGCAAGGAGGTCTACACACTGATGTACATGGAGGTGATTTTGCCATACTCACCAGTGTGCAGCTGAAGGCGGGGGGGGGCAGTCACAGGTTTAGCCTACTTTCTTTCTGCTGCCCTTTCCTCCATCGCTCCCTCTCATTCCCTTCTCTCTCGCTTTCTGACATGCCTTCCACTATCTCTTGTTGTTACCCTCTGTCATTTCTTTCTTTTGGTTTCTGACATTCTCATATTTGTTGACACTCCTCTTGTCTCAAGTATGTCTTCTGAGAGAGTGAGATATGACTGAACTAATGCCCTGTATTGTGTGCATACCTGGTCATTGTTCCTTCTCTTACAGGATCACATTCCAGTGCCCTATCAGCCTGATTCCAGCAGCAATCCCTCCTCGACAACATCATCCACCCCTTCCTCACCAGCTCCTCCTCTGCCACCAAGCGCCACACCGCCTTCTCCTTTGCACCCCTCCCCACAGTGTACGCGGCAACAGAAACAGTTCAACTTGCCAGGTACCTTCTTTGATCTGAATTGTGACCTCTTGCTTCTGCTATTGGTGATTTGAACAAGAGATGTTGGGTCCTATCTGACAATGGCTAGACATCAAGGTCTTCCAGATGAGCCAGAGTTCTACTGCTTCAGCCCAGAGATGAGCCATGTAGAACCCTCAGGTGAATTCCCTGTGGCTCCCAGCCAAATTTCAAAAGTCCTTGCAAGACATCAGTCAAGACCTTTGGCAAGAATGAACTGGCCATCTGCTGACAGCCCATTCTGTGGTCAGGAAGGAAGGATGTGTCAGAGAGAGACTGAGAGAAAGAAAAAGAGAGAGAGAGAGAGAGAGAGAGATGGACATGTTAGAAAAAAAGAACTGAAACTAGCAGAAAGATGGAGGGAGATGGGGAAGAGATGTCAGAAAAAGAGAGGGCTGGCAGAAGGAGGTAAAAGTTGATGGCTGAAAGACAGACATAAGGGCTGGTCCACACAGACGTTGCTCTCTGGCCACCCTAGGCTTTGGCTGCTGGCATGCCCTCCTGACAGGTTATTTCCTTGACTGAAAAATATCTTCCCCATCCCAGTCTGGTAGACTTTCTGCTCTGGAGATCAACTCCTGAGTAACTGCTGGGACCCAATCATCTCTGTCCTCATAGCTCACTGGTAGCTGATACTTTGATTTAGTGAATTTAATTGGCTTAAATTGTAACGTTTTGACAGTGTACTTATTTAATTTTTAAGTTAGTGCTATGTCAGTAGTTTGGAGGAGCTAGTAGAAGTTTTGTTAGTTAAACACAGGTTTTTTAAAAAAGATGGCAATTGTTCTTTATGAAAGGAATGCTTTTCATATGTTTATGGAAATGTTCTATGTCACTTGTCAGATTTTTGATATGGGAGTTAAGTACTATGTTATGAAATGCATTTGGTACATTTGTATCTATAGATATTGATGGCTGGTTTACTATTCTTCTGAGCCACCTTGAGCATAATTTTGAAATACAAGCTAAATGTGATTGTACTGCATTTATGGAACATCTTGCTTCACTGTTTAAACCTAATAATAATAATAATAATAATAATAATAATAATAATAATAATAATAATTTCAGAAAGCATTTGACCTGCTGAGCTGACAAGGCTTTTGTGTGGTGAACCCATTATTACAGTTGCTTTTATCTACTGCAACTACCTTCATTTTAACTGTTATGTTATTTTTGGCTTATAAATTGATTCTATAGTTTTATTGATTCATTTCTTGCAAGTTATCCTTTGTGATACAAACATATTAAAAAATGATACAGGTCTCCGAATGAAATAAAAAAAAAAGTTCATTTAACAATCCAGAGCAGTGGCAAACCTTTATTAGGACCCAAAGAAAACCCCTGAGGACTCTTCTAATCTGGTCACTTACTGGGAGAGGGTCTCAGAAGGTCCCAGGATCAATCCTTAGCATCTCCAGATAAAGCTGGGAAAGACCCTGGAGAACAGCTCCCTGTCAGTGTAGAGCAGGCGTGGGCAACACACAGCCTATGGGCTGCATGTGCTCCCAACTCATTTTCGCAGGCGCCTGAGAGGTCTGCCAAAATCCTTCCAGGAAGTGAGGCTTCCTTGTAAATCAAGTTGTGGCCTTGTGCACCTTGTTTAAAGGTTTTTGGGGTTTTTTTTATGTACCTTAAAGAAAATGGAAGTGGACTTTCGCCACTTTCAGTTTTGATGGGAGAGGCCCAGAGTTCATCTCAAGAGCAGGAAGCTGGCCCATGGAGCCTCCAAAGTTCCCCATCCCAAAGCAGATGATACTTGGTTAGACAGGGAAAAATAGCCGGACTTGGAATAACACAGATTCCTATATTCATAAACCTTTTGTGGAAGGACCAGAGCTCACATGATAGATAGAGATTTGCACACTTTGCATGCAGATGGTCCCGGGTTCAACCCCTAGCCTTTCCACTTCAAGCTGGCATTGGGAATGGTCTTGTCTGAAACCTGGAAAGTTTCTGCTACCTGCCCTCATTATGGACAATCTTGAAGCAGATGGACCAATAGCTTGACTTGTAATAAGGCAATTTTTAATGTTCTCTATGAAGCATAACACCTTGTTCTTCCTTCTCTGATCACTGCACCCAGACAGGGCAAACCTATTTGTTTCTGCCATTAATCTTGCCCCCTCATGGCTCCATTGCTTCTCCATGCTAAAATGAGGGCAGTTCTTCTCATCACTCTTCTTTCAACAAGCTTCTCCACAGTCAGTCAACACAGTAAAATGTATGGCCTTTATTGGAAACCAAGACAGCAATTTTTCACCAGCAGGAGAAGAAACATCAGGAGTTGTACAGTTATCAAACCCTCCTGTGTGTCCTTGAAAGCCCCCAAACAGTCATCCATTTTCAAACGTGCTTGGTTGCATTTCAAGAAGAGTCCTACAAATATAGTCTGAATCACTTTTGTGCTTTTAAATTATACCCTGGATTTACAGCTTGGTTGGAGGAGTGGCTACCTGGAGCCATTTCATGAGGCTACAAGTAGTGACAAACAAACTCCCTTTAGCTTGATTTAGAATTAGATTGGTATTTATGAGTTTCTTGTGGCTCTATTTGTAATACAGCCAAAGCATTATGAGCTGGATCAATGCTATCCAGAATTGGATTGGTATTATTTACGAGTTTCTCCAGGAAATGCACAGTTCATAATACAGCCAAGTATTATGAGCTATACAAGTTCAGTCTGGAGCTGTATTTGTGTTATGAGTTTCTTGGGGAAACTCTATTGATTTGCAGTAGAACTAAGCATTGCAAGCTGGAGAAATATCTGGTCTGAATCAGAAAATTGGTGGCATTACTGGTTAATATAACGAGTTGTTATGTCTAGGATTCTGGTCCTTTGGGGATTATAATTTATGGCTTTTTGCAATCTGGTCTTCTGTTATACTCATCTTAACCAGTACTAATTATCCTGTCACTGTCAGCTATCTGGGGAAAGTGATTTTGATTTTGAGATGGAAGTTTATAGATCAGCTTGCCAGTTGCCTTAAAGAAATGATAGGCAGATGAGTTGCCCAGGCGGTTATGCTTAGAGCTGTTGGTTTATTATAGTAGCTTGAAAATGTGTAACTTCAAGAGAAGATTAGAAACTGCAGAAATTACAACTCATTAGAAGGGTTTAGTCTGTTGCCAGAGGTTAGAATTGTATAAATGGCTCTTACCACACATTGGCCTAAAGCCAGTTAGTCCTGATAGTGTAGCCTCACTGAATCAATGATATTTTCCTACATGTTGACCTACTATTTACCATTGATTGAATGGGTCTAGTTTAGTTGGGATTAACCAGCAGGATGCTATTTTATAGCCAAGATTACGTATGGTGCAGCTTCATAGTTTCCCATGCAGAACTACACTACACCTTGGCCATTCAGTATTTCTCATGCTCACCATTGAGCCAGTGCAGTTCCCCATGGTCATCCCTTGGCTGATGGAGGGGAAGGATTGAAAGAGTGTCTTGCTATGTCTCCATAACCAGGTGCAGAATGATTACATCATTTTCTGAGATTTGCCATGGTCCTCTGGAAGTAGATGATGTCATTGGACCATTTCTGGCTACGGGGACCTAGCCAAATACTCCTCTGATCCCCCCACCCCCTTCACTAACCATGGAACACCCATGGGGGAATGACCCTGTAAGGCTTACAAGAAGCTTTGCAAAGACTGGAGAAGAATATCAACCTCTGCAATGTTCCCCCTCAAAAGGCATATGCACTCATGAGGTGGACTTATGCCAGTGTATACCACTAACAGGATGCCAGTCAGTGTGTGTTAGCTGGAATACCAAGTGTCTGGGTGTTTGTCTTATCAGCAACAGTTTTATGAACAGCCAGTGTCAATAATGTAATTGTCACTATCAGTACTTTCTGCATTTAATCATCCACTGACCTCACTGTCTATAATCCCATCCTGAAACAGGTACCATATATATTCCTGAAATTCTGGATAAAATACAATGCATCTTTTTAACTGGGTTGCATAATCCATGAATGTTCATGCTGTAACCGGTGTGTTAGTCTCTAAGATGCCATTTGACTCTTTCTCATTTTCATTACAAATTTGTAAGAGTTGCCCATCATAATCCACATTAAGGAGCTGGAATAGACAATTGGAGGAAACAGGGAGTAGAAAGGAAGCTCTGTCAGGAAGCACTTGGTGGGCTGATGGCCTTGTGAATGCAAACCAGGGAAAGAAAATCTTTTCTTCAGTCCAGAAATACTCAGAATAGCACAGACTCTAATTTAATATAGCTGCCACAGTGGACTTGCTACATAATAATGTTTGTTGGAGCCTGGGAATGGACTCAAAAGCCTGTTCTCAATCTGCCTGTTTTAAATATTTGTGTGTGTGTGAAGTTAAATCAATCAGTTTTTGTGTGATGCAAGCCTTGCAGGGGTGCATTTACACTGCAGGCACTTTTCGTTCTTCTACCTGCTGAACTGTCATAGTTTCTCTGAAAGAGCTGTGAGAATAATATATTATTAGGGGCACTGATGTGATTTCTGTGTTGGAAATCCATATTCCCCAGTTGTGGATCTTTATTTCCCAGGGTTCTTATTAACTGTGTAAGTTAGGAGGAATTATTAAGACCATGACGGGGAAATCTGACAGGATGAATCAATGAGATCCTTTTTGCTCTTTGTGAACTGGGGCAATAGAAAGTGTATGACATTCAATTGGATGCAGGCAAAGTTGATCATCTGAGAAGCTTTTGTTCTTAGCTTGTTGTGATTCCTCAACTAAAATATTGACTAGTTCTGGATTAGGGTATTTGAGTATTGTCTTTAGATAGGTTCTTTCGCTTAGTTCCTTTGCAGCATTAGGCAGAGTGGGGGGGTGCTTCATATAGCAGAACCTGAAGACAGAAGCAAGGCATTAAAACAAGAAAGTTATGTCCTGCTTGGTGTGTCTTGTACCACTTAAGCTAGCCTGCTGCCTGTAGATATAGCAAAGGATGCTATCCCACTATTTGTATTGAAAAAAGATTCAACAGTCAGTCCAATTGGCTTTTGTACAGGGAATAAATAGGAGGGAATGCCATCTTTTTCTTCACCTGTGAAACAAATGTTTTTGAATGACTCTGTTTTGCAGTCCCAATCATATCCATGTTTCTTTGGTAATAAGTCTTTAATATTTTAGTGGGATTAGCCTCAGGTAGGTGTAAATCAGAATGCTGCTTCACCCATTGTGTTGTACTCTGTATTTCATATGGAATTATTCATAATACATGGATGATTAGAATGCCTGGATAGATAATTTGTCTATATAACATAGCTGATGATTCATGAGTTATTTCTGCTTTATATACCACACAAATCTGCTCTGTAGTATAGAACTGAGAAGAGTAAACAATCAGTTTTGTTGTTCCTGGATCATTTTTACAAACCTCATTCCTGTCTGACTCTTAGAGGGGCTTCAGACCTCTTTGTTACTATTTGTACTTTCTAAGGTGCCCTTTTCTCCTTTTCAGCTTCCCAGTACTACAAGTATAAACAGCAGTTCATCTTTCCAGGTAAGTTTTTCTAAAAAGGCTGTTCTTCCCCAGAGCTTTGCTATGAGATCTGGTGTGACATTGTAGTTTTTAGAGGGTTGGAGTGGGGGCCATGAAGCTCCCTGGGTGACCTTGAAGCAATCACTACTACATCTCAGCCCAATTATCTTCACAGGCTTGTCATGCAGATCAGCAAAGGTGGAAAGCCCACGTATACCACCTTGACCTGTTCGGAGGAAAGGCAGGATATAAATGTGACAAATAAAAGATACAAATGTATTCTGCTTGTAAACACCGTCTTCTGATAATTGGCTGTCTTTGGCTGCACTTTGGATTCTGCTCTTCTGTCACACCACACTAAACACAGCCTCTCTCTCTTGACCTTTTCAGATGTTCAGTAAATGTGTGAAGGTGGGAGAGCAATCAGGATTTGTGCTGACTACCTTCATTCCCAGTCTCCATGTGTCTTGAGAGAAAATTGGCCCTTCCTGCCCAACTGCTCCCACTATCCATGCAGTGACCAGAGGCTGGATGGATTAGTCTATCTCCAGTCTGTATTGGTTTGATATGAGTCCAACCATCCATACATTTCATTTTCTTTAGTTTATATATCTCAGAACTCCCCAAAATAGCATTTAAATTGTCCATATTTTTCTTCAAGTACATGTTTTTGTATGCCTTACTCCTGAAAGTACACATTTTGGTAAGCATTTTTTTTTTGTCAAAAATCCACATTTTTATATTGGTTATTGGGAACATTTATCTCCTGCCTTTCTTTCGCTGGACTTGAGGCAGCACTTTATCCTCCAGCAACTCTGTGGGAGAGGCCTGCCAAGAAAAGGGATTAGAGAGTCCTTGGTTGTAGTCCAGGCTGAGCCATGAAATGCACGGGGTCACTGACCTTGGGTCAGTCACTCTGTCTCAACTTGACCTACTTCACAAGGCTATTGTGATGATACAATGTGGAGGAGAAGAGCTATAGATATACCCTGGGCTTATTGGAGGAAATGTGGGATGTAAGTGGAATGAATCAATGAGTCAAACGACTTTCAGGAATTTTTCAGTCCTCTGGCCATGGCCAATGATCTCAAGACAGGATGTTAGCTGGGGATTAGGGGACTCAGCCAATTTGTTCTAAAATGCCTGTCACATTTCATTGTGCCCAAACACAAACCAAGAGAGGGTGGATTGAGATTACAGTTCTGTTTACCTTTGGCATAGAACCATATTGGCCTGTTATGAATAGAAGCTTATTTAACACACTCAGCTCTTGTTAAGCACGTGAGTATGTTTGCCTTTTTTGTTCTGAAGGGGACTATTCTATCTTTCAGATGTTGTGCCTGAGACACCCAGCCGAGCACCCCAAGTTGTTCTCCATCCAGTGAATTCTAACCCCATGTAAGTGACCATCACTTTTTCCTCTTGGTATTAGCACACTGAATTCCAACTCTTAAGAGACCTCTCTTCAGACATGCCTCTTTTTCCATAAGAGTGCAGCGGCTGCTTATGTTGCAGTTGTATATAATAAGCCACTCACCTTCCAAAAGCGATGGGTAATCATATGGGAATACAGATTCCTCTCTCTGTGTGGGTTATTTTGTTAAGGTAGAGAGAAAAGGAGAAAGGGTGATGCCTTGCTTGCAGTACACTCAGGGTGGTTTAAGTGACGTGGGATTCTGCCCAACCAAATGGAATTACACAGTGGTCCAGGCCCTAAGCATGCTTTCTTGGAAATGAAGTTACAACTGGAAAAAAAAAGATACACTGTTGATATTAGTCTGGTGATTAAAAATATGGAACATATGATTCAATTCAATGTAGTAAGAGAAAACAAAATGATAGCATATTTATTGAAAACAATGGAACATGTATGGAAATTGTTTTTATGATCTTAATGATATGGACTTGTTATCCATTTGTAATGGGTGAATGAATTGTGTTGTACTTGTCTCTTTCACTTTGTGATAACAAGATTGTACAAACAGATTTTAGTATTTAATAATATGTAATTATTCCTTTAAATATGCATTTTGTGTGATGATATTGATGACAATTTAAAAAGGAAGCTCTAGTAAGGTCATGCAGAATTCTGATTCCCAAGTTTTCTTAGAGAAAAGGAATAGCTCTTAAACCAGTGTAGAAAAAGGGGCACACACTTTAAGAAATGAACGCCAGCTTAATTATGTGGTTTAGAGTAAAATGTGAAATAATAGGTTAGTATTTCTAAAAACAAACTAAAGTTCCATGTTGCAGGTTAGGTAAAGGAGGTCCTGGGGGCTGATAAGGTTGAAGATGACTGAATCAAAAAAAATTTTTATCTGCATGAAGATTTGCATTCAAATATTTTATTTTTATTAAAGGCATTTTTACTGTACTCTTGAATGCTCCCACAGTGACTTACACAGAACCCATGAAATCAAGTCCCTGGCTGCAGATGTACATTCTAAAAAGTGGCAACACAAAAGGATGAGGGATGGGATGGGAAGGAAAGGGGATAGGCACTAAAAGTTAGACTGTTCTTGTAATGGCCCACAGGAAAAAGTTCTGGGACAGAAGAAAACAAAACACAGATGATTGCTCAGAAATGTGACCCTGTTTCTCCTTCCCTGTACCTGTGCACATTTTAAACATACCTTCTCCTAATGTATTAGGAGACACACACACATACACACACACATACATACATATACATATACAATAAATCCAGGCACAAAATGTGTAGTTCTAAGGGGGAAATGTGTAGAACATTTGTGTAGTATAAACTGCAAGTCAAGTAAAGCTTTTATTATGGCAGCTGATATAAAAAGGGACTGTTGATAAAGCAAAAATAAAATGAGTTGTCCAGGCTCCTCCAGAATCCCAGACCTCAATCAAGTCATAGAATGGTGCTGTGAGCAACAAAGCATGAACACATGCATAAGGAAAGGTATTGCAGTGGTGCATATTTTGTGTGTGAATTCCAATCACATACCCCTGTGCCAATCCAAGTTTTCCTTTTAAGACATCCTGAACAAAAGCAGCAGAACACAGATGCATGGATGGATCCTTGGCTTTTGATTCTGCTTATATCTTGCAAAGGTTCTGTTGCATTGCAAAGGTCAAACTGAATACCTAGTGGGGAAGGCCACATGATGCGGGAAGTGACAGCTTGTCAGGCTCCTTGGAAAGTTTCTTCCCAAGCTTTTAGGCAAGAGTAATTGACTTCTGAAAAGGGAGAGAGCTCAGAGTGGCAGCTGTTTACTTAAAGGAGATTAAAAAAATCCTTGCCTGCTCAAACTTGGGGCTTAGAATGAATTGCCAACCTGATTCCTGCTTTGAAAAATGAATGTGTTTCTCTCCCCAACCCAGTCCTTACTGAAGCCAATTCAAACTTTGTGGATGTTTGTGTAACTGGCAAGTAAATGAATTCCAGATTTGCTCTCTCACTTACTTGTGCTTCCCCTCTGAGATACCCTTGACAGCCAAGGATCAGTTTTGGATGGTTTCAGTGACACTTAAGTTGAAGACTTTTCACGTATAGGAGTGGCTTAATTGTGTCTGTATTCTTGAAGTTTCTCCTAAGTCTTGATATTAGATCATTTTTTTTCCTTTGTTTGTTTGGAGGGCACATGGAAGATTTTGCTGGAGAATTCTTGCTTCTCGTACAAGCTTGATCTGTCATTTTGCACTTAGCCGTCATGGCCTCATGGGACAGCTCAAGCATACTAATTAGCATAGAGGTAGGGAAAAAATACATAGATTCATACACTACCACAGTCCTTATTGGCAGTTGGTTAAAAATATGAAGACTACCAAAAAAAAAGAGAGAGAGAAGGCTTAAAATACTTTAACAATAAAA
Source organism: Ctenosaura bakeri (assembly GCA_948474755.1). NCBI lineage: Eukaryota > Metazoa > Chordata > Lepidosauria > Squamata > Iguanidae > Ctenosaura > Ctenosaura bakeri. Next base: position 417,947 of record CAOLHI010000808.1, read on the forward strand.
GCTAAACACATTTAATAAAACACAGTAATAAAAGTATACAATAAGTTAAAAGCCTAAAAGAAGCACCAACAGTTATAAATGTCATCAATATGAGTTTTTAACAGTGTCAAGGTGACTCGTGCTCGTCTGTGAGAGATATGAGCTAAAAGCTGTACTTGCAGCCTACGTCTTATTATTTTCTAAGCCAAATGTGTTTTGAACTTAATGTCTATTTCAGTGGCTGAAATGGCAGCTATAATGGAGTAGTTCAACAAATTCAGCAGGAGCAGATCAGTAAAATGTACCATGACTTATCTTCATACATCAATATTTCTGAAAACTTCTCTCAGTTCCACCAGTACTGTTGCCCCATCCAGATTCCACATCATCTTTCAAGACGCACATGTTTTGGTATACTCCCCCTTTTTTTAATTTACCCATTTTAATTCATTTTTCTTAATGCACTCCTTTTTTTACACATTTGGCCCACTGAGTAGGCATGTTGCTGTGCATGTTTGAAAGAGACAGTTTTAGTTGAAAATGTTTACACACATATGACTTGAAAGGAGGTGGGGAAGAATCCGATGACAGAAAACCAAAAAGTACACACATGCTTGTTAATACTGTCTTAGATGATGAGTTGTAAGTGGACCTATGGCACTTTGTGAGAAAGATGTTCTTGAAATACAGAAGTGCTTCCTTGTTGGTCATCATGTCAGACATTTTGCTAGTAAATCAGTCAATTCTACATACAGTATACAGTTTCATGTCAGAATGTGTATAATCAAATATGTGGCACAGCTGATGAGATCAAATATGAGTTTCATTCCAGATTAACATCTTAATCGCCAACGTGCCACATTTCAAAAAGCCTGATGATGATAAATTCCAAAGATGCTATTAGTACTGGCCTCCCATCAGGCAGAGTCACTAGAAATGATTATTTGGACTAGTGATTCTAGTTGCATTTTTAGAGAGCTCAAAGTTTGTTTTTGCTGTTTGGCATAATCACTCTACTTTGGCAATGATGTAGAGTATAGTACAGAACTATTTTTGTCTGTAACGTGTGTGTTTTTAATATTCTAATACTTTGCAACAGTGATCGCTTGGATTGTCAAAGACTGTGAGAAGAGAAGAGAATTTTGTAATTCTTTGACTTTGCTTGGTATGGAAACTGCAGCTATCAATTCTTCTAGAGTTGAAACAGTTTCCCTGAAGCTATTCTCCAGTTCTGTCTCAGAAAACATCGAAGGTGTTTGAAAACTCCTGCTGTGGAGACTAAATAAGAACAGTAGGAAGCATCAGATCAGGAGTTTTGTTGAAGTAGGATCATTAGAAGTATTAAATCATATTGTTGGAGAAGACCTTATAGCCCCATTAGTTTACCTTGCAATAAATCCTATGCTAGAACATTGCCATAAATGGCTATGCTATTAACCCTCCATATGGTTGGTTTTCATGTTGAACTACACATACCCATAGATTTGAAAATTCAACAAGTTTTTCACTCATTTGTGCTTCACTTTTGCTCTGTCTTTGCACAGCCCCCAGCTCCCTATCTCAGGGCAGATATTCACTGCAAACATATTGAAGAAAAGGAATTGAGAGAACAGATTGTAAAGAAGTTATCATGGGCAACAGAACTAATTGGCTTTTTTATGATAGGGATTGGCTGCAGTTTAAGAAACAACAATTACCACCCTGCTTCTTCTCATCTGTAATTGAAACTTTGCATGTTACAGATATATTCCTTTATCGTGATTTCTCTAAACAGAAATAAAATCCAGGTTAGTCTAGCCTGGCACATAAAGAGTTGGACATGGATTAAACATACCTGGGTTCAGAGCTTAGATCAAACATGGCATTCAGTGGGCCATTTTGGACTATTTATTATCAGTAAGTCTTTCCTGTGCCACAGGGTTGTTGTGAGAATAAAATACATGTGTTCCTCTGAACTACTTGATAAAGGGCAGGAGAAAAATATAATCATTTGAGAGCCAAAGAAAAATTTGAAGAGCACATTACATTGGCCTTAGTCTAAGGTGCCTATCTAAGCATTTCCATAAAAGTAACTGGTTCATACACGGGGGGGGGGAAGCAGGCCTCCCTAGCCACACATGTTTACAGTAAAATTTTGTTGCACATTTAGAAAGAGAAGAAGAAACACCAACACACTCACTATATGAACATTTCCATGTCTGATTGCCTGGGGCTGCTTCTTACTTACCATAGGTGACTAGACAAGTGCAAGTCTGGTTTAAGGTCATGACTCTGTCTGTGCTGATCATTAAACAGCATTGCTTCTGGTTTTCAAGTCTTAGTGATTTGCAGTGTTTGTTTTCTTTAAAGCCTGGAAGGAAATCCATTACTTCAAATTGAAGTGGAGCCAACCTCCGAGGTAAGCTGCACGCAAAGATCTGCTGACTTTCTGTTCTTGTACTGAAATAAAAGGCAGACTGTAGGGAATGAATTTTATTATGATGATCTCAGCAGAGGCCCAACAGCAGCATTTTTTTTGGCTCCTTTGGGGACCTCTAACTCCTCCTGGAGGCAATTATATCTGTGCATTGCCTCCATTATGTTTAATAGATGGTGGTGTTATATACATTTTGTAGCAGCTGGCTTGAAATTTGCAACAAGGTTGATACGGAACAGTGTATTCTCATACATGCTTTTTGTAAATTGGTGGTCAGATTGGATTGGCCTTCTTTTGCATTGAACCCTCACAGCGAGGTAGACTGAGGAGAAGTCCATAACACAGTGGTGAAGCACATGCTTTGTATACAAATGTTCCTTGATTAATTCCTTGGTATTTCCAGGTGGGGCTGGATGAAAGACTCCTATAATTATCAACCCAGAGAGCTGCTGCCAATCACTGTAGATCAGGGATAGGAAATTTGTGGCCTTCCATTGTCTTGAAAAGTAGCTAAGATGTAGTTATCTATGGCAAACAGGGCTTTAGACTTATTTGCCGTGAAGGTATTTTGCATGCCTCCACAAACCATGCCAATGTAAATGGAGCAGCATGGACAATTGACATTTCTGCTTATGATTAATGTGGATTATCAAGGCCAGCATTGTGCCCAGCAGGAATTCTTGAAGAGGCAATGAAAGTGACAGGCTTCAGGCCACTGAGCTGTCCCTTTAAGGCTTCATACCTAGGTGGAGCTCAAAAGGGTAAAGCTTGGAGGGAGTAGTCTGGGCCAGCAGTATCAAATGCCTCGTTTAGTTCAGCTATTGTTAGAGCAAGGTGTTTATTTGAAGTTTTTCTTGGTGTTTGCACCTTTTTCCTGTTAAAGCTGTGCTGACCCCTCTAGATCAGCTGCACACAATGCCTATCTCCTTCATTTACTTTCTGTCTGTTGTAACAGTTGAATCATAAGGAACACTTTCCTGTTTTCAAGTGAGTAGCTAAGTGGGTTTTGGTTTCCTTCTATTTCTCTTACTGCTCACCTTTATTTCAGTTTATTGTCATCTTTGTTTCTTCACTTATGAGGAGTTTGAGGGGGGAGTTGTGTGTTTTTTGGGGCCTCATGGCCCCAAAGGGTTTCTTCAAGAAGTATATGCTTTTTGGGGACAGGGTTCAACATGTGGATGACTTTTTAAAAAAATGTACCTTGGGAAAGAATGTAAGGTTGATTCTTGTTGCCATTGCCAATCATCACCCCACAGGCATAGCATAGCAAGGCTTCCACTAAAAGCCCTCTGCTGGGAGAAAGCTACAAATTGCTGACCTTGCTGCTAAAAAAGTCTGCCTTTGTGGCTTCTCTTGCCATTTGCTCTGGATTGCTACCATCAATGTCACAACTATTTACCCTGCTTGTTGAATCTTTGTCAGTACCATCTGTGCAATCAGTTCTGATGGGACCATCTCTGCAGCCCATAAGGCTTTATATTCTGCATGAGAAATACCTGGGACTGTTACTGGAGGCACAGACAGTGGCAGAGAGAGTTAGGTGGGGGGAAAGTACAAGCCCATCTCAGACCAAATCAAGAAAAAGAAATAAAATGAATGGATGAGAGATCACCCATCAGACACTTCAGTATGCCAGCACATCTCAGGAACACCATGTCTGCTCTGTTACTCCCTTGTCAAGGTTGGCTTTGAAAGTTGTGTAGAGTAAGACATCAGTTCTAAATCTGCAACTGAGACTGAGATCCATAAACTGGTGGCTCCATCCAAGGTTACTACAATCTTCTCAAACAGGGTCAGAGGCTGGCACGCTGCTTTGTTGGAACAGCCTTCTCAGCTAGTGTTCTTAGGCTATAGGACAGAGCGAGTAACTGCAGCTGTCCAGATGTTTTGAATTGTCTCTTCTCACGCTACTGGTCATTCTGGTTAGAACCATTGGGGGTTACAGCCTAAATGGCCACATTCTTCATTCCTGCTGTGTGGAACCAGCTTTGTCTTAAATTAGGAGAGTCATATGGCAGGTGGATTTGGGAAGGGGGTGTTGCACACTCACCCAAGCTTTGGTTGATATGCGGCTGGTTCTGCAGACATACTGAGTAGGATTGCTGAGTTGTGTGTGTGTCTGTTTTTTGATGAGTAGTAATTTTACACTCAGGACTTAATAGTCTTCTGGGGGAGTTCCTATTTAGAAGATAATGCACATGGCCTCAGTTACTTAAAAGAGGTAATAAACCAGCCTTACTGCATTAAAGGATTCTTATTCTGTGGAGTAAGACCTTGGACTTTGACCTTGAAGGTTTGCCTTGGTAGCAGCACTAGTTTTGACCAGGCTGTGATGTACATTAATGTGGATGTCTGGGAACTTGTCCAGAGGAAGATTGGGGGATAGGTTGTATGGAAAGGTAGAGTTCTCTGATTGTAAAGTAAATCTACCTTTCATCTTGCCTTTAGAATGAACAAGGAAATGATGAGGAATCAGAAGATGATTTTGAGGAGATGAACCTCTCACTCCTCTCGGCCCGCAACTTCCCACGCAAAGCCAGCCAGACCAGCATCTTTCTGCAAGAGTGGGACATCCCCTTTGAGCAGCTGGAGATTGGCGAACTGATTGGCAAGGGACGCTTTGGACAGGTGTTTCATGGCCGCTGGCATGGTGAGGTGGCCATCCGCCTTATCGACATTGAGCGGGACAACGAAGACCAGCTGAAGGCCTTCAAGAGGGAAGTGATGGCCTACAGGCAGACACGACATGAGAATGTAGTACTGTTTATGGGTGCTTGCATGAGCCCTCCCCATCTTGCTATCATCACCAGGTAAGATATGTGCCTGAGTGCCACCAAACCCCTGATCTATTCATGCGTCCACACTCAGGCACTCAGCTTTACCTGTGATCAGTGCAGTGGCCTTCAAATATGCAGCATGGCATGTTCCCTAAACATACCTTTTCACTGAACAAACCTGGCTAAATTTTAAGATGTTTCACAGAGGTGCTGCTCCATATCTTTTAAACAGAACTACTTGGTTGTGTTTCTAGAGGAGATTCACTCTGCACCCTCTCTGTTTATTTTCTGATTCTGGGCATAGTCTATGCCTTTTCTCAGAATACTTTTGTGAACACTGAGTTTGGTATTTTCCTTGACTTCTCTTACCTTTGGATCATCCCCCTACTCCAGAACTGAAATCAGGGTGGATGTCATGTGTCTTCCAAATCTGGTTGGACTGTAATTGCCAGTATTCCTCATCACTGTATATCCTAGTGAGGGCTCATGGGATTTGCAGTCCCATAGCACCTGGAGGACCACATGAATTCCACCCATGACTGAAGTATGGGCATGTTTCCATAATATTTGGAGTCCTCTTTCAACTAAGAAGGATCTTAAACATTTCCAGTGTTTCTTGACAAGTAAAGATCTTAGTCTCTTAATTTTGTTCTGCAGAGTTTCTTGCATTTTCCTCCAATTCCCAGTCTGCTTTCTAAAGTCAAAGTGGAATGATATCTGTTTTCCCCCAGTGTAATGTGAACATCCTCAGGCTGGGCAGTGGAGTGTTTCTTCTCTTCAGCTGGGACTTGATCTTCCTCCTTAGGCTGCTACTACTGAATTGTGTTTGCATCATTTAAAAACATGAATGCACTCATGTAGTGCTGGTTTGGGAGCTGAGGGCCTATGCATGCAGTTATGCATACTACTTATCAATCTTATTTCCTATCTGGTTGAAACTGGAGACTAGTGATGATATCAAAACAAGCCATAGGGCTGCTTGATTGTTGTTTCAGGCCGTTAACTGTGAAGCTTGTTGTGTTCCTTTTTCTGGGCAATATGTTTTAGGTCAAGATGGGTAGACTTCTGGCTTGCAGGATTTACTTTTTGGTTTTTCAGAAACTTGAGATCCACGTATCATATTTTGATGCAAAAAGGGGTAGACCAAAGATCATGCATGTTCAGTCACAACTGACTTGCTTGCATGGCAATCTACTGGCGATCACTTAGGATGTGCAAATACCTCTGTCTTCTAAGCCTCCACGTTTATGTTATCTGTGTAATTTGACAAATGTCGAGATGGGTCTTTGTGTGCTAGGGTCTTTGTGTTCTAGCGTGATGGAATGTGACTGGCTTGGAATGTTAAAATAAAAGATGTAGGCTGTAGGGAGATGGCCACCACCACCACCCTGCAGTTTCCAAGCCATTGTCTAAGAAATGAGATTTACTAATTTGGAAGCTGATGTGTAAAAAGTTAATAACCAAAACAAAACCCTGAATCAAAACAAAAGTTAATATGGTAATGAACACTGCACTCACCAATAAACTTAGATTGACATTTATCTGGCCTGTCTCCCGTGGAATTCACATCTTAAGGTTGGAACAGCCACCCTGAAGCAAAGTGTTCACAATGAGCTAACAACTGTGGCTTCTCCTTGCTGTTTCCATAAAGCATGTTGTCCTTGATCATGTGCTTCTTCACCAGAGTAGAGCAGAGCATAGCAAGTTTCCATGCTAGGGCCTAATGTCATAACCACTGGGAGTGAAAGAGTCCAGAGGAGCGGTGATGTAGCATTTGCTTGCTTCTAACCAAAAGTCTGAAGGGGGATCTCAGAAAGCAGATCTAGAGTTCAAGCAAAGATGCAGGACCATGGACAGCTCTGAGTGGATTAAAAACAAGTCAAGAGAGATAGAGGCTCTTAAGAGCAGGAAACTAGAATGCGAATCCAGCAAATGTGGAATCTTTTGACAGTTTAAACAGACTTGTGGACAAGTCAGTTTCTAGTAATTGGTGCTTAAACAGGCCAGTTCCATTTCTTGAAATGTTGGCTCTGTCAGAGCTCAGGTACCTCTTGCTTACTAATAGGCTTCAAAGGTGAAGTCTTCAGTGACGGAAAGCAAACAGACCAATCTCAAGCTGTGGAGCTGGCAATGATGCTAGTCCCTGGGGGATTCTTCCCTATCAGAAGTCTCTGGTAGTATAGTGTCTTCACGGTCTTGTTCTACTAATATCTTTAATGCAAAAAAAAAAAAAAGCTCTCTAATAGGGAAGCAAGATATCTGTCCATTTCACAGAACTTGTAAACACCAGTTGTCTTGATGAGATGCTTTTCCTAAAGCGATGCAGTGGGAATTCTAAAAGGTGGCAAGGGTAGGACTACAGTAGCATGGTTAGTAGATTTTTCCTTGGAGAATAACAAAGTAGAAGCTTGGCATTAATCTTAATTAGTTTTCAGCAAGAACAGCTGTGATCACAAGCCTTGCTCAGCACTCTGAGTGCAGCAGAAAAGATGGTATGAAACTACAAGCAGAGCCGACCTTGCCTCTAGGCATACAGCCCTTCTCTGTGGCAGCTTTCTGCACATGGTTGCACTTTTGCTGCATTGGCAGATGGATGGGATTTTCTCCATCCTGCTATGGGTTGTTTCATGTGCTCCTGGAGCTCAACAACATGAAGGGGCTAAAGGAAGGATGGAGAAATGTAAGGAAAGGGCAGGCAAGAAGCTGGGATTGGATGAAAGAAAAGATGGGTAAGGGACTGAAGAGCTCAGGATGTGACAAGGACTGGGTCAGGGAGGACTTTACTACCTCTTGTCTCCCGTTGCTCAGACAAATTTAGACTAGGTCACTTCCCCGTCAGTCCTAGAAATATTATCACTGAAGTTGGCTGGCCATTGAGTAGTTAAAGCCGATGAGCCAACTGTACGGGTTCCAGGAGATGTCTGATCTAGCCAAAATAACACATGCCTTAGTTACATCCTGTTTAGAACACTGTAATACACTCTTAGGTGGGCATATCTTTGAAAAGTGTTTAGAAACTTCAGCTGGCCCAAAGAGCTCCAGGCAGACGGTTAACCAGCACTGGTTACAGGGAGCACATAACTCCCTTGTTGAAACAGCTCCACTGCCTGCTAGTCTATTTTTGGACACAATTCAAAGTGCTGTTATGATCCATAATGCCCTATACAGCTTGAGTCCTGACTGAGAGATCTTCAGAGAAGGCCTTTGTCTTGGTCTTGCTGCCCTCAGGCACATCTGGTCGTGGCATGAGACATGGCCTTCTCAGTGGCTGCTCCTACTCTCTGGATTTCCCTTCTAATGGAGACCAGGCTGCTCCCTCCCTTTTTCCCTTCTACCAGTGGGCAAAGATTCTTTTATTCTTTCAGGATTTTAGCAACTGACTGACTGTGCTAAGAAAAGGGTTTTAATAGATTTGTGTTGTGCTGCCTTTATTTCTTTCTTTTAATGACTGTGCTTCAAACTGGTTTTAATTCGTTCAGGTTTTAGTATTATAGTTAGCTTAATTGCATTTTAACAATGATAGTCTTTTATGAGTTTTTATCAGTATTTTTTTCTGCATAGTTTCAATCTTGTAAGCCCAGTGCTGAGAAAATGTGGGGGATACATTAAATGAGATCTAAAAAGCAATGAGTGAGAGCAAGCAAGTAAACTGCAGGAGAAAATGGACCACAAATTAGGAGCTAGGATGTTTGGCACTGGTGTAGGTGCAGCTGATGGTGGCCAGAAGAACAGTGAGGAGAGGAGTGCAAACAAAAATGGAATAAAGAACATTGCAAATTGAGAAAAGGTAAAGGGAGCAAAATATTTCCTCAGTGGGACCCTAGGTCACTGGTCTCTTCGGGACAAGGGCATGGCCCCTTTGCAGCCTTGTGGCTACAACATGGGGCCTAATTTTGGACTCTCTCTGTTCTTTTCCCCATATCTTGTTTTGTTTTGTTTTTAATGCCACCTGATAAAAGAATTATGGAGAACTCAAAAATGTGTATACTTGTAGCAATTGGGTTGGGCACCAGTGTTGCCCAACTGTGAATTTTGCATTTTTACAAGTCAGGGTGCTCTTCTAGATTTCCCTGCTGTGTGCTTCTTTCTGTCTGCATCAGCCTTCAGCTCCAAAAGTGTAAACAACATTCCATCACGGTCCCTGCCATTGCGTTGATTAAACAATCATAAAAGGAAACGTAGTGTTTAAACAGAGCTCTTTGATGAAATATTAAATGCCATCATTTCCCTTGGGCTTGTTAAACTGGCCCTCTGGCAATATGGAAGCTGCTCTACATCCTGTTTTGCCGGCTTCCCATCCCATTCATGTCACTAATGATGTTCCCCTTTGGAGAAAGTTGTTAGCCTCTAGCAGCTGGTCTCAGGGAAGCCAGGCTTAATGAGGAGTTGTTAGGCTCTTGTATGCCTTACTATCGCCCATTTAATTATGGCTATACCAAAGAAATACCAGGAGACGCAAACCTGTTTCTTCTAGCAAGCTTCACAAGAAGGCTGCCGAAGATGAAACATCTCTTTCCTCTCTGTTATTTCACCCTCTAGTTGTAAGGAAAACATGTTTTAATGACATGGAAATCATTTTATTAGATACGCTGCACATTAGCGGTTGTGCAAAGAGAGAACTTTTTTTGGTGGCAGGTCTGGGAGAAGTCCCTCTCATGAACTATTGCAATAAGACTTGGCCCTAATGTTCCAAAATGAATGCCTTTGGTGTCACACAGTATATGATGTACCTGACCTTTGTGTTTTCTGCTATAATTGGGACTACATGTTTCTTCACAGCAAGTTTTGCTATGTAAAAAAGTCAGCTTTGACCCTTAAAGCCATCAGTACTTTAGGGCCTATCTCACTTTCAGATCCAGCTTCCCCTACCCCCCCCCCGCCCTCAGTTTTCTGCTCACATGTTCTAGCTCAGAGAACTTTCCTGAATAATGCTTGCCAAGTGCAAGGGATGGGAAGAACTGTGGTAGAGTACCAACTTTTCATACAGAAGGTCCCTGGTTGAATCCCCAGCATTTCTAGTCTGGCTGAGTGAGGCTTCTTTATAAAAGCCTAAAACATTGCAGCCAGTCAGTGGTAAGTGATGCTGGCCTAAATAGACCAATGTTCTGACTTGTTTGAAGGCAGTTCAGAGATTCAGTAACTCAGTGGTATAATGTATGCATAGGTCTGGGGAAAAAAATCTCAGGTTAAATCTCTAGCATCTCCAGGCAGGGCTGGAAAAGACTGGCATCTGAAAACCTGGAGAGCTGCTGCCAGACAGTGTAAGGATGTCTGAGCTAGTCAGAGCATTGATTAGATTCAATAAAGGTTTTAACGCCAGTGGCAGACTACATGCAAGGTCTGAGGCTCAGTCCTTAACATTGCCATATAGGGCTGGCAGAGATCCCTCTGTGAAAGCCCTAGAGAACTGCTAAAAAGACCACATTGCTGACCTAGTATAAGGCATCTTTCTCTATTCCTAAACACTCTTCCCTGCCCCCACCATCATCTCTGTTTAGGCTTCCTTGGAAATTCCCACCCCTGAGCAAAGTTAAAAGCATGACAATTGTGGACCTCAAAATGTATAGAGCTTGCCTCATTCCCTTGAGGAAAGAAGCATATGACAAACCCTAGAAGCTGAACACACACAGTATCTTTAAATTGTTTGTTTATTCATATGCCACCTTCCTGCTAATGCACTCAAAGTCATTAACTATGGAAAATATCACCACAAATAAAGACATGTGAAAGACAAAACAAAAGATCAAAGGTCTCTCAGTGATGACTCTAAACAGGAGCTGAGCAGGATGATGTTAACTCCATACCATGGCTTTGTCTTTCACCACCCTTTTTTCGGCCTTGTCCAGGGCTTGCCCTCTAGAGCAGTAGACCACAGCATCATCAACTCATCGGGTCCAACGTGATCATCAAATGGAGAAATGCTAAGAGCAGCATTTCCAAATCTGCTTCCCTCCAAATGTTTTGGGCTACAAATCCTATCACACCCTGCCAACACCATCATTGGTCATGCTGGCTGGTGATTATGTGGGTTGTAGTTTGGAGGCAACTGGCTTGGGTGAGTCTGGAGACCAAGTAGTCCTCCAGATGTTGTTGGACTAGAATTCCCAGCAGCCCTAGTCAGCATAGCCAAAGGTGAGAGATTATAAGAGTTGACCTCAAACAACATATGAAGGGGCACATGATCCCATCACAGAGGTTGATGAGGCCTCATTAGAGGCAAAAGAAGAGGTAGTGAAAGTCTGGAGGTGCTAACAAACTCCACAGATAAATAAAGTGCTTGGCCTTTTTTTTTTTGGTTGCTGCAGTGGCTGGTGGAAGTCCTGAAAGCCACATGTGAGGCAGAAAATCCCATACAAGCCTCCTAAATTGGTTGTACTCTGTCTGAAGGTACAAGAGAAGCTTTGGAAGAGGATATGACTTCTTCTTTTACCCTTTCCCCTTACAGGATAAAGTAGAAAAACATAAGAAAGAAAACAATTCTGTTAAGACCTCCCTCCCATTCTGAGTGGGTAAGGAGCCATGAGATCTCTGAAAAACATCCTCTGGAATTGTCAGCCCAGAAGGTTGCACAGACTAGCCTGACCCCAGGCAATCCTCTTGTTAGTAATGGTGAGGTTTTGCACAGAAGGCAGTAGCCTTCTTGACAAAATACCTTCAGACCCTAGATTTCCCCTGCTCTCCCGTGTTGGCTATTGAACCTTCTTGGACAGGTTTTGTCAAGGTATGTAAGAGGAAAGCCTTGCTCAAGCAACAAGGTATTTTTGACCTTCCAAAGTTCTGTATTCTTGTTTACTCTTCAGTCTTGAATTCTGGCTTGCCACTTGGCCCCACCTACTAGTCCAGCAATACTGATGTAGACCTTAGCTACGATCCCTGTCTTTCCTCCTTAATCCTTTTGCCTGGCTTATCTTTCAGCCCTGACATTTGGCTTTCCCCTTCCCTCTGGCTTCTGATTTCTCCAGCAGTTTTGACTTACTGTTTTATCATTATAACCAGCAAGTCCTGTGCCTCCAGGCTCACCTCAGACAGCAGCTTATCCTGGAGCCCCAACACCTCCCCCTTTGCTTTTTCCCACCTACTCATTCTCTTGGCTCACTCTGGTGTCAATGAGCAGGGGATCTTTGCAAAAACCCTAGTCTTAGGGCAATTTTCTTGAACCTAGTGTGCTCTCATTAGCTAGCGTTTCCAGTGGAAAGAGACTGTGAAAATTGTAGTCAAAAACACCTGGAAGTCAATAGGTTGGCAAGGGCTGTTTTGGGGTCTTAGGCTGTATTGTGAAAGAGATTTCTAATGCTTCCCTCTCTGGATATCAATGTTCCTTTGCTTTCCTCCTTATGCTTTCTACCATGTTCCTCCTTTAATAGCGTTTAAAGTAATGAAGCCCATATATCATATAATAAATAGCTATTGACTTCCATCTGTGGTCTGGATCAGGATTGATTGATCTGTGGGAATACTGCTTTCCTCAGTCGATAAGAGGCCATGAAGGGGCATAAATCTTGATAGAGAGTGACAACAGGAGAAAAAGTCAATATGCTTATTAATACATACATTAAATGAGCACACTTCCACCTCTGGGGAGATGCCATTTCAATTTGACAGTTGGTGAGAAAGATTGGGTGGACAAAGAAGAAAAGTTTCTGGACTGGAGTTGCGCACAAGTTTTGCTGGTGTCATGCTGAAGTGTTTTGTGAGCTCTCCTGATATATCCTGCAGGTGCAGCTGCGGCAAAAGGTATAAGCTTGTGTGAAACCGTCCAAGCTCACTGTCGCTTATGGGAATAGAGTGTCCCATTTGCCGAGGCACCAAAAGCATAGGCAAAAGCCACAGTTAAAAGTGTGTGCTTACAAATGAACCATGTATTGCTTATAAGTGAGACCAGCATTTAAAATGTTGCAGTGGGGAATGTTCTTGTTCAGGACATAAATTGCTTCATTTCTTTCCCCCTTCCCAAACTGGACATAGTACTTCAAGCTTAAGTATATGCAGCAATGACAACAGCAATTTCAAATATGTACCAAAAAAAGAACCTGATGCATTCGGAGGGAGGGAGGGAGGGAGGGAGAGAGGGAGGAAAGGATTTAAAGCTGGCTTCATTGAAACTTGTCTCTGGTTGAAGAAGCAATGGAATGATGATTGTGGGGGAGAGAAAGTAAGCAAGAGAAAGCTCTGAGCATTCTGATTCTTCAGCCAGAGACAGATTCCAACTGAGCAATTTTTTTTAATCAAAAGGTTTGTCTCTTCCAACAAACACCTCCCCAAAAAAACTTTGTTGTTGCTTTCTTTTTCCCAACAAAGACCAATGAGAAGAAAACAGAGCAGAGAATATATTAGGAGCCTTCAAAGGCAAAGAAGGGGTCAGCACTGTTTTCCTTGTTGCTAAGACCTCGTGGAGCCAATTATAAGCATAATCTTTCAGATGGAAGCAGAAGCAACAGAATGTTCTGCCTTTATTTGTTCTTTGTGGTGTCTGAGAGGAGATAAGTGAAGGTTACCCCCACCTGTTGCCCTTCCTATTTTTTTCTTAAGTAAGTGACCTTTGGGGCAATTCTTTCACCCTCTGGCAGCCTCCTTGGAATGGACAAGACTCCTTCCGCTCCATCCACACTGTCTTTTTCGGAAGAGCTTGTCTCTCCAAAAGAAACTGTAACCACAGTGTGCAGGTTGATCTCCCCTGGTCCTATCCTGCATCTGTAAGCTGGTAAATGTTAAATTCCATTGTTGAAATAGTATCCACCATAACTGTGTTTTCATCCAGTAAGGCTAAGCAAGAGCGTGGAGATAAGAATGGAAAGGTGGAAAATGTAATTGTCTTTGAGACTGTCTTATATCTGGAGTCTAGCTTCCCTTACAAAAGCCCCTCCACAGAAAGTTAGAAGTGGTAGAGGAGTTTTTCCTATAGGCCTTTTCTCTCTTTGAGATACTTGCCTTGAATTTTAATCCCGTCAGTGCTTTACTGCTGATGGGAAAATTGCAGGAACAAATCTCTCCATTTTGGTTTCCAATCAATCATCCATCTTCCAGATATGAACAGAATTTGTGAATTTGGGTAAACTCGTAGCAAAAAAAGCAAACTGAAATTTGAGCACTGTGGCTCCTCAGATGCCCACCAATTTTCCACCCATGATCCAGCATCTTTTGGTTACTCAGATTCTTGAATAAAATGTTTGGGGAGGGGGGGAATGAAACATATTCTGAGTCCAGTCAGGCTCTTTATAACAAGTATAGCAACTATACTTATAACCTTTAAAAAAATTCCTTTGTTTTCTCCAACTAAGGAGTGTTCGACAGTCTGCACATTTCTGTACCCAGTAAGGGAGGTGTCTCCCCTTCTCTGAGTTTGGAGAGATGTCTTATTCCAAACATCTGAAAGAGTGATAATTTTTGCTATTAAAAAAAATGAGAGAGAGAGAGAACAAACCCTCCAGCTAGACAGGCCAAGAAAGAAAAGAGAGCCTGGGGAGGTATAAAAGGACTTGTAACAAGGAGCTTGTTTATTGTAGGCTTTGTTAGGAGAAGTGTGCCTGTACTTATTTCCAAAGATCCATCTTTTGCAGAAGGCTTCATAAGCAGAAATCAAGCCAAGCTGCCACACATAGGTGATAAAAATGACTCTGCCTTTAAAAAAATACACTCTGCTCTCATATAATGGGCCACATTCTGTTCCCTTTGCATCCAGTTGGAAAATGTCAAAGGGCTGCTGCTCACGCCCTCTCCCTTGGTCCCATACAAGTTACCTCGGCTCGTTAGCTTGATTCGTTTTCCTACCGCCTCCAGCTCACATAGGTAGATAGAACTTTTTCCCCCTCAAAGCAATTTGGGATTTTGTTTGCTTGGCTGAACAATCTTCAAACTCATTGCAAATTTCCTGTGCCTCCAAAATGGGCCATTCCCTTGGAAGGCGGGGGTGGCAACAGTGGTAGCAGGCTGCTACAAACATCTCTAAAATGAGGGTTTTTTTTCTTCCCAGTGCATACTTACAGTCTGTTGATAGTGCTGCTTAGTTCTTTAATAGCATAAGTGCTATTGGAAAAGCAATGTTGCTTACTTTGCAGCTTACCATTTCTGAAGGAAATCTTTTGTAGGGCAATAGACTGTGTTGAGTTTGCAGTGGAACAAGGTGGTACCTCAAGTTTAAGCCTTTGACCAGTCATGAAGTTTAGTGAGGGCTAAGTTTCTACTCCTAAAGACTACTGTCTATGTTTTATCTCTATGAGAGGGGAGGTCTCTGCATAGTGGATCTCCTTGCTGCATCCATAGTGTCCAACAGAACTGAAAGCATTGATCTTCTAAATTTCTTGCTAGCAGGGAGTAGAAGTGAGGAGTCCCATCCTCAGATCAGAAGATGAGGTAGAGCCATCTCATAGCTAGAGACACTGGGAAACATGGTCAGGGCTAGTGGCCTATTAAAGGAGTTCTCAGCTGTGAAAGAAGAATGTTCAAGTGTAAAGTTGGAATGTATTTATGTAAATTGTTTGGTCTCATGGAGAGAACAATTAATTAAATCATTTTTCTCTCTGCTGTGAGAACATCTTTGAAAACTGCAATTTTCAAAGACATTCTTGAGGAGGAAGAAAAGAAGGTCTTCCCCTCAATGCACCTTTTTCCTGTCCCCTCAGACCCAGCCAGGTAGTGGTTGATGAGAGGATAGGGGCAGCTGGCAGCTATTGGCTGTGTTCCAATAGCTGGTGCACAACAATGATGTCATTCTACAGGACCTCTGGAGGATCCCCGAGAAATCCCAAAAGGATCCCTGCGTCACTGTGTGCCAGGTGGCAGAATGCAGCTGACGATGATCTTCTACCGCTCTCCCATTCCCCCACCCCGTCCACCACTACATGGCTATGCCTGCACCCTGGCAAGACAGAGTAGACTTCTCAAAGTCTTACAGGAAAAGAATGAATTAGGGGCCTCAGGTGAATTCTCCTCTGGTGTCTCTTGACACTCAAGAAGCCCCTTTGTCATTTTTTTCTCCTAGTAGAAAGGTTTCCTCATGAACAAGGCCCTGCTCAAATGGCTGCAGACAAGGACTGAGTGGGGCTTTTGAAGCACAGGTCTGTGGGCTAAGATGGTTCCTTGACATTATGTCTTCATACTGGCTCTAGCACCTTCTTTGATTCCCTGACTCCTTCTACATTGGATCTACTTTTTGATGGATCCCTAAAGTGCTTCTGATTCTGCTTGTAGATGCCCTAAATTGCTCTGCACTGGTGCCCTGCTGGCTTAGACTTTGGATTGCCTGGGACCCGCATAGCTTGGGTTCTGAAACAGGTCAAGGGGGATCTACTCCAGTCTGTGACCTACATAGCTAACACTGTCATGATCTCTCAGTTCCCTTGAATTTTTGATGCCCCTCTCTCTAGCTCTGCAGTTCCCCACATTGCCTTGTCCATTGACAGAGACCTTTATTTGACAGACGTCTTGTCCAGTCTTCTCTCTACCTATCTGTAGTTTGACAAAAAAAATTTTTTCCCCAGTTGCCTCTTTTTTTAATCTACTTGTCTACTTGTGGATTCAAGGGAAAAAAATTAGGTCTGACACATTTAGGGCCAGTGAAGGAGGAAGGAGAACTTATCTGGCGTATGAACACTCCTTGTCTATAAAGGGTTGGCTGTAAAGAAAGGAGCGCATCACCCAGGTGCTTTTAATTGGGAGATTTAACAGGGCTGTCACCTCGTACGGGGTGCTTGTCTAACACAGCATAGTTCACTTGGGTCTGTTGAGGCTGGGCTTTTTTCCAGTGAACAGATGCAAATTTCCATTTATAAGCAGAGCGTGTCGGGGTAAATGATCTGATTATGAAGGGCCTACTTCAAGAGTGAATCAGGCAGTGCCTCTACAAAAGGGAGTCTGCATTTCTTTTACTTGCACAGCTATGCCTTTTAACTGTGAGCGGCGAAGGAGAGCTAGGTCAATAGTACCCCAGAAAAATAACATTTTCATCTGGGGGAAGCAGAGGCGTTGCTATGATCCTTCCCTCCTTGAGGTCTTTTCTTTGGTGCTTAAAGAAAAAAATTAACCTGATGAAGAAAAAGAACCAAGGAAGACGAGACTTGAAAAGATCTTGCAGGTGGATTTTCCTCAATAGCAACAGGTGCTGTAAGTGAGTAGCAAACAAGATGTGGTGTAGTTATTTCCGAGAGCATCTCATTTCTTTTGCACTGAGGAGTCTCTGTGCTAGCAATATTTGTTACCATCATTTCTCGGCAGGTTACTCATCATCTGATGAAGAGCACTTGGAAGGATGAATCAGCAGTGCCCTTCTCTCCCCCACCCCGGGGGGGACAACAAACTTTTTATTGTTGCTGCTATTGTAGGGCTTGTCTTTGGCTGAAAATCTTCCCAGCACTATGATGACCTTGTTTTCTTGAGTGTTACATGCCTTCTTCCATGGAGATCTAACTAATACTACCTTGAATATTTTCCTGTCTTAGTTCTCTTTTAAAAAGTTACAAAGAAAAGCAGTTGTGGGGAAAAGGAATGGTGTGGGTGAAGAAAGCAGCCCTCCCTCCTTCCACAAGTCCTTCATTCAGGGCAGTAGCCTCCTCTTTCGAATTAAGCAGGAGTGTAGCTACGGGGGCGAGGAGGACAGTAGCATCAGAATGAGAGTATTGCTCCCTCAGATAAGAATGAAATTTTCATTCCATCGTTCCCCAAATTGCTAGCATTCCAGAGAGTGAAACATTGAAAACTGTTGATATCTAGTACGCTTCTATTTGCTATGTTTGCATTCCCCAGGTTATTCTGCCCGCCTTCTTTTTCTTTGGATGCCTTAGCTGTATATCTAAGAGCTCAACAAAAGTTTTAAGTGACTGCAATGCTATAAATTTGGAGATTGAAGGGAAATTACATTCGGTGGGGGGCAGAATTCTTACTTGGGGGTGCAATCATTTTGCCCCCACCCCCTTAGCTATACTCCTGCAGTGAGGTGAATATCTGCATAAGCATGCTGCAGGTCCATAGAATTTCAGGCTCACCAGATGGTTTGTTCAGACGACCAAAGGATCCATGGTAAACAGCAACCATGTAGCCCTTGTTGACCATACTGGGCACCAGTCATTTGAGGCCAACAACACTAAGAGAAAGAGAGAAAACAAAAGAGTGCTACCTCTGTAGAATGACACTGCTCAGAAGTTCGTACATGCTACATATTTTTGACCTCAGCTGAACAAAGCGGTCAGCCTCCCTCTGCCAGTGGCCTGGTGGGTTGTTCCTCAGTGCGTGCACATGCGCATACGTTCACACACACACACCCCACCACCACCACCACCACCACCATCATCTGCATGGTAGCTGCCTCCACAGCAGTAATAGCCTCCACAGTAGTATAAATTCCATAACATCAGTTGTAGAAAGATTTCCATGTCATTGCCTAACTGTTCCTCTTGATCTTGAAGCTGCTGTCTCCTTTATGATATGTCTTTTACAAAATTGTGAATCATAGACTTGGAAGAGCCCACAAACGCCATCCAGTCCAGCCCCATTCTGCCATGCAGGAATATGCAAAGCATTCCCAACAGATGGCTATCCTGCCTCTGTTTAAAAGCCTCCAAAGAAGGAGACTCCACCACACTCTCAGGCAGCATATTTCACTATCAGACTGCTCTTATCATCAAGAAGTTCTTCTGAACATATAGATAGAACCTCTTTTCCTGTAGTTTGAGGCCATTGCTCTGTGTCCTAATCTCTGGAGCAGCAGAAAACAAGCTTGCTCTATCTACCATATGATATCTCTTCAAATACTTAAACATGGCTATCATGTCACCTCTTAACCTCCTTGTTTCCAGGCTAAACATACCCAGCTCCCTAAGCAACTCCTCTTAGGGCATGATTTCCAGGTCTTCTTCCATTTTGGTCACCCTCCTCTGGGCATATTCCAACTTGTCACTATCCTTCTTGAATTGTGATGCCTAGAACTGGATACTTTATTCCAGGTGAGGTCTGACTAAAGTAGAATAGAGTTGTACTGTTACTTTCCTTGACCTAGACACTATTCTTCTATTGATGTAGCCTAGAATCACATTGGCCTTTTTAGTTGCCAAACCACCCTGTTGACTGATATTCAGCGAATGGTCTACTAAAACTCCTAGATCTCTCTAGGAGTCACCCACCCTATATTTGTGCATTTCATTTTTTTTCTGCCTAAGTGTATTGCCTTACATTTCCCCCTATTGAAATTAATGCTGTTAGTTTTGGCCCAGCTCTCTAATCTGTTAAGGTCATTTTGAATTCTGATTGTGTCCTCTGGAGTATTAGCTATCCCTCCTAATTTGGTCTCATATGCAGATTTGATAATGATGTTGAATACACTGGGCCTGGGACAGAACCCTGTGATATCCCACCAGTGACTTTGCTCTAGGATGAAGAGGAGCCATTAGAGAGCACCTTTTGGGTTCAGCCAATCAACCAATTACAAATCCACCTGACAATGGCATGGTCTAACCCACACTGTGACACTTTTGTAACATAAAGCACAAGTGATGGACTCTCTATTCCCCCCTCCTACCATTTTCATTGGTGGTTTTATTATTATTATTATTATTATTATTATAGACAGTCTGTTCAGAGCTCTGAGTCTCCTCACAAGGAGAAGATGGACAATTTCCATTCCCTATCTCATTAATTTTTGTGCTGCTGCTCTGTTCAGAGTTGATTTGAATGCCCTTCTGATGCCTCATTGGGCGCCTTGATTTGAACAGGCTTTCGGTGGCAGGGGGAGGATGGGATGGTTTCACAGTCAGCCTGCTGGCATGGCTTGACTGCCCCGTCGCTGGCAAAATGAGCTGCGACAAGGAACACAGAGCAGCAATGGGTGGGCAGTGAAGGTTATTTTCTGCATGAACATAAGTCTTCTTCTAGGTACTGCAGTGTTTTTCTCAGAGAAACAGAAAACAAAGCTGCAAGGAAAACCTCACTGCACTACTTGAGTTCCTGCCACATCTACCTCTTTCTTTCTGGGTAAACAACCCACATTATTGCCACACCAAATGCAGAACTTGGAAAGTTACTTTTAGAAGGTAATTATTTACAGTCATTGCTCCAAGCTTCCTCCCTGGTAATTATCATTATAATTGCAATTTTTACAAGTAACTGTTTACTTTCCAGTTTCTCAGAAGGAAGTAAAACAGTTCCTTTTTAGTCATCCCCCCCCAAAAAAAAAGCTGAGTGTTAAAAGCCTTTGGCCTGTGGTACAAAATACATTCCTCAATTCACCTTGTTTCTATACCTGTAACAAAGTGATTCAGGCAGATTCAAACTTATTTGTATGAGATCTGGAGAGTGTTGGATTATTGAATCCTATCAGGTGATTTGCTAGTAGAATAAAGCAAAAAAAGTGTCCTCTGAACAATTATGCTGTCATTATCATTATTATCATATATCCTAGTTAAATTTCAATAGACTTAGTTGACTAATGCTCTAGGGGGACAGTGCCAAGAGAAAGCAGTGTGAAATCAATAGTCAGTATTGAGCTTTGGCAAACTGCTTTGTTGAAAGAACAGCAAATTTTACTGGTGTCTAGCATTAAACCCCCATGGAGCTACTGTCTAAAATTGGATTGGGTGAATCCCTCTTTAGCATGATGTGGCTTAGGATCTTAGCACATCTAAGTCTTGCCTTGTATATGGACTCTTTTTTATAGGAATAATACAAATATGCAACAGCAACAACAGTAACAAAAATAATACAGTCTGGTCATGTTAACAGATTTTTCCTAAAATGAGGTGCAGTCAAGGTCTCCCATCTCCTTCTCATGGTATATGGCAGGAGTGGGAGACCTTTTTGACCCTCCAGATGTTTTAGACTTGAATGCCCAGAAGCATGATCAATGGTAAGGAGTTACGGGAATTATAATCCAGAACACTGGGAAAGCCAAAGTTTCTCTACACCCCAAGCTATGCTTCTTAGTGTTTGCTTTCCTGTTTAATCCTACTGCAAAGGAATAATGTTTTTTATGTTCATTTCTGAACTGGAGCCTAATTCGATTGCTCATAAACTGAGAGTGGTGATTGTGGAATAGAACTAAAGTTTGCAATGTTTTGGCTCTTCTGTTGTTTGGATCACTTGTCATTTGTCCACAGCCTACAGTCCTTTGGGGGTGGCTTCTGGGGGTTGGTGGGTCCTGCCTCTAGTGTCACAAGGAGCAGGAGAAGTTGAAGAGATGAGATGACTGCCGAGGTGGGTAGGAGGGAAGAACAATTAAAAGCTGCAGTGCTTCTGTTGTTAGCTGCAGAACTAGATCAAATTAACACCTGTGATCCTCAGAGCTGATTTTATTTTAGGTGGTTTATTATCTGAGTTCAGGTATTTCATTTGCACTTGGTTTGCCTGTAATGGGCGTGGGTGGGCACAAGAATCTGTGTGTGTGTGTGTATTTGCATGTGTATGAGAGGGTCCTCTTTTGTGGGGAAAAGTTAAGGCAGAATCCACCCACAGACTCCATTACATGATTCAAATGTCAATACAAGTTTTAATTGGTTTCAGTCCATCCTTCCCCACTCCAGCAGCTGTATTTGGTAATTAACACTCTACAAATAGATTTCTGAGCAACAGGTATAAAAAGAAGGAAGAGTGGTGAATCTTACCTGGTGTAGTATGGCTGATGCTTTTCTGAAGAATGTAAAAAGAGCCCTGCTCAGCCTAGCTAGGCCTCCCATTAGAAAGAGTGAGGAGATACCTCAGGTGGCAGCTTTGCAAGCGAGGAGAATCAGAGCAGTGGTCAAGTGTTATGGGCAGAACTTGAAACACTATTTTTAAGGTGAATGTAGTGGCATGCTGAGGGCCAGCATAGTGTAGTGTTTTTGAGCATTGAACTCTGACTCTGGAGACCAAAGTTCAAATCCAACTCTGCTGGGCTGTGGAAACCCTCTGGGCGACCTTGGGCAAGTCACACTCTCTCAGCCTCAGAGGAATGTAAAGGCGAGCCCCCTGAACAAATCTTGACAAGGAAACCCCGTGATAGGTTCGCCTTAGGATCGCCATAAGTTGAAAATGACTTAAAGGCACACAACAATAGTGGCGCGCTGAAACCATCTCTAAGGGAATAGTGGTAACTTGATGCTCTGGAGCCCAGAGTAGCACTTAACACTGTGCATTTGAAGATGGCTTCAGCATATCATGATCCTCTTTCATCCTAAAAGTAATACTCCAAGCTTTTGCTGAGGGACAGAGCTGTGTGTGTCACCCAGCTTGCTCTCCTACCACCAAATTTCAACTGCTATTTCAACTGCTTCTCTATTTGGAAACAAGAATGGGAGCACCATCCTATCTTTTCTTTCAGGCAGCAAAATGGGTCCCCTACCCCCAGCCCCCAGCTGGGTCAGACCAAGGACCTATGATATCCAGGGGCAGCCATGGACACCTCCCAGGACGTATACAGATGTGAGCCACATGATTCCCATCCCTCTTTTAATTCCCCAAGGCTCTCTTTGTGTACACACACAACTACCCCCCACCACATATCGGTGGAGTGTTGACAGCCAACCAACAAGGGAGTGTGCCAAGGTTCCAAAAGCACACAAGGGACTCTGCTTCCCCTCTCTCTGCTCACTACTGGGTCCTAATCCAAAAAAAAATAAAAAAATAAAAAAAATCCTTCCCTTTTAATGTAACCCCCTCTCATTTCTCTGTCCTGATGCATTGGTTCTCTCCCACTCTCACCCATCCTTGCAATCAATTACGATTCTCTTGTTTCAGCTTGTGCAAAGGACGAACACTCTACTCAGTGGTGAGAGATGCCAAAATCGTTCTGGATGTCAACAAAACAAGGCAGATCGCTCAAGAGATTGTGAAGGTAGGTGACAAGGGGGACAAAGCTCAGGATATGTTCCATGCACTCTTGGGTGGGTTCTTTGTTTTCTTTTATTGAAACATATTTATTTATATTTCACCTTTTCACATGTATGCACTGGAGGGGACACCTTGGGATGACACAGTAACTAATAATTTTAAGGGGAAAAAATCCCAAGCTCCTCTTGAGAGAACTTGTGGGATTCTCTAGTCCACAGTCCTGATGGCTTGGGGGAGGGAGATACCTGGAAAAGATTTTCCACAAGGTTCCTCACACTTTGCCCTTCTCCCTCTCCACCTCTCGTACCAAGCTTGGGAGAGCTGAGCAGCTATCTTTCTCCTAATTCCTTTGTGTCATTTTGACAGATGGATTGTCTCACCAGGGCTCTTTCTGTCCTATTAAGCTCCATCCCAAACCCATTTTTTGTATCATTGGCTTTCATTAATTTCCCTCCCATCTTCTGGCTAATGAGCAGATATGAGTTCCTGTCTACGCCAACGCTCTCTGTGGTGCCTCATGGCACATCTCAGGGGGTGGGGGTTTGGGGGGGTGAAAAAGGGAAAGACTCTTTTTTTAAGTGAAAAACTTTCAAAAGCAAGCTATGCACCATACTTTATGGGTTCTCTGAAAGCTTTTGCTAAGTAGGGTCATAGCCTTCTTCACTTTGTTTGAAAGGCAATTAATAAATGTCTACTGGTGCTCCTTGCTAGTTAAATGAATATCCTGATTTTCCTCCAATGAGCTGCAGGTGACATATCTGCTTCTCCTTCTTGCTTCTTTGAGCCTTATGCACAACCCTGCAAGTTGGGTCAGAGTGAGAGAGAGTTGCTGGACCAAAGTTAACTAGTGAGTTTCCTGGCTCATTGGGAACTTGAACCGGGATCTCCTAGGTCTCAGTCCACCATTCCCAACACTACACCATATTGCATGATCACAAGGGCCAGAGGACCATGTTTGCCCTCTCTGTTTCCAGAGTGCATTCTTTCAGGTGTTACTGAACTACAGATCACAACATTTCTTGGTGTTGCCTAGGGATGATGGGAGCTACAGTCCATCAACACCTGGAGAATCACATTTTTCCCAACCTTATTTCAGATTCTAGCCTTAATGGTCTTCTGAGTAACCTACTACTTTTCTCTTGAAAATGTGTTCAGCCTGTGTGGCTGCATTTGGGATCATTCTTGCTTGTTCTGCCAGATGGGAGTCTGCACCCAAGCTTCCAAATCTTATCCCAGCAGCACCACTGAGAAAAGCAGAAAAGAGCAAAGAGATCAAGGAAAGAAACATGGCTTCATGAGTGTTGTCTCCATGGGAACTTAGAAATTCTCTTTGGGTCATTCACTAGCCTTTTTGGTTCTGGGAGTGACACAGGGATTTAGACCTTTCCCCCAAAGTAAGGACACATTGATTTAAAAAAATCTTTGAGCCAGTAGGGGGTGCTAGCCCACCATGTCCACCATGTACCCTTTTACATTCTGGAAGTCTCTATTTTATGGAAAGGTCTTTGTTCAGGTGACTACAAGATGTGCTGGAATTTGAGGAGTCCCAAGAGAGTCAGCATTATCACATCCCAGAAATATTACTAGTGGGTGATGGGATGATACTTGGGGTAGGCAGTAGCACTTGCATACACACACACACCACTACACACATCTACCCCTACACCTGCAACTATGCTCACTTTAGGCTTGGCTAATTCCTGAATCACACGCCTCCTTTGTGGTTCAGATCTCATTGGCTATATTCCAAGCTGCTGGTTATTACCTTTAAGGACCTAAATAGTTTTAATGACAGGATATCAATGAGCCATCCCCTCCAGTACAAGCTTTCTTATTCCAGAGCTTGGAAAAGTTACTTTTTAAACTATAGTTCCCAGAACCAACCATGTTGGCTTGGGGATTCTGAGAGTTGTAGTCCCCCAAATGTTTCCAAGCACTAGCCTGTCTTTTAAGATCAGAAGCAGATAAGTGAATTGTGTCTGGGTCCCACTCCCCCCCCCGGGGCACTCTGTGGATCACAGTACCCCCTGAAAGAGGAGCCAGAATTGGGAAGAAGTCTACTTCTATTTTCCTAAAAGAAAGACAAAATTGGTGAAGACATGCTGCAGAGTATCTATCACTTGTTTTAAAGGAGATCCATGCTTTATGGTGGCTTCCTTGAAAAACAGAGTTCTTCTTCCATAAATGAAGATAATATTTTGTTAGGGCAAATGAGGGCTCTGGGGCTCATGAAATAGGATGCTTGTGTCTGGCAGACCACATGCGGCCCTACACCTTCTTAAGATCAGCAGTCTTGTGTATTAAAGAACATTCTTTATAGTTAGAGTTACTTTATGATCCCACATAACATACTGAAATAATGAATAGGATGTGAAAACCTCTCATGCTCACCTTTGTCATATTTCTCTGAATTCACTTGATTTTTCTTCTTGTTTCATATCAGGTTGGGAAACGTGTAGTTATATCAGCACTCACTTTTTCTAATACGTGCTGCTTTTTATGCATTTTTATGTTTGCATATTTTACATATTTTTCTCATTGACTAGTTTCTGCCCATTTTCCAAAGGTTTCCCTTTTTTTCTTTGTGCATATTTGCATGGAATTTGAAAAGGAGAAAGAAGATTAAAAGAGAATCTAGTACTTGCATTTTTGTACTGAAAACCAAAAGATGTGCAGCTGCTTTCTTTAATTGTCTCACAGACCATGAATTGGATAAACTCATTTTTTTTTATTAATGTAAATTTCTTTTCCAGACCTAGTGACAAAATTTGGACATTACCAAAGCAGGGCTGATCTGTTGTTATTGTTAAGATCAATGTTGTTATTGTTAAGATCAATGTAAGCCACTACATGGGTTGTTGGAGGCAATGGCTAGGAAACAGTTAGAAGGCTGAGAACAAAACAGCTAGTCCACAAATAAAATGCCTCATCTTTCAGTGGGTCCAGTGCAAGTCAACTTAGGATAATTAACACCAACATGAACATTTCACAGAGTAGAAAAGGTGAAGAGCAGCTTGTCTTGCCTCCCACACCAATCTTACTTCTTGAACATTAACATCAGTGCTCAAAGCAGGATGTGGGAGGGTATCAGGGGAATGTAGGGGCAGGCAACTGGGCAGCGATCATTGTTCGCATCCTAGGCAGTAGCAGATTTTTTGAGTGATGAGGTCTCAGCCCACTAAATGCAAAGAAATCCCAATATTTATGATTTTCTCTTCCTTGTTCTCCCTCCTCCTGCTGCCTCCCCTTTTCAAAGCTAAAGATAGTGATGAACTGTTGGTCTTTTATCCTTGTAGTGGGTTTTTAAGCCAGGTGGTGGAGCACAGTGATGATCATTAACAATGTCCATTCTTCTGTCTTGTGACTCAAATCCACAAAGGTGGGCTTGGAAAGACATCTCTGTGTGGGCACATGCCAGATGAAATTCTTCAACAGCCAATGGAACTGCTGTGGGGGTCGTCCACTAGCCTCTGTCACCATGAAGATGAACTGCGCAAGATGAGCATATGTATGCAAAGGAGCATAGGAAACTGCTTTATACCAGGATAGACAGTTGGAGTATCTCACTCCCTGGCAACAGCTCCCTAACACAGGAGTTGGAAACATGTGGCTTTTGACTTAATTTCTAAAGCCCTAGTCAAGAAGTCTCTTGCAGAAGCAATGTATTCCTCCCTTGGCAGCCCAAGAAGGGAAGTGAAAGGAGGAAGGGGAGAGAGGGAGTTGGAAAAGTGGGCTTTAACCTTAATGGCCGTTCCTAGGAGAAAGAGAGAGAGAGAAAACCTTCAAGGTGCCTGTTGACTTGTGACAACCCCATGAATTTCAGAAGATTTTCCTAGACAAGGAGATCTCAGCAGCAAGTTTGCTAGTTTTATCATCAGAAATATAGCCTACAGCACCTGGTGTTCATTGGTGGTCTCCCTTCCAAGTACTAACCAGGGCTGACCCTGCTTAGCTTCCAAAATCAGATAGGATCTGGCCCCTGTAAGGTATTTAGACCCTATAAAACCATTGCATTAGTTATTGAATTGAA
Organism: Ctenosaura bakeri; assembly: GCA_948474755.1. Lineage (NCBI taxonomy): Eukaryota > Metazoa > Chordata > Lepidosauria > Squamata > Iguanidae > Ctenosaura > Ctenosaura bakeri. The sequence continues at coordinate 444,936 of CAOLHI010000808.1, forward strand.
TTGATTCAGGCCAAAATAGCAAAAGGAAGAAAATGGGAAGGGCCTGCCCAGTGTCAGCTTCAGTCTCATCCAATGCTAGCCTATGTTCCCTGCTCTTAAGGACTTAAGAGCAGCTGTTCATCTGTTTCACTGAGCTTGGGAAAGTACTTTTTAAATTTTATTGGTGGAATACTCTTAGTTAATTGCAGATAGAATTGACCCACTGAGTGTTTGAATGGTGAGTCAACATGTGAGTAAATCCAATTCTTCTCTCCCCTTGCCTTGTTTTCAGGGTATGGGCTATCTTCATGCCAAGGGGATTCTCCATAAAGATCTAAAGTCTAAAAATGTTTTCTATGACAATGGGAAGGTGGTGATCACCGACTTCGGCCTCTTCAGCATATCAGGAGTTCTGCAAGCAGGCAGGTAGGTTACTAAAGCACCTCATATATTATTTTCATTTAAAATAAGACACATATGCACACATGAAAGGTCTTTAAAATTTTCCTTTCCCAAATATTGACTCCCTCTTTGGAGGTCCCTTTTCATGTCATCCCACAAATAGTAGAAGCCGTTTGGCCCAGCTCTGGGCAATGTTTTCTGAAGGCTGAGGGTCTCTACCTTTTACATGTTAGCAGAATGAGATCAGAAATGGACAGGTCGCTTCTGGCCATCTGACCCCTTGGAATCTCCCTCCCCCAGTGCTTTCCTATCTGGAATGAAAGGGCACCATCTTTTCAGGGAGAAAAGTATGTGGGGGAGAAGATAACTTGGAATGATGGCAGAAGGGAAAAGGGTTAGGCAGGCTTCCACTGTTCTTCGACTCTTTATCCCAACTCTTTTTATCTTCACAACAACCCTGTGAAGTGGGTGGGTGAGACAGAGAGACTGATCTAACTAAGGCCGTCCAGTGAGTTTCAGTGTCAAACAGAGATTTGTAAACCACATTGCTGCAATGATAAGTTTTTCCACTGCATGAAAATAGGAACAGTACCCACAAATTGGCTGGGGTTATACTGCTGTTCACAAATTAACACAAAGGTCACCCTGGTTGGTAGCTGTAGGTCTGAACTGAGTGAACCAGATCAAGACTGCATCCATGGAGATCTTTTCCTTCTCATCTTCTAATGTTCATCTCTTTCCTAGAAACTGCATTAATTTGCTCCAAATCTGAGGCTACTTCCAGGCAAACTTCACTGCTGGTGGTCCCCGATTTAGATATAACTTATTGTACTTTCCCAAATTAAAAGAGGAATAAAATGAAATAAAATAAAACTCCAGCTATTGTGAAGATTTCCTCACAGTTAATTATTGCTTTATTGCAAAGCCGCCTGTGAGATAAATCACATATTTTAATCTTCCTGTAATTATGGTGTGTCAAAGGCACTGGATTAAAGGAAGAGATAATGGCCTGCCTATTTTCTCTCTCCCTGCTTCTCCACCGGTGTATCAGCTGTCATGTCATGGGTTTAATTTTTTTTATTCCCTCCCCACTCAACACACATCTACAACATGGTTGTCTATTTATACCTTCTCCAATTTTTCACTTCCAAGTTTTCTGACTGTTACTTGGACTTTATTCTGGTCTTCTGGGACCCATTTCTCTGGATCACATCTAGAGCCTGGGAATTTACTTTAAAAATAATTAGTTACAATTAAAGTTAAAATGCTCCAAGTAGTTTAGCTGCCTTTATAGTTCCAGTTTTAAAAGTTCAAGTTCTTTTCATGCCAAATATAAAGATATTTGTGAATTTTGGCAACTTCTTCAAATATGAAACAAAATCCTCCCCATTTGCCCAGGTCAAATTCAGTGGGTACAGCTGGTCCTAGTGTGGAGAGAACTTGATGCACCTGCATGCCATATAGATGTCAAAGATGTGTAACCTATGAGGAAAAAAAGCAGGTTGCACCATCATTCAAAACTAACACAGTGAACAGACAGAGATTCAAAGCCTGACTTTGAAGAGATAAGCTTTTAATGCTTTCTGCCAGGATGTCAGTTTCACTTTTTCTCACATCCGTTTAAAATTTCAAGTTCGCTCCATCCTAAACATGAACAAATTTGCAAACTTTGGTAAATTCTAAGGGGTAAAAAAAGAAATTCAACAAGTACTTCATTGTTCATTTTCCAAGTTCCTGATTGGCAGTGATACGCTGTATAATAGAATCCAATTTTTCTTTGATCTACAGTCTGCCAAACCAGGGCAATAGCCCTATTCTCTGAAAAGAGTTTGGACAAGTTGCATTTTTGGGCTACAACTCCCAGTATCCTCTGCTCCTCATGGCCAGGCATCCTTGGAATTATGGTCTGGAAAAAAAATTACCTAAGCTCTGTTCAGGAGCAATCTTGATCCCCCAGCTTCTTCTAGAATGCGACTTATGACTCAGTGAGGGAGGTTTGCCAATGTGCATGATCCTAATCTGCAGATGTCTGTCCTGGTACAGCCCACCCTCTTCAAGGATGACTCAGCCACAGCAGAGGCTACTGCAACCCAGCACCTCATGCTAATTGTGGGTTGCACTATTATGCTTGGCCTTCAGTGGAGGCCCAGTAGTGCTCCAATCAAAACCCCATCTTCCCATTTTATTTGCTGCTACTCTGCAGAGAAAATTGCAGGGTTCCTCTCCCTAGAAGAACAAGAAGCACTAATTAGTTGTGGTATGTGGGATCCTTCTTCAGAGTGACTGAAAAGAGAACTTTGCCAAAAGAGCCTCTGGGATGAGAGGAGCTGCCTTTCAGGAAAAGTGTCCATCAATTGGCATCCTTGGGCAGATGCTGGTGTCCCACCACCCTGACCGAGTCTGCAGCTTGCCATGACCCTATTTCTTTTTTTAATAGCCTGATGTTCTACACAGCACTGGGCAATTTGGTCTGGCTGCTGTTTTAATTTCTGCCAGTGCCAGCAGTGTAGTATCAGTCTGAGGAATTGTGGGAAATCAAACTGGCATTTCCAACTAGCTGCCCAGGTCACTAGTGTTGAACTGCCACCACAGCCAATTGACCCGTACTAGTCCTTCTAACAAACAAGGGAAACCAACTATGGCCACTCTGCCTGAGGTGGAACTGGATCTGCTGCCACCTTCTTCCTAGCTGACACTATCCTTTCCCCTGTAGTATGCCTCCAAATCAGTTGCAAGCATGTGTGAGATGGAGGGTGCACTAGCACACATGTTCTGCCAGTGGGCTTCTCAGAGGCAACAGGCTGTCCGCCACGTCAAGAGAAAATTGAACTGGAGAAGCCTTTGGTTACACTTTTATATATATATTTCAGGGGACAGCAAAATATGACTCATGGACTGAGTACAGTCTCCTAGGATTCCCTTTATGGCCCAAGAACTCCTCTGTGTCCAACAGTCAGTCACTTCCTATTTTGAAAAAAAGGGGGCAGGCATTAAAATATACTGACAGGATGGAATATGGATGCAGTCTCTAGGCTTCTGAAAGTTGCCAACCCCTGATTTATTTCATGTCACCCCTTTTCCTCTTCCTCCTCTGAGAAACATATTCCGTTCCCCTTTCCTCCATAGTCTTCCTAACCCCACCCTGTGAGGTGTGTTGGTCATCAGTAGCCTTCATGCAGGCATAATGTACTGGCAGCTGATTCTTGCTTGACCTGTGAGTGCTTGTTCAGCCTTGTATCCCTGAGCAAGCCTGCTGTCCTCAGTTGTGGTGGGGGAGAAGGGGGCTATTTTGTCACCCATGTAGTAAGAGTTATCTGTCGCTCCAATAGGTTTCTGTAAATGGAATTTGGAGTAGGGGGAGATGAAAACAAGCAAGATGTCTGTCCTCTTCCCCAACCAAAAAATGCCTGGGAGCCAGCCTTGGTTGCAACAGTTAAAACAAGATTTGAGTGCCTTTTCAGGTTACACATTCTAGTACCATCTCTTCTTTTTCTTTGCCTCAGTTATAAGAATGTCTCCTGTCACTTCTGTATTCCTAAGCTTCTGAGGTCTTGAACAAATCCAATTACTGAAGTGCATTCTCATTGGTTCCTCTGGTTTTTACACCAGAAAGCTAGCAGGGTGACCCCAATTTTTTGTGCTCCATTGCCCAAGTCTGGGACATTGTGTATTAGAGGAGCAGTCTGCTGTTCTTTTTTTCTTAAAGGTTTTGCTTGCCTTTAAAGTGATACATGCAAGGCAGCCTCTGTCTTGTTCTGAGCAGCCTGCTAGCTAGAAAGATAGTAAATGTGACTTTTGTTCATATCAATCTGCCCAACGTCTGCGATCATTAGAAGCCCTCCTGATTGTACAAAATCATGCAGTTGACTGTCTGTTCACAACCAGGGAAAGAACCTTTTGGGGATGATGCCTGCTTTCTGGAACATCCCCTCTCCTTTGGAATTATGGCTCTGTTGCAGTTTGATCCATGTTGAATAAAGAGTAAACAATATACTTTTATTTACCATGTAATTGTATGACTAATGTTTGGGGCTGCCAGAGTGAAAACTGGAAAGAGCTCTTTTACTCCAAGAGGGAATTTCAGCAGGCATTGCTTGTTAGTTATGACAAGCAACACTTGCTGAAATTCCTTCATAAATGCAGTTACAAGTTATAAATGCAGGATTAAATCTGGACTTCCTCATATGCAGAGCCCATGATCTCCAGTTCCTTCATATTGGCTTTATTTTAGGACAGGTCCTTCTCATCCATGCTTTCTTTTGTAGGCTTGAAATGAAAGAAAGAAAACCCTAACTTACTGGCATGTTTTCATTCACTTGTTGAAAATGGCTTCATCTTTTGAACTTTGCAGTGATGGGCAGATACCTTGAAAGGATGAGGGAAATGGCTTCCAGATGAGACCAGGAAAAGGCCACTGGGATGGCGGGGGTTGGGAGGGAAAGAGAGACAAAGTGGCTTCTCACAGAGTATGGTTGGGCAGGATCAATAGCAGTGTCACCACCAGGGTGACTAGGAAATAGATTTAGCAGGACAGCTAATTATACAGACGTGACAAGCAAAATTAAATGGTCTGTCTGTCATTTGGGAATTGTCCGGCTGTATAAGGAGAAAGGGAGGCTCATGATTTTAGGTGGGAGTTGAGCAAAGCAGGGTTGGCACATTGCAGAAGAGCAAAAAGCTTCCAAGCGAGGGCCAAATGAACCGTGTGGGCACCTTCATTGATGACAGGAACAGATTTGGAAGTTTCAGTGCTCCTTTCTGTTCTGTTGATATAATACAAAACCCTGCCTGAAGAACAAACGCAGGTCTCTGCAGGATCCACTCCCTCACCTTTGGCCCGCCAGCTCAAATCTTTAGAGAAAGGTCGGGAAACTGGCAGGCCTCTGGCATTGCTGACTGACAGCTCCCAGTATCTCTCACTGTTGCTTAAGCCAGCTATATCTTTACAGAAATAAGAGTCCCAAAGCATTTGGAGAACCATGAGACTATCACTTTGGCCCTGTGGGTAGAGTCAACATCTAACTCCAAAATTTGTCACTAGCTCAGACTATCTTACTATTGTGTGTGTGTCCCTGCTCAGGGTTTCCTTTTGTCAGGTGACCTAAAATGGTAGACTATTCTAAGATTGATTTACAAGGACAATGGAACAAAGAAAGATGCCTCTGGAGAGAGGATTCCAGAAAGGAGATCAGTTTTCTGCCTCCATCTTCTAATCTGAATCCCATTATGGAGATGGAGTACCAGTTCACAATGGAACTTGGAGAGTTGAGGGGAAGGGGTGTTGATTTGATCTTATTTTTTCCTCTAGCATGAAAATACCATGACCAGCACAGCCTCACTGATTGGTTATTGCTTTTCAGAAGGGAGGATAAACTACGGATCCAGAATGGCTGGTTGTGCCATTTGGCTCCAGAGATCATCCACCAACTCTCACCTGATACAGAAGAAGACAAACTGCCTTTCTCCAAGCACTCAGATGTCTTTTCATTTGGGTAGGTATTTGGGAAGGGGAGAGAAGGGAACAACTGATTAAGTATATTTTCTGATATTGGCTCTGAGAATTTTTTTCAGAGGAAAAAACCTTGCCTTTTCCCCAAGAGATTTCTACTTTGTGACATTAGCACATGGATTAAAAGCAGAAGCATGCTGATTTCTGTATGATTGGCTTCACCATTCAATGAAGGGCTTTCTCATGCTGGGAATAGTTGAGCATGTGCTTACAGAACAGCCTGGTCAATCCAAAGGCATGGGCAGCATCTTATTCTGAGGTAGAGAAGAATCTGAAATTGATTACCACCCAGTGGTGTGAGTTGCTCAGGGTATCAGAGCAGTTTAGGAAGAAGGAATGTAGAATGTGGTGCTTCTCCACAGAGCAGCAAGGTCAGCTGAACACCTTCTGTCATTGGAATAAGCTGAAACACACTCAGGACACAACTGCAGCCTCAAGGGTACCTTGGGAGAAGAAGATTCAGAGCTTGTTCTGTCTAGCTGATTGAAGGTCTAAAGTGCTCATGGTAACATATGCTTCCAAGTGCCTTGGAGTTGCTACCTTGTCCCTAGCCAGTAAAACAATGGTCAGTTAAATTTGAAGCTGAGTCTTGAGGCTGCCAAGTGAACAGAGCCTCCCCATACTGTGTCAATATGAGCAGCTGTCCCCGAGACCTAGGGGCAAGACAAGTTGAGGAAACAATGGTTGAGTTCTAAGTAGAAGAAGAGTTCTCCTGAGCAAATTTTTTTTAACAGAAAAAAAGTTTTAAGAACTACGGTGGAGCACTGAATGCATGTTCTCCCTTAATGTCTTTTTCACTTGTCCGATTTTAATTGCCCTTCTCCACAGCGAAGAAAAAGAACTGTTTTTTTAAGTGCCCTGTTGCCCTGTGATGATATCTTTTCTCAGGCACAAGGCCAACTAGTACTTTTTATCTGACGGATTAATTTTCCTGTATGCCACTGTGATGGGCACCTTGAAGAGCAGAGCATTAAAGTGATGCGCTTATACTGAGGTCTTATCTGAAATGTGTTTTCATCCAACCCCCACCCTTACAAAACTTACCAGTTTCACTTAGTGCATGCTTTGAGGGTAACTATAACCCAAAAGAAAGGAAAATGTTTGTGAGACTTTTTTATCAGACTAATCCCTAGCAAACTTTTTTTTAATTTCAAACTTTTTTATTGAAAAAATACCAATCATTTTTAAAGAGGTTTTTTAAAAAAGTTTTAGAACAGCTGCTTTGTTTATTTTTACATATTTCAAAGAGTGATCTGATTCCACAGTGGTTATACAATGACATTAGAGACCTTTGCTCATGTTTCTTAATGATGTGTATAAACTCACATAACTGGAAAATTTGTGGTCTTTCAGCTAGACATGTTCACAATGCCTTTGGGAAGCCTACAAACATCCACACTTGTGGAGACACTCTTACGTTGTTTGCCTCTTAGCAACTGTTAGTGAAAGGTATCAGCAGGACCTGCAACAAAGTGCTGCAGTGTGTATACAGTGCTGCAGGTCAGGGTTCTAGGCATCCAGCCTGCCATGTCTTCTGTTCCATTCCATTCCCCCTTCACCTCTATTTGCTACATAAGCATAATTTAATAGCTGAGTTGGCTGTTAGTGTGTGCGTGTGCGACAGAGTGAGTGTTGGGGTTCAGAAACCTTTGACCTGTGAACTTAATTCCAACCTATGCAGGAATCCTTGCAATCTCTTTGACTGGAGATAAGGGGATTCCCCTTCCTGCACTCAGAGATTGCTTTCAGGAATGCCAGCTGAGAACACTTGGCTCCTCTACTGTCTTCTCTGCATGGCACCAAGTGGGTCTGGTCTAAGCCCCTGCTTATAAGCATCAACTAACAGCAGTTTGTTCCTTGCCAGAGTTTGTTTGCCTCCAACCAGGAGGGGCTCTTCTGGTTGGGAGTTCGTGGAAATAGTATCCAAAAATGTAACTTTTCAAAGCTCTCCCATTCATGTGTAGGAAAGGGGAAGGAAGAGCAATGCTGATTCCCCACCTGAAACACTGGTAAGAAAAACTCCACATCATGCTTCAGCATCGAAGACCCACTGATGTCATTGGGTCTGGCCATGCCAACTTATGTCTTCTGATCTATGTAGGGCAGCAGGGAGAGCATTCAGCCTCACCCAAAAGTAGTTCTTTACCCTCATAGATGTGGCATAATATTCAGAGCTTGAAAAAGTTACTTTATTGGATTACAGCTCCTAGTATAGAGTCTAAAGCCATTTTAACATTAAAATATTACATGAAATATAAAGAATAAGAGCTACATTACACAGCAGATGTCATTATGCAGATGAACATACAAAAGAATAAGAGCTGCATTATACAACAAAATGGGTTTGCTTGCCCGCCCTCTCCCCCTCGCCCTCCCCCATTTCTGGGAATGTATCACAGGCAGAAATGTTTTTAGAGAAATAACAGTGTTTATGCCCTTTGTTAACAGCAGTACTTAGTAGAAGCAAAATCCCTTGAAGGAAATAAGCATTCCCTATTCAGGGTTATCTCTCAGAGGGAAAATAAACCCACTTAGATCTGTGGAGGTAAACAAGTTAATTGGGACTGGTTGCATCCCTCAAAATGCAGAGGTGGTGAAAGGGCAGAAATAAATATGAAAAGTTTAGTTTCCTTAAAGTGCATCTCAGCATGTACTACACCTCTCCATTTGTGTGTTTTCAAAAGAGGGACTGCCAGAGACTGCAGTCTCAGCATCAGAGGGAGAGGTGAAATACGGAGACCGTGAGCCCCTAGAATAGGGCCAACTGCTATTTGAATCTTCTTCTCCCAAGGTCATTCTCTGTCAATGAGAGAGAGATACAGGATAGCAAAGGACCCAATTTCCATTGGGTTTCTCCCTCCTGTATAATATTACTATTATACAGTCACTTTTATACAGTACTTGTACATTACTATTATACAGTACAACTTAATCTTATTAAACATACATAGGATTGATAGGGTTGTGTTGTTAGTAACAGAGGTATGAGTCAGGGTATTTCTAGGTACGTTTGTCATGAGCAAATGATTAGGCAACATGTAGGAAAATCATCTTCCCTCCTTCCCTCTTCTCTCTTACAAAATACATGCATACACATACACATCTGCAGTATGAGGAATGATATTAATACTGACTTACTACAAGTGTTTTTGTAAGGCAAGGCTGGGGAACTTAAACAGTATTTCCTAATGTGGTGCTACCCAGGTATTTGAATTATAGCTCCCACCAGTCCCAGTCATGATGACCTATTATTGCTGAGGCTGATGGGTGTTGCTCCCCAATGTTCAAGAGGTCAGAGAACACTGTACTAGGCTACTTTCTGTATTGGAGCCTGAGTTTTAGAAGTGGGAGCTGTTAAGGAAGTGGGGAGAAGATGCGACTGCCCACTCATCTGCTGTTATACTAAAGCACTACACAGCTGCAGGAGCAGCTGCACAGTTACGACAACCTTATTATGTGCTGCAAGAAAAACCCTACGTACAATCATCACATATTATGTCCTAACACATGGGTTTCACATAAGATCTTATACAAAAGTGCTTTCTTGTGCAGGAATTTTCTAACATTTTCTAATTCTCTAACACGTATAGACAACTTCAGCTGGTGGAACTTGGGTTGGCTTCCCCCCTCTTTCAGAATGTAATGCCATTCTAAGCACCTTCACTCTGAAATGCAAAGCATGTGTAAGATTGCAGACTCCAGCAGCTGTAACAGTCATTCTTTTTCTAGGTGTGTGGGTGTGTTAGGGACCTTGAATAGAGGATTCTCAGCACCTTTCAGCAATAGGGACAGACAGAACTTTTGGTTTCTTTCTTATTTTTTTTATATTTGTGTTTGGATCATCCCAAACTTTGAGAATGTTTCCCATTTCTAGTTCAGTGGATCCTGAACCTTGAAAAAGAAGGAGCCCAAACAGGCCAGTGCCGTCTGAGTATGCTCAGTGACCAAAGAATGCTAACTGACTGTTGGGGAGAAGAAAAGAAAAGGAAACCTAGGGGAGACAAGGAATGTAGTGGAGTGTCCTCTGAAAGATAATACATAGGAACGCACTGTAGTGCAATATTTGTTGCAGGTCCCACTTGCAACCTCTGCCCTTAGGCATTTCCCCCTGCCAACCAGATATATAGAACTTTTGTCCCATTGAGATCTGCACATTTCCTGAGCCAAAACCCATCACGAATGCTTTCCAACTGTGAGTGGGGCTAAAATGGGGCCAGAGTCAAAAGTCATCAGAGTCACAGATGGTTAATTACATGGGTGGGGGGAGGGGCTGGTGGAGTCTGAAATAAGTCCTCCACTCTCAACCTAAGGAACAGCTTTCCCCAGATATACACCCAACCCTGCCTTAAGATCAGCAGCAGAGGGCTTTCTGTGAGTACTCCCACAGACTGATGGCCTCATGGTTGTTGATTACTCTCTCTAGAGCAGCCCAGCAGATGTATACAGTGACATTCAGGCCTCATAACATCTTCCCACATTCATAATCTCATATATCTAAGCTTTGTGTTAAAACTAGTGTTTGATTATTATTTTAGCCTCTATTTTGGCAACATTTAATGGTTTTAGTTCTAGTCCTACGGGCTTACTGCAGCCCTTTTAATGTAAGTTTTGTGTTGATGCTGTTGATTGGATTAACTGTTTGATTTGGTTTGTGCTTTCATTTTTGTTGACTGAAGTGTTGCACATCACCCAGGGAATTAGAGTAATAGGTGACAAATAAATGCAAAATGAAGACATGCAATAAATGAATAGATGATGCTCCATGGAGGTTCTTTTAGAAGTTGCGAAGACTTTTAGTAGAAAACATGCAGTATACAATGGTGGTGGTGGATAATAATGATGAAGAAGCTGGTGGCAACTCATGTATATATTAACTCCTTGTCTGCTTTGCCTCAACAGCACTATCTGGTATGAGCTGCATGCCCGGGAATGGCCCTTCAAGACCCAACCAGCTGAGGCGATAATTTGGCAAGTAGGCCGAGGGATGAAGCCAAACCTCAGCCAGATTGGCATGGGGAAAGAAATCTCGGTAGGTCACTTTTGGGGTGGGGGTGGGGAGGTAGAGAAACATTGAAAGACATCAAAAATTGGTCATCCCAGTTTCTTGGGCATAGTGTGGTGGTTTCTGGAGCCTAGCAGAGAATTGAACTCTTCTCTCCAAGTTTGTTGTCCAACACTCAAACCATTACTGCTTTATGATATATTGTTCAGTGAAAGAGAGATCACTGTCCCGGGGTACTTGTAGTTTCAGTTTTAACAAGAGATGGAGAGGGAGAAGCAAGGGAAATAAATAGAGAGAGATAAAACCATCCTGCTTTGTTGTCTTTTTGGCAGATCTGATTTTGATGGAGAGAAGGGGCAGGAGAGAGGGGACACAAAAATATGACACGCAAGGTAAAGGAAGAGGAAAAAACAGACTCAGACATCAGTTTTTAAAACAAATAGGGGAGTTAGCATGAGCAAGTAGAAGCAGTTCAGAAACAAGAGGAGCCTGATGGAGCAGGTCATTCATCAAAGCTGATGGAGCGGCTCTGCTTCCAGTCTCTGGAAACAGCCTGATGGAATGGGCACTGCCTGGTGATAGTTGGAGAAAGAGCCCAACAGATCTGAACTTTTACCAAGATGGCTCTCCTTGCCATCTCCTTCTGTTGCATCCTGATACAATGTGATATAGGACCAAGCAGATCTAAGGAAAAGAAGGAATAGAGAAGTGAGGGTGATGAGCTCAGTCTGAGGAAAACTGGAGTGCCTACCTTTCTGTAACAGCAACATAAGCCTAACTTGAAAGTTTGTGAATGGTTAGAGTTGCATGGGAGTCCAGCTGAGACTGGCTGACCAACTGTATATGTGAGCATGTTTTCTCCTTGCATACCCTCTTTTCTGTTGCCTTGCAGGACATCCTACTCTTCTGCTGGGCCTATGAACAGGATGAACGACCAACCTTCACAAAGCTCATGGAGATGCTGGAGAAATTGCCAAAGCGGAACCGTCGCCTTTCACACCCCGGCCACTTCTGGAAGTCAGCAGAGTAAGGCGGGGACCTTCTCCCATGCCTGGCCTTGCTTGGCTTGGCTACAACTCACAGATAGTTGCACATGCCTACAAATAACTGTACAGTGGACCCAGAGAACTAAACTAGGGTGGGCTTTCTGATCTGCAGCATGAGAGATATGGCATGGCATAGTGTGGATATCTTGTATGCATCTGGTGTTGGCCTGTGGGCTCAGACATTTCTGAGAGTAGTAGCTGGCAGGGATCAAGTGAGAGCAATCTTAAGACTGAGTTGGGCAGCTCGGTAAAAAGGTGGACTCAAGGTGTGGGTCCTCCCAACCTTCTATAAATGATCTGACTCCATGCTTGCTCAGATTGTTTATACAGTAGCTAGCCTAAAAATCCAAACTGCAGAAACATTTGGGGTTGTATTACTCACCTTATATTTGTGGTGACTGTGTTGTCATGGGTCTGTAGATAAAATTGGCTTATTATTTGCATACATTGGGCCTGCTATGGGCTCACAATCCATGGATACAGCCCACTATGCATCCAAACTGGAGATCTTACCTATACATCTCTATTAATGAAATGAAGTGAAATGGCACAAGGCAGCAGTGGGCCTCCAGGGAGCAAGTCAGCTGCTGTGCTTCTGCTTGGGATGAGAAGCTGAGTGAAATGGTGGGAATCCAAGCATAGTGCTTGGCATCTATCCATGTCCCCCTCCATTTCACAGATCCTTGCCTCGTCCCCTCCAACCACTAGAGTGAGAGAAAAATGCCATGAGGTATGCAAATATAGGCAGCTTTGGCTCATACCTGCATCTTTTTTTTCCCCTATTGTCCCCCAAAAGTGACCTTCCAGTTTCATAAAAAAGTGGGTGTTGCACATGGAAATTTAGAGACATGGGGACTGATAAGGGAGTGGCCCTACACCCCCCATGGATATGCATCTCTGGGCTGGGAGGAGGCAACAGTTTTCTCCTGGCCCTTAAAATAACAGCTGCATGGATGTAAACACAATTGAGAGGGCACTCCATAAACTAAATGCCACAACAGATGGAAATACACTTTACACATGCCTGCACAGTCTTTTCTTTAAAAATTCACATTTTGCACTGCTGAGCCAGGCACTCCAAACAGTTTCCCAAGGCAGAGATTTGGCTCCAATTAAGCCTTGAGTCCTGGCATGCATGTGTATTTAGGTCAAGGGCTCAGAGTTTATCAGCAGCAGCAACAATAAAATATCAGCCTTCAGAAATACTAACCAGGGTGGCCGAAGCTTGCCTTCGGTTCCTTTTCCTGCTCTTACTGTTTACACATGTCCCTAGGGTATAAATTTGAGGCTGTTCCACAAACTGCCACCCCCTCCCCGTTGCTAAGCCAACTGTCTGCTCACAGCTGGAGTGAACACTGCAAGCCATTTCTGTTCCTTACTGTGTTTTGCCAGTAAAGATTTTCAAAAGAGAGAGGAAGGAAAGGGGCCTTCACACAGGAGCTGCACTTGTTAAAAATTCCAGCTTCCTCCCAAATTTTCCCATGCACAGCTTTTTCTGCTCACATCAATAGTGGGATAGTAGAGCGGGCTATTAATTTTTCAGAGGACCAAACATCTCTAGTGGGTGTAGTTGTGCACCTTTACTTCAGTTTCTTTTTCTAGTTGGAAAATTCTAACTTGAGATATTCCCTAATTTTAGGGCCAGAGCCTTTCTGCATCCATCAGAGATCTATTCTCTTTTAAAATTAGGAGTGGGGAGTCAAAGAATTTTCAGATGGGGTATGAAGGGGGAAAATTGTTTGTTATTCACAGCCTAAAGAGGACCTCTTCATGTAATCTCATAGGTTTTCTCTGTAGGTAACCTTTATGAGAGTTCTAGAGTTGTAAATGGCCCTGAGACCACTTCTTGTGGCCATTAAAAGTCATCTGACTTGGCGGCGGAGCAGCTTCTGTTGTGTTCCTAAGAGGGAATTCCTTGCCAGTAGAACAGCAATATGGTCTCAACTGTCAATATTTTGTTCACCATTACAGACTAGATATCAGTTCCAGGGCAGATGCAGCCTTTGAACAGGCAGTTCTTAGACTTGTCTTCGGTTGTATGACACCCCCTCTCTTTAATGAGTAGCTCTCATACGACTGAGTCACAGAAACCATGTAAAGGAGCAGGTTGCTTGCTTGTATCTGTGACTCTTTCTATGGTTATCTGTGAACTCACACAGCCCACCTTCCTTCTCTCTCTTGTGTCTTGCCCATCAGTGAGGTTCTGGCTGCTGCTACAGTGTAGTCAGAACTGAAGGGCTAAGTGGGAACTGCATGTAGATGTGCATACTGTGGAGGGGTGGGGCTCCTATGAAAAGGAGTGTTCAATTCTGAAAGTTTCCAAATGATGCATTGGGCACTTGACCTATCTGTGGGAGTTTACAGATGACCATGCAAAGAAACACAGTTAGATGTATTCAACAGAGTCTTCCTTTACTCTGGCTTCCAGAAAGAGAGGTGAGGCATTGGACAAGATTCTACATCACAGCATGCAGCACATAATGCTCTGCACTTGAAGCCCCGGGGTCCTCTCTCAAGCCCCAGGATTGCTCTTGCTGTTGGTTAGAGGGAAGTCGCAGGGAGATGACTGGGCAGTGCCTGGCTGCAGTGCTGTAGCTGGAGGAAGAGAAATGAGTCTGTTCTGCAGATCTCCAGTGAGTCAAGGGAAGAGCACTCCCCTTAATTTCCCCAGCTGCAGAACTGCAGCCACATCCATGGCAGAGTCCGTGGAGCTTGAAAGCTTCCTGGGATGAGAGGGTGAACACTGTGCAAGGAACTAATGAGTAGCTTCTTGTGCAATGTCAAAAACCAGACATATGCATGCATAACCCCAAGTTATGTGCACGTAGGTCATTAACAGGATTTTAGTTTTGTGTCTGCCTAATCTCCAGTGGAATTCAGAAAGAATTCCAAAGATCACGAGCCACCACAGAATCCCTTCAACTCTTTGTTGAGAACAAACAAACAGTCACAATTCATGATATCTGGGACAGAACATTGTTACCAAAACTCCTATTAACCCTAGCCAGTCAATAGGGAGTTGTCGTTCAAAACATCTGGAGGACACTATATTGCTAACCCTAGACTAAAGTAATGAAAGAGGCAGAAGATGAACATCTGGCACCTGAAAAAGCCCTCTGTCATATTTGTCTTCATTTTCCAATACAGTATTGTCTTCTCTGTTTTCTTTCAGGCTGTGACAGGTGGCTCAGAGGGATGGTGCCTTTTATTGCCTTCCTTCCTCTCTTCGTGTCCTCTTTCCCATCCTCGTCCACCTCTTTGATCCATGGAAGGCTAGAGGGTATGGCAAACTTGGGAAAGCCCCAGGATAAAACAGCAGTGGCCTCACATTGATCTCCAGAATCGACATGACATCAAAATAGCAAAGAGGAGCACCCCCCTCTGTCTCAGGGGTGCAAATGGACAACATTCAAAGCAGCTCCTTCACGGTGCCCTCTGCAAACAACATTGGAGACCTGTGACACCAACTGGTCTTTGGTCCCCTCACTCGATTGCTGCTTAAGCAGGGGCAATGAAGAGTTTCACTGGAGGGTGCGAACCTCCCCGCTGATGTGGGTTTGATTTGATTTGTGTTGTTATCTTATTCTGCTCATTTGGAGCTAAATGCTGCTGAATACGTTTTCTCTCAGCTTAATGCCTAATAGAGAAGATGAGGATTTCAACTGTTTCCAACATAGTGGTGGGCTGGGATGAAGATGCCCAGCTGAAAACAGAGGAGGGTTCCTCAACTATTGATGGGTTAGCTATTAAAGGTGCAGTAGCCCCATGCTATTTTGCATCTGGTTGTCCTGGCAGTAGTAGGGGTTGGGGTGGGGATCCCTGGAAGCAGATTCCTGATTTGAGCATCAAATGGGAATCAAGAATTTATGACTGTCAAGATGTTGTTGGACCACAACCAGAGCATGGATTAGTGACTTTTTGGACTACAGCTCCCAGAATTTCCCAGCTAGCACAACCTATAGTGACACTAACTATGGGGATTCTGGGAGCTATGATCCAAATGTCACTTCTGCAAGCCAGGGTGCAATTCCCATGACTCTTCATGCTGGGCTGGGCTGGCTAGGGCTGATGGGAGTTGCAGTCCAACAACTGTAAGAAGGTACAGTATCTTCACCCTTGCCCTGTCCTGAGTGATTATCAGCTCAGTCTTTGCAGCTGTGCATTTTTGTTTGGCGTGTGGAATTGAGAGCTTTTCTACCCTTCCTCGTTATCTCTGTTGCTGCTTCTTTCTTGATTATACCTGTCATATTCAGTGTCCCACTCCACTCTAGAACCAGACAGGAGCATGTCACTGCTTGGAAAAGTTACTTTGGTGGACTAGTGGAGGAGTCTACAAGTTGTCACTCCTACAGGTAACTTTTTCACAGTCTCCTTCTAAGCAGGCTCTGTCTGCTTAGATAGTTGGCCAGGTACTCATGCATCCATCAGTGTTCTGCAAGATGGCAGGGATTTAAGAACAGGCCTATTGCACATGATGTGGACAACACTGCCTGTATACCAGGGTGAGCTTTTTGAATGCTCCCCCAGCTTTAGTGCCTGTTGCTTGCTGATTGAGGTTCAAAAGATGCTTCTCTTCCAGCAGGCATCCAGAATTAGGAAGATGCCAGAAAAAATGAGATGGAAGGAAAAATCCCCCTCCCCAATGAAGAGGGGATATGTTCATCCTGAATTTTTCCAAACTTTTTTTTCCTCTAGGTTTTTGCATCTCTTGTTTAGGCAGTCTGAAGTCCCTCACAAATGGGTGTTACATCCTACAGCCAAACTTAAACACACCAAGACTATTGGTTCTGATGCAGTGGCAGATGCTCTTCTGATACCATAGTTAACGTAAGATTGCTTTCTGTATATGGAAACAGAATGGGGGCATCTAGTTCTTTGTCTCAGGCAGCAACATGGCTTTTGGGGTAGCCCTGCTTGTAACTTCTTACAAAGCTGTTTGAAGTTACTGGTGATTTGACAACTGACAGTGCCATGCACACAGATGATATCAGAGGGCTACATTCTTTATCTTTAGGCCCCCAGCACTTATCATTCTGGGAGGAGAAAAGTAATGGCTGTCTGGCACACCTCTCTAGACTATTTTCTTGAGACCTTTGCAGTAAACCAATGGTGTTCCATAATTCAGTTTTATTGCTGAGGCAGAATTTCTTGTTATTTATTTATTTATTTATTTTAATTTCTCGTTTATTTATTTAAATGTTACTTTTGTACCCTGCTTCTCCTCTAATAAGCTCCAGTGTGATGATCATGGCTCTCTTCCTTCCCACTTTATCCTCATAGCAACCCTGTGGGGTGGGCCAGACTGCAAGAGGGAGGCCCAACATCAGCCAGTGAGTTTCATGGCCAAGCAGGGATTAGAGCCTGGACTTTTGCTGTCCTAGTCCAACACACTGCCTTTGATATTGCTCTCCCACTCTCAAAGAAGGCTACTTTCTTTTTTCCCCTCCTAATAGTCTGTTCCGTTTTCTATATGTGGCAGTCATTTTTTTCACAGTACCCAAGGGCAAAAGTGTATCTGGGGCACTGCAGTGAGTGCAGAATGGTGGCCGCTTGGCCAAGGCAGTTGCCACTGGAGCCACATGCAGCAAGAAAGAAACAAAACAAAACAGTCTGGAGGCAGGGGGAGCAAGTCACTATTGCTGCTAATGAAAAAATTGAAAAAATCCTTGAAAAAATGGCGGAGAAGTCCTTACCTTCACCCCCAGGAAAAGTTTGATTAAATGTTTCCTTATACTTTTCTGCCCACAAGTAGGCTGCAGATTCACAGCTTGACTCCAGTGCTAGACTCCCATCTACAGCCACTCTCCCTGGTGAGCCCAAGGCCTGGTCCTCTCCCAACTGTGGTTTCAATAGGTCAAAGTACAGTACTTTGTTTCTTTTTTATAGGCCAGAAATAACTTGTTCCCATATTAAGCTAACATTGGGCATTTGGCATAGTTCTGAGCAACAAAGCAGTAGGGACTGGAATTTGTGGTCGCAGGTAGAGAGTCTAGAGAACTTTGATTGGGCACAGCTCTCAATGCCCATCTTAACATTTCCCTTAGTGTTAACTAGAAACTTGGGTTGCATTCTAGAGCCATCAAAATCAGTGCAATGGTATGGAATTGTAGTGAAATGGAGGCTGACTACATGAAATCTGATAAGAGGAAAGCTGCATGAAATCTTTTAGATTTCCAGAATCCCCCCAAACCCGCATAGTCCCCCCGCCACATAGAAGAAATAAAGGAAAAGAAAATTAACTTTCCTGTTATGTAGGGGTCAAGAATGGATAGTCCACAGTTCCAGTGAAGTGGTTATCCAGCATAATACTGAATAGAGATGGATAAATCTGTTGATTCCAGTTTCTCTGTTTTTCAGCACTTAAATATTAAGAGATTTGGCTGTCTGCCTGGTGAAGAAATAGGAACAACAATCCCCGTTCCTGCTATCTTACAAGCTCAGTTTCCTGCAGTGGAACATGATGGTCTCTACAGTAGGTTTTTAACCCATGTCTGCTGGCAGATAGCCTAGTGCAATAGACAGAGAAGACAGTCAGAGTGACCTGAAAGTATCTGTAAGAACAGTGTGTGGGTGAGGAGTGGGCAGTGCTATCAGCACACTCACAGTTGGGGATGAGGTCAACTTGTTGTGCAAAAGCTTGTTCTGGAAGAGACAGCTTGCAGGTTGGCCTGGTATACTGTAGCTGCAAAGATGCTGTCTGAATCTCTTTCAAGTAAAATACAATTTTGGTGTCCACTTAAATACATGGCAGAATTACAATTTTTCTTAGTGCAGAGGTAAGAAACCTTTTTTGCCAGGGCCAAATTTTGGTGTGGCAAGACTGCAGCCATCTTACGTCTGATGTAACTTTTCCAAGCTGGGCCTAAGCTAGCCTGTTCGCATTCCGTCATGCAGTGAAGAATGCTGTCCTGTCATCAACATTGAAGTCAGATTTTGCTGCCAGCCACATTATCATCTATTTGTATATTTGGGTAGGTGGGTGCATCATCTCCTTGGCCTCAGGCAGCAAAATGACTTGGGCCAGCCTTGCTGGTATAAGCATCCACACCTTTAAAAATAACATTCAGAAGATGTTGAAGGACATGACTAGCCTATCTTTCTCCTCAAATGCCTTGCCAAGGTGAACAGATTTGCAGAGAACCAGAAAAGATTGTTCTCTGTGGATTCAGGAGCACTTTATATTCAGGAGGCAAAGTGAGGAACCAGGAGGGAGCTTGTTTAGCTCACTTCTCTGCCCTATAAGAAGGTTAATTACCAAATGGAGCTTGGAGTTTGCATGGATCCCAGTGGTGTCTTTAGTTCTGGAAGAGTGATGTCCTTCTGCAAGTGACCAGCATGACGAGGTGGATAGCAATGCATGCCCCAAATCAGAACTTTCTGCTGCCATTAACACAGATTTGTGCTTTACATTTGCAGTGAATATATGTGTGTGCCTGCACCCTTTTGCTGGGTCTTTGTGCATTCAGTTGGGTGGATGGAGTATGTGTGATCCACATTCTATATTGAGTAAAGGTGCATGTGCAAAGTTTGTACAGATTTTTTTTTCGTTTTATGCAATGTGTCCTGCTTTTTGTAGGCAGCAGCACCTGCTGGCAGGGCAGCAGACAAGACAGAGTCACATTTGGTAAGAACAGATCAGTGAAAGCAAGGCAGAGTCACATCTGGTAAGGTAAGGTCATGGCACATGGCAGAATCACAGGAGATACTCTGGGCTCTGGCTTGAACAAGACAGAGTCTTTCAGAACCTTGGACAAAGCAGCCTGAGAAAGCTGGCCTGTTGAAAGGAAACCATTGCAATATATAGCTATATATATATATATATATATATATATATATAGTTATAGTTATAGTTATAGTTATAGTTATAGTTATAATTATAGTTTTATAGTTATATATATAACAAGAGTGATACAGACCTATCTTCCATTGCCAGTGTTGTGGGAAGGTTCACCTGCCAGGCCCATCAGCTCAGTGCTTCATGTTGTCCTTTTTCTCAAGCAACAAAATATATTGGGCCAGCCTTAATGGTGCTTCTTTTCAGTTCATGTCCCCTGGTTCTAAAACCTCTCCCATAGCACCATGTGAGGAAGAGAGTGGTGAAACACTTGGAGATATTCTGGATGGGAGTAGGAGAATAAGACCAGGAGACCATCTGTTGCACAAAGAGCTGCCCAACCTCCGGCATAAATTCTTTGGACTTTTATTCCTTCCCTTCAAGCAAGGGTTTTTTATTTGCATCATGTGTTCTTATTTTTGAAAGTCTTCGTTATTAATAACAAATCTCATTTTTTTTCCACCTTCCCTGATCTTTGTTGTTTAGGTTTCCACCACCCACTTCAACCCCAGCTTTTATCTGGAGATTTTATCCGGTTTAAAAATAACCCACTCTTCAAAACAGAGAATATAAGGGAAATCACCACAATACCATCTAATAGGAGATCCGAGGGAGTGACAGAGGTCATCTGGTAGCTTGGATTTATTAGCAAGCTCCATAGAGACATGGGTTTATTTACAGATCTGCCAAGCAAGCTTTGGATCTTCTCCCTCCCCTCTCCATTTCAGGCCGTTGCATCTGGCTTTGTCCATTCACAGAATGGTTCCTATGCACAACTCTGAGAACAAGCACCCCAAGTATCAAGTGTTGAAGAGCTTTGCCTGCACTTGGGAAAGATGAGGATTTAATTTCCTCTGTTTTCTATTTTTGATAAGAGCTTTCTAAAAATCTACATATTTCTTCATAAAACTGATGGAAGACACATAATTATTTAAAAAAAATAATGTGAAGGAAAAAGCAAAACTGACAGATTTCCTCATCCAGGCAGAGGATTTGTCTTTTAAAGTCCTGGATTTTGAACCGCTGTGTATTCAACCATGTTTGTGATGCAGAATCAGGGCTGCCATTTCTTTTTTCTGAGAGGCTCCTTGTCTTTAACACCCATTGGCAAGCAAGTACAACATGGTCCTTTCCATTGCTAGGAATAGCTCTGCCTATTGAATCTGGGCAGTTGATATGGCTGAGGATTTAGTTGGATACATTTTTTATAAGAAATCAGGAGTTTCCAAGAATTGAAAATTGAAAATATCTTTGTAAATTTGATAGAACTTGAGTTTAAAAAAAAAAAAGGAAATGTGAGGAAGCAAAATTGACCAACTCATCTATCCATAGTTTGTACTAGCTTTTCCCTCACATATTATACATCTAAACATCCCTAATTCTATTTAATAATTTCAACTTTTATTTTTCTTTGCACTGGTTACCACCTCATTTAAGAGGCCTATTTTTTATACTGCTTGAATGTCTTATACAATAAGACTTCTCCAGGTGTTGTACAGTTCAGTTTAAAACTTTACATAACCAAATCATAGCAAGTGCAACAAAATTCAACACAACATAAAACCAATAGATATACACAGCTGGACTATTCAGTATAATAAGTATACAAAAACTAAAACCCATCACCAAGTAGAACAGCTGAAGCCACACTGTGGGAATGAAGATAGTAGATCTTCAATTCTGAATATGCAACAGTAGTGCTTGAGAGGATTAAAAAAAAACTTAGCCTAGAACCATCAAGACAGCAAATGCAGGCACCAGGTGAGCTTCCTCAGAGGAGGAGTGGAGCTCTCTCTCTTGTCAGCAGTCTCTGTTCTTCAGAACAAGGGGCACTGGAAGATGGACCTCTGTCGACAACCTTGAGGCATAGGTAGGTCGTAAGCTATTTAGGGTTTTGTTGATCAAATTGAGCTCAGAAATGAATTGGAAGCCAGTGCAGGTGAGCAAGGGCCAACATAATATATAATGCCCAGTGTCAATTCCAACTCATGGCCATACATTGCACTAGCTGAAGCTTCTGAATTGTCTTCTAAGCATCACAGGAATCTAAACAAGAAATTACTGAATCCTAGTCACTGGTCCCTTTTTCTGATGCCTCCAGGCTTCATTACATTGCGATTCAGATGCGTTCTGGGTAAAGAAGATCGATGACCGCTGCGGTTCTGCCCATAATTTTGCTTTGCAGCAAGTGCATGTCCGTAGTTAAAACAGGAAGGAAGGGAAAGAAAGAAAGAAAGAAAGAAAGAAAGAAAGAAAGAAATTTCCCAGTACCTGGTAAGCTTAATGGGGGCAGCATGAGGGTGGCAAAGGATACCATCTGGGTGGCATATGCCCCCCTCTGGCAGAGGAAGTATTGTCCAAACCCCTCACAAAGCCATTGATCCCTTGCCAAAAAACAACAAGATGGTCCTCTACTGGCTTTGCACTGTCCTGCTGCTTCAGTAGCCATTACTGGATCAATCTATCAGTCTGCCCCCTCTCTCTTTGTTGGCTCTGGCCCCATGGTGCATGTCAGGGATTAAACATCTTCCCTTCTACTTTATCTAACTTGACAAAAATATAAACAGGTGCAGGCTGCCATCATGACAGTGACATAAGTGGGCATAAGTTATGCTACACATGCAGAGTGATTTTTTGGACAATGTGTAATGGTTTCGTTCAGCTGAGGGTAGCATAAGTGAAGTTGTGCACGTGGGATCACTGCACATGGGATAGCACACTGAAATACAGAGTGGAGGGTGAATGCACATTGCCTGTATGCATTGCCTTGGATGTTGCACATTGTAACATCACAGTGGCTTGTCAGCCATGTGCATTCACCATTGATCCACATATGTTGCGCTATGTCGGTATGTACTATAGGGATTGCATAATGCTGGCAGATGTTTATGGTACGCTGAACCTTTGTAAGATCTTGGTTACAGGATTCTCTTGCAGCAAGTTTTTCTGTGCCAGTTTATGGGTTTAGGGTAGATGAACTGACTGTCTGTGGTTCAATTAAAGCTAATATAGATTTCTGCTATGGGAGAAGTTTATTTTTTTTTAATAACCCCCCATACTCCTTTCCCCCTTCTTGTATGTATGTGTTCCTCACTTTACCCAAGCCCAGCTGCTCTCTTCTGTCACCCCCACCATGACATTTGGAGCCCCAATTGGGCTCCCGCCAACAGCAACAAGCACAGACTGGTGACATAATCAGTTTGCACACATGCTAGTCAACACCACATGGCAGCATTTGTACCCCAAGGGCCAGAGCACTGGCCATTCTTTTCCTCTGTTGGCATCAGCAGCAGCAATATTCACCCCCTCCATTATCTCTGAACACGCGCAAAGTACTTTCAAGTTGATCAGGGCATTTGGATGAAGACAGCAATTCAGTGGAGAACTTCTAGCAATGATAATTGCTTGTCCCTCTTTATGACCAGAGCTTGGAAAAGTTACTTTTGGGAACCTCAACTCTTAGAATCCCCTAGTCAGTATGACAAGTTTCTGGGAGCTATAGTCCAAACAAAAAACACACCCCTTCTGAACTCTGTTTGCTGTATGCAAAAGCAGGATGAATTAAGCTGATATAAGGAAATTACCATAATATCCATAAAATGCAATTTAGTAAAACTGGGTTTTAGAAAGCTCCATTATACCAGGACAGGCTGTGCACTCCAAGGGGAAAATAACTGCTGGCAGATAATTTCACTGCATAGCATGGGGAGGACAGATATAGGATCTTGACCAATGAATCTTGCATTGAGAAAATTGTGCACAAAAATTGCATACAAATTTTTATGCACTTTTTAAAAAAGTTTTCTAAGTGCAGAATGAAAACATTCATTTTGTAACTGAAAGAAAGAGAAGTCAGCAGATTTCTTCACCACGCTAGGACCTGCTGTGTCTCCATGAGGAGTTTCTCAGTATAACGTGATGTCATTTTTAAGGCACTGAATACCCTTAGCGTTGCATTTTGAAGACCTTGCAGTTTAAAGGTTGTGTTTCACACTAGCAGCTATCACTATGCTGTTAGCTTGCTCAGATTGCCAATCAACATTTTATTTTTGTTTGGAGAGTTGTTTGCTCTGGCCAGCTCCAAAAATATGTGAAGAACTATTTCCATAAAATGTGCTGGCTGTTGGTGGATAGGGCAGGATGCCAGCTATTGGGATACACAGGAGTCTGCATCAGGCAAAACCAGAAGAATACTGTGCTGTATGTAACCCGTAGGACTGTATTTCTTTTAATCTAAATGGACCACATGGGGTCTGTATGAGCGGGCTCTGATTGTTTGTGCAATCTTTTACCACTGTCTCCCTGCCTTCCCACTAACCATTGCTGCTGCTAGGGGAAAAAAAGTCATGGTCAAAGCAAGGTGAACCACATGCCTAGAAGCCTCCTGGTGTGATAACTGTCTTGTAAAGTGGGGCACAGGGCTTTGCTTCATCAAAAGGGAACTGAGACGGTTAAAATGGAAGAGAACTTCTGATTACTATCTCGGAAGTGGGAGTAGAAATCATTTTGTGCAGGATGCAGTCCACAGCACAGTCCCAAGGAGTCAAACTTAGCCCCTGAACCTGGCCAAAGTTGCCTGTCCCTGTTTTAGTCAGTGGAGGTTGCCTACACTTCACTTATTTGCTCTGTTGTCACTTGCTCTTGTAACAATAGACAAACTGAGGAAGCCAACTCACTTCTCTTTCCTCCCAGTTCCTTACAGGTGCTAGCAGGACTGTCAAATGCCCATTGAAATGTCATGCTCGCCTTAGATATAAATGTTCCTTCTGTTTTTACTTTTGTTGGGAGTTCAGGATTGTCCTGCCTTCATATAGACATGTAGTGAGTTTTCCATGATTTAAGAGGCAGTCTAGAGAGTGGATTTTTCAGAGTTGGGAAGAGTTCCTCTTTGGGTGAGGGATTCTGGGAATCGCAGTCCCCAAAGAGGAACTTTTCCCAAGTTCTGTGTTTGGCTGGGGGTGTAATGTTTTCTTGATTTGCCACATAGTAAGCCCCGCTGTATTCAACTGGACTGATGCTTGACTACAAAGGTAGGCAACTTACCATTCCCCCAATCCCTGGCCTCTGGGCCAAGTAGAGGAAGGTAGATGTTAGCATTAGCAGTTGCCCTAATAGCAAATTCAGGAGGTGAGCAGCAACAGAGACAGAGTGAAGCCAGACCACAGAGAAATAAGAAGATAGTATCAGTATGCTCAGGGAAATCCCAGTGGATGCAGAAATTTTTAAAAAAGCAATTTTTAGAAAGCTCAAGGGAGTAAACATTTTAAAAACCCAGCATGGAGTGAACTATCTCAGATGCCCCAAAACACTGGGTATCAGCCAAACAAGAAAAATAGAAAATGGAGAGTGGAGAGGGGAAATATCATTGGTGAGTCTCTAACTGCTTATAGCAGGGGTTCTCTACCGTTGCTCCTCCAGATGTTTTAGATTTCAACTCTCAGATGTCCCAGCCAGCAAGGCCAATAGTTAGAGATCCTGGGAATTGAAGTCCAAGATGTGTGGGAGGCCAAAAAATGATAACCACTGGCTTTAACATTTTACAAGAGGGCACATCTGGCTGGCTAGAATGCCTAGCAGGGGTATTTTGTTGTGGATCCCACACGTTCAAATTATGGAATGGGGTTTTTCTGACATTTGTATTTCCACTGCTGTGTACAGACAGTGGGCTGGCAAAAATTGGGAAGTTACATTCTAGAGCTCAAGCCCTGTAGTCTACTTCTGTGTGACCCTTGCAGATGCATGTACTACCCCCACTGGTCAGCCTCCAAATGTGCTGGATTAAGCTCAGGTCACCCAGACCCCATGTCTGTGTGTTATGGGAGTTGTAGTCCTATATAACTGGAAGGTGCCTGGCAGTGCAGATTTTTTGTTGTTGTTGTTCATTTATTTAGTTACATTATGAAGATGCCAAGCAACAGGTAACTTCAGCATTCAAATTCATTCTCTGTAAAATACATTGTTTTCTGCCTTCTGTACATAAGTACATATAAATATAGACTCGCATATGTATGTATACAGTGATATGTATACGTACATGCCAAATCTCAGATACTGTACAGTTTTTGTTTTGTTTTGTTTCTTGTTCTTCAAAATGGCTGCTTCTGTTTTCTGTGCATTGGTTCAGATTTGCAGAGTGAGCAGTGACACATCATTCTGGTCACACTCCCAAGTGGGGAGTTGTGTATACAAATTCCATTAAACTAAGAGGGCTTCTTATGGAAGCCACATAGTGCTGGTGTGCTACTCCTGTTCATTCTTCTTTCTTTGTTACTTTGCAAAATGTTCTTCTGTCAAACCTACTCAAGCCATTGTACAGATATAAAAA
Organism: Ctenosaura bakeri; assembly: GCA_948474755.1. NCBI lineage: Eukaryota > Metazoa > Chordata > Lepidosauria > Squamata > Iguanidae > Ctenosaura > Ctenosaura bakeri. The sequence continues at coordinate 471,033 of CAOLHI010000808.1, forward strand.
AAATTATCAAGTTGTATACATACACATGGACATATACGCACCTGATTTTATTTTATTTTTTTTAAATATCAACCATCACTTCAGGCAAGTGGTTCTTGATCTCAGAAGGATTCTGCTAATCCCTTAACCTAGGGGTGGGAATTTTGCAGCCCACACACTCAGACAAATGCTGAGGTGTTTTAGAATAGACAGATATAGAAGGTCTGGTGCGTGGAAGATGGATCCTGGACCCTCCGGAATTGCCCCCTGACTTAATCCATATCTATATTAGAGTCACTAACAAAGCAGAAATATCAAAGTGGTATAGCAAAATGTTTGGGCTAGTGCCTTCTTTGACTGTTCTGGTATGAATTGAAGTATGTCGTAGCTGTGGTGGCAGTTATAACAAGATGTAGATAACTGGAAAACTGACAACTTGATTATATGCATCAGCATATTTTACTGAAAAGCATTTTGCTGTAATATTTCTGTTTTGCTAGTCGAGAGAAAGAGAGAAAGAAAGAGAGAGAAATATATATACATATATACTATCAGATATATAGAAAAGAAAGAGAAAGCGATATTATACTATCAGAAAGGCAATTAACCAGCCACACACATTCAAGAGATTTTAGAAGGTGGTAAAAGGAAAACAAAGAGATAGAGAGAGAAAAATCTTTGGGTGGAAGCTTCGTAAGAGTTAAAGAAAAAGTTTTTGGCAATGGGATATGTATAGCAGAGCATTCTGCTAGATTGTGTCCTCATTCTTTCTTTCTCTCTTTCTTTTGAGATTTCATTTTTAAAGAACACAACAATTATAAATAACTATATGTGGAATATAAATATATCTATTTTGTGGTGGTTGATGTTGAATTCTCAGCATTGGGGGACAAAAGATGCAAACAAAACCACTGACTTGAGTGCACCCCCCAAAAAAAAATCTGGAAAGAGAAAAACAACAAAGTAGACTAAGACATGATGGTTCTCCTTGCAGACTGTAAATTTGTACAGTACCATTTATAAAATTTTCTACACTCAAAGGAAAGTATTTATAATTTCTGCTGTTTGACTGGGGTGCGAGGTGCCGTAGACTGCACATTTAAAATACAGAATGGGTTGCTTTTCTTTTCTTCTTTGGTTTCCTTGTGCTCTTGTGAGGTGTTTGGTGAGTAAATTATGTATGAATTATTTATGCCAATAAAAAAAAATTCAAAATGAATCTCTCTTTTCCCCACCTTCCTTTCTTTCTTTCTTTCTTTCTTTCTTTCTTTCTTTCTTTCTTTCTTTCTTTCTCCCTCCCTCCCTCCCTCCTGGATTGCTTCTGGCCTTAATCCTGTATCAGGAATTGGTAGCCTCGGGCACCTGCCAAGACCTAGCCTGCCTTCCTCCTTGCCCCCCATCAGCTATCTGACCCTGTGCCTTTCTCCATTCTGTGACTGATTGTTCAATTCTCCTCATTATAGATGTAAGGAGGGCCATACTGGCTGCAGGATTCTCAGAACTGTAGTCCAAAAAGTATTTTCTTCAAGAGGCCGTACCCTCCAACATTTCACGGGTGAAAACAGTGATACATGTGGCCAAGCAACATCAAAGCATAGTCAAGTCTTGAACTTTGACTTCTCTAAAAGGAACATCATAATAAGGAATTGCGGGGGGGGGGAGATGCTCTATAACGCTGAAGAAGCTCTGATTTACCCTTTCCCCCACCTCCACCACTGTTTTAAATTTCTATACCCTCCAACATTTCACAGATGAAAACCTGGACACATGTGACCAACCAACATCAAAGTGTGGTCAAGATGACCGAAGTTATAAATGGGGAAGGACACATTCGCTGGGAGAAGCTGCCGCAGTTTGCTTTTGCCTGAGCCTACTGGGAAGGGCAAGACTCCAACCCCTTCCCCATCTGAGTTGAGTGAGTGGAGACTCCTTTTGCACTATGAACTGAGTTTGCAGCCACCGAAGTAAGGGGGAGAGTGGGAGGAGGAAACAGAAACTGGGACATTTTAAAGAAGCTGAAAAGTGGGATGAGAGAACATTAATCAGGACTATCCCTGCCAAATCAGGACAGTTGGAGGGTATGTGTGTACCTTGTATACTGAAAGTCCTCTGACTGAACCCTAGATAAAGCTGACACTAGACCCCAGACTTGTCTGAAATCCCAGAGAACCAGTCAGTGTCTAGGGAAGGGCTATGACTCACTAAAATGGAGGTGGGTGCTTTCTCAGGGAAAAGGAAACCCTTCCTGATTGACTCCGTCCCAAATGACCATTGGTTCCTTTGGGGCTCTGCTAGAGGCATTTCTAAGCATAGGGGGCAGCAAGGGAAAATGGATGGAGTTTTCTGGAAGAGCAGGGCTGGCAAGGAGAGATAGATTACAGCAAAACCCCACAAACAGCTAAGCCTGTGGGGACAGAGGGAGGTGTGCCCGGGAAAAGTTGCCTTCCCCTTGTTCAGATTTTCAAGGTCAGTGTTGTCTGCTCTGCCTGGCAGCAGCTTTCTGCGGTCTCTGGTGCAGAAAGGCCTTTCCCATTACCTACTATTTGATCTTTCTATGTGAAAGCCAGGAGGGCTGAAACCTGGAGTTTTCAAGAATGCAAAGTCTAGGCTGCACCACTGAGTTAACTTCTCATTAAAAATATGGGGGTGGGATAGGGATTGGTTTTGAACTGCTTTGAGGACATGATGAGCAAATTGTTAGGATATCATCCAAAAAAATATTCTTGAGCCAGAGGCAAAACTACCAAATAAGTAAGTAGAATGCTTGGTTGGCAATCACATCTTGTTTACTTTTAATCATTTAAAATAGGTTTAGGCTCTTTTGAAGGGTAATAATCGAGCCAAGGATTAAAAAATAAAATCTTTAGTAAGAAATACAGAATTAAAAACAGTGTAAGCACATTTAACAAACAATCTGGGAGTATAAAGTTTATCTAGTGTCAATTTGGACACTAGATAAAATACTAGAGAGCCAGTATGATGTAGTGATTTGAGTTGGACTGTGACCCAATTCTCTACTTGGCCACAGAAACCCACTGGGTGACCTTGGGTGCATCACATACTCTCAGCTCCAGAAAACCCTGGGATAGGTTTGCCTTGAGGTTTGCCTCAAGTCGTTTCCACTGGAAAGTAGAAACAGTATATGGACAGTAAATGATATGAACATGTTTCAGCCTTATCTGTCTTCTTCAGAAGTTGAAGATTCTCCCACAGACATATAAGACACAGTATACATTATTAGTATGAATTCAAACTTCTACTTACGACAAGATCATTGTGAGCTTGTTTCTTGATGTTCCAGAGACTAGAACACAAACCAGTGGATTCAAATTACAAGAAAAAGAGATTCCACCTAAACATGAAGAAGAACTTCTTGACTGTTAAGGGCTGTTCAATTTGTGGAACCAGCCTTCTTTGAAGATCTTTAAACAGAGGTTGGATGAAAATTAGCCATGGATTACTACCTGGCAGGAGGTTAGATTAGATGGCCCTTGTGGTCCCTTCCAGCTCTTACGATTCTCTGATTCTCTTTTGCAAAATGTCTCATTTTATAACAACCTGATCACTTCATCAATCTCACAGTAAATCTTAGTACAAGGACCTAAGAGAGCCCAAACTGTTCTCCTCTCAGGTTTTTGCTGTAACTAGTGGAGCTTAGAAAAGTTACCTTCCTGGGCTACAACACCCAGGTTCTTCTCATCTTTGCTTATTGGCCCTTTGGGAGTAGAACATCATATTAACCATATAACAGGAGTAGGGAACATGTAGTTCTAGAGATTATTGGACTACAATGCCCATGTTCCTCAGCCTTGGCTATGCTAACTAGGACTCATGGGAGAGACCCATACGTTTACCATATCTCCCTTACAGTCTGGAGCACACTCCTCTACTGACTTGTCTGTGCTGATGCCAGGTGAGCCTTTACGAGGGATGCTGGAAGACTGAGCTGTCCAACTGTGGCTTCCTTGGGGACAGGAATCCTTCTCAAACTAGGGTAGCATAGCCTACCAATCAGCATTCAGCCTGAGGGGAGCATTAAAGAGTTAGGGCTCATCACACCCGACCACAACACCCAGCGCTAATACAGAATTGCACTGCTGACAGGAGCACTTTCTCCTCTATACCACCTTCCGCTTTCCACAGCATGTGCTTCTTGCAGTAAATAGTGTAATTAACCTACACTTCAGGACAATGCAAAACACTTTGGGTAATCATCAAGAGAAATCTCAGTCCTCCATTATCTAGAGGAATTAAGGCTACAATGCTTGAGTAAAGCTCCTTATTCAGCATCTCTTTTCCCCTGCATCTGATCAAACACTGGCAGAAGTTGCAGAAACAAATGGAAACTTGAACAAAGATCTTAAGGCAAGAGGGAGAAGTTGGAGAGATGCAGGTGAAGAGAGAGTTGGCCATCTGAAAATCCTTAGACCAATGGACCAGATCTTAAGACAAGCGAGTTTAGAAGACAGAGGGCAGCCCACTTAGCACATGCTTTCTCCTTGAGTGCCTTCAGCCACCTCCCATAATTTGCCAGCTGAAGTGCCCAGCTGCCTCACTCTGCTTCATTGGAGGGATGGCTCTGTTTGGAGACCTCTGCTGCTGCATCCCTTCTTCTGTCTGCTGCCTCATCACTGCCCTCTCTAAGCAAGGGAACAGTAACTGTCAAACATAACAACATCAAAGGGGCATTATAGGCCAAATCATCTGCGTCAGTAATGGTTCCCAGCCCAAAATTCTATTGAGGGACACTATGGTTAGGGGACAGAGTCCTGGGCTGGGACCCCAGAAATCTAAGTGCAAGAGAGGTAAGTAGCAGAGGGGTGGAGGTGGGGAGAGAATAAATATATTTGGGTTGTCATAATGTCACCAACTGAGCAGTCTTCCTGGACTGTCCATTTCCCCTGGATCTGTCAAGCCAAGTGTCGAGGCAAGTTAGGGAAGGCATGTCCATTCTCAAGCTACGCTCCATTTGCAAAGAAGGGAGACGACACGCTCAGTCCCCTTCTGAAAGCTCCCCATTAAGAATCGGCTGTTTGTTGATAGATGATGGCAATGATAATAATTTGTCCTGAACGTTTGGACAGGAACAGCAGGGAGAGAGACACAGCAAAGATGTCACACTAATGAAAATTATAGGTCGGTTACGCAGATAATGCCATTGTTCAGCCCATTTATAGAACTTGCCTTCCAGGCCACGTGCTCCATCTCGCGTACCTCCAGCCGGCTCCGCAGCTGCGCTCTCAGATCATATTTATTGCCAAGAAGTGGAAATTTGAAAAGGAAAGGGCAGGAAGGGTCGGGTGGGTGAGTGAAAGCAGGGCATCACATCAAGCAGCTCAGATTAAAACTCAAGTGGGCGGGTAAGCATTGATTCCATATGTTGCTGGTTTGCAGGGGTTGGGCTGGTGAGCATCTTGTCAGAGCTTTGAAAATTACTTTTTAAACTATAACTTCCAGAATCCACCAAACAACCTGGACAGAGGCCATGCTGCCTGTGGGAGCCTGGGAGGTATAGTCCAAAAACAGACTTTTATTGAGTCTGAGACCTTGGCATAGACTTATGTGCTCTCCCTAGCTTGTGAGATTTCTCCAAGCATTTTCAGGACTGTCTCTCCACCCTTGAGGACTTGAGACATAGCTTTTTAAAAAACAGGAGCTTGCCAAGATTGCATCCTTGGGGCATGCAGTTTCATCAAGGTAGGGATGCTACTAGCCCTGGCTGGAGTTATGCATTCAGTTAAGAAGACAAGATGTATGTCAGTTCATTTTTAATTGGCAGTTACCATGTTCACAGAAGGGAATTCTGGACAAAGCACCAGTTCCCACTTTGCAGGGTGCAGAAGTTCATGCCCTCCAATGATCCTGAATGGGCAGGGGCAGTCCTGATTGATCTTTTGTAGTCCCACTTTTTCATTTGCTAGTAAAATATCCTGGTTTCTCTCTCTTCCTCCCACTTTCCCCCTTTGTCCTCAGCTTATTTGAGTTGCTACAAACTGGATTCAAAGTGCAAAGGTTGATTGCACTCAACTCAACAGGGGAAGAGGAGAGGATGAGATGGACTCTTGCCCTTCCCAGTAGGCTCAGACAAAAGCAAATTGCTGCAGTCTCTCCTAGCTTGTGGGTTCTTTCTCATTCACAACTGTTACCATCCTGACCATACTTTGTTGTTGGTTGGCCACATGTGTCCACATTTTCATTTGTGAAATGTTGGAGGATATGGAAGTTCCAAAGGAGGGTGGGAGAGAGGAGAAATCAGAGCTTCTGCAGGATGGTAGCCACTATCTCCCTCCCCCAGAATTTCTTTTTATGATGTGCATTTTAGGACATTCAGAGTTCAAGACTTAGTAAATAAAAAAGCAATGTTGCCATATTGGATCCCCCCCCCGCCAATGAAAGGGACAGAGTCAGCTGCAAAACAAGGGAGATAATTTGAAAACAGCCCTGTGTGACCTACCAGCCCCGCCAAAATTGGTACGGTAATAGCAAACAATTCCTTCTTTGCTGAATCTTGCAAGGTCAGTTCTGAAGCCTCCACTTCTGCTGATCTGTTCAACCCAGCTCAACAGACCTTGAAGAATTTCCAGGGAAATGGTGGTCACCCTACCTTTTTGCTCATTCCACAATCCTACATATTTAAAAAGGCTATTAATAAACCATGAAAGGTTGCTAACACCTCATACTGACTCTGCCTGGTGCTTTTTATCTTCAAAGCCTTGATGACGACACGAACAAATGAGCGTGGGCATACACACAACACACCACAAGTTTCCAAGTACCCTCTCCATTTTCCTGGAGAGGAGAAATCTAGGCCAAGGAGAAAGAAGATGGAAGAACATATCCCATTGCATGGATTTTGGTGCTCAAGGACGAAATACTGCCCCTGCCCCGAAAAAAAGCCTCATTAAAGTAGATTGTGATCCACTGGGTGATTTTCTACACAATCTTCATCCATTTAAACTGGGCTCGCATGCGGCTGGACAAATTTCCCTGTTTTGCTTTCTCCCACATTCCTTAAAGAGAAAAAGAAAACCCTACAAGTTCTTTCATCCCTTTCATGAGAAATTTATGAGAGTGTTGTTTGTTTGTTTTTTGACATGGGGAGTTAATTGTTAATTGTTATTCAAAAAGTGAACAGAAAATTTTTCTCACTCCTGCAGACTGGCTAAATTCAAAAGGTACAGCTTTTCTCAGCATGGACAGGACCATGTTATACTTGCCTGCAAAGTAATTATTAAAGTTGAAGAGCTCCTCAGGGGAAAAATGGTGGCAACCCTAATTTTGGACCACAAAAATGGCTGAATACAAAGGGATGCAGAGCCAGACTTTTACAACGTAAGTGCTCAAAGCTCTGAGCTTGTGTGGACAAATCTGTCAGTTTCGTTTTCTCTAAATTTACGGGGTTTAAAAAAAATTGCAAGGTGTTTCAGTCCAATTTATGAAAATTTGTGACTTTTTGGTAAATTCTTATACAAAAGTAAACAGAACAAAATTCTCAGTTATTTGCACTTGAAATACAGGGTCTACGAAATGCACTTTCCCATAAATTGTGAAACCAATGCAGCAGACATTGAATAGACTTGCCATATCCTTGATGGAGGAATTCCTTTTAAACGCTAATGGAAGAGGCCCAGGACAGACAACATAGAGGAACAAGCCTTACTGAGGTATGACACACCATGCTTTAGGATCCCTGGTCCTTAAGGGAATAGGTGAGTCTACTCCTAGAACGATCTAGAAGGTTACTTTCTAGGCTCCTTGGGTGGGCCTGCCAGCCTCTCTCGAATTGCTTTGGCCCTGCTTCCACTGCCTAGCCACCCATGGTCTTGCTGGAACCAGGTCAACCCTTGAGAAGGTAGTGTGGGGATTCTGCAGGGCAACCCAGGCAGAGAAGGAGCCTGGGCAAGCTTGCTGTCCTAGCCCCTGGGGACACTTGGTATATAATGAGTGTCTAGCCTGATTGCTACCCCATTTGGAAGCTCCAACTGTCTGTACTTGATAGGCTAATGCTTAATCCCTCCAGTGTGCTGGATAGTTCCTGAAAAGTGGGATAATCCCTCGTGCATCTAAGAGGCGTTCTTAGCAACAATCCCTTTAAACAGAGGGACTTGCTCCAATAATAGCCAGATTAGTCGCTGGACTGCTGACTCTCCAATCTGGGTCAGAGCTCTGCTTCTCCTTCTTTCTTGTTTGCATTCTTCTTTCACGGATGAGCAGTTGGTGGGACAATGTGGCAGCCCCCAAACTTGGTCAATGGAGCTTGAACCGAAAGCGCTAGAGCCTCTTTGGAAAAGGGGGGCAGGTGAGCCTGAGTTAACAATTTCTGACAGAGTGCAAGTGTGGAGAGCAACACCTCTGTTTGAGCCTGCCTCTGGCATCTGTTTGGGTATATGAGTTGGGGTGGGGAAAGATCTGTTAGATTTACTTTTTCTCATGTTTGTTTTTTTAAAAGCCTTTCTGTGTTTAGAAATTCATTTTTTTGGGGTAATTTTCTACTGAAATGAAGATATTCCACATCTTCACTAGATAATTTCATATTCCTGGCAGAATTCAAGTTCTTTCTACCCCAGATATAAAGAAATTCACAACATTTGGCAGACTCTTCACACACACACACACACACACACACACACACACACACGCACACACTTCCCCATCATTTGCATCAACAGTTCAGTAGGCACAAGAATTTACAGCTGGGAGAGGACCATGTTGCATGTACCTGTCCTAAGGGTATTAAAACTTGAGGAGCCTTTTGGGAGGAAACAAGTAGTAACTCTAATTCAGCACTGACCTGGTTGATTGAGACTTCAAAGCCAGACATTAAAGAGATAAGCATTCAGAGCTTGCCCACCAGACTTGGGTGAACAGATGTCAGTTTCCGTCTCCCACATTTGAATTTTTTTAAGCTCACATTTTTTCTTTCCAAAAATATAAAGAAATCTGTGGTTGTTGGTACTTGGTCTTCAGCAACAAACAGAAATGTAATTATTGCAGAGTAGCCCTGTTGCCCAGGCACCAAAAACCCAAAAAACCCTCCCAAGCCTTTCTTGTAGTCCGACCTGTGTTGTACCAACCAAAGGGCACAAAACACATCACTCTAGTTTTCGGGGCTACACTGGTTTTTCTATTAGGTGAGAGACAGATCGTAAGAGGCAAGCAAGGGAAAGGGTGTGACAATCCTGTGGGCATGACACCTACTTTTTAGGTTGTGATGCTATAGTATGCATAGACATAAAGTGACACCCCACATAGCTATATGCTGAGTGGCAAGAAAAGCAATATCTGGTTACGTTGTCATGAGAGGTGGACCATCTCACAAACACTTTCCGCCCTTTTAGGAATTAAGGAAAGGAATGGATAAATGACATTGCTAACAGTTTGCTGCCCAAAGCAGCCACCTCATGGCAGAACCTGGCCTATCGTAAGTCAGTGTCTTATGTTCCAACTATTTCATCAGTTTAATCTGTCATTTCCCCCTTTCCTTTGTCCTAAGAACAAAGCATGTTTCTGGAAGAGGAAGGAATCTGTATCCATCTTGACTGGCCTCTCCTCATATGTCAAAAAGAACCAATTTGACAATTTGTGTTCTGAATCTATGGCTTTGCAAAGGAAAGAGATTGTCTTTCTCCAGTCCTATAGCCACAGAGACCAGCACACAGTGCCAGATTTATGCACCAGCTACATAAGCTCCAGGTTACAACCTCACATTATGAGGGGACTCTAAAAACAAAACACATTAGTCCCAAATACGCATTTTTAAAGAAAGAAAATCCTATTCTAACACACACATTGTTCTGATGCCAAAATATGTACTTAATGGCTACACAATTGTTTGCCGTTTTGTTTTTAGAAATGTGCAGAAGAAGAGCACAATCAAATTTCATTAGGCCAGGCATTTGTAAGCTGTCAACCAGCAACAAGTGGCACATGGTGGGGGTTGCTTCCTCACTTATGTATTAGTATTTATGCAAAGATAAAAATTCATCATATTTTGCACAGTTAGAAAAAGAACTGCTTTGGGGTAATGCTCTGGGGCCTCTGATTTGCCACAGCTTGGGGCTTTTGTGTGTCTCTATCCAACCCTGCTGGCAGGAACTCTCAGAGGCATGGAAACTTTACAAAATGTGTGGTCTACCAAGCAGTGACCAATTCTGGGGGACAAGCTGCACAAGCGTAGCAAGCAGAGAAAGAGGTGTCAACTGGATAAGGCGAGGAGGGTCTCCTGCTGCTTAAAGAAGCAGCCTGCACTTTAGGCAGTCCTTGTTTGTAATGGCTCGCAGGCCTCCTTCTTCATGTCATTGCATATTAATTCATCTCTTAGTGAAGCTACACATACCAGAATCCTGGAGAGAGACACACACATAAAGCTGTCTGCTTTGCAGATATGTGGGAGAGTTTTGCTTGTGCCTTTTGGTTGCATCGCATGGCCAGTGCCAAGACCTTGGCTGAGAAGTTCCTGCGCTTGGAAAGATGACATCTTGAACTTCCGAGCCAACATGGCAACACGTTCTGGGAGCTGTAGCCCATAAAAGTAGTGTTTCCAAGTTCTGGTCTTCCTTAGGCAAGTTCTTACTTTCTAGTACCCAGGGAAAGATTCTAAAGTGTTTCAGTCCCAGGTGCCTGATGGGTGATGAACTAGGACTGCCTAGGAGTGGATGGCCTGTCTGTTTTGTTTCCTCCCTGTTCACTTGGGTAGATTGGGCCCAAAGGAGAAGATAGGCAAAGGAGCAGCCATGTGATAGCTGGGAGGAAGTGAAGGGTCTGCTTCAATATATAGACAACTGGGTTGACCAGATTCACTTTCCGCCATATTCCTTTGTTTTTTCAAAACTAATTGCCTTCATCCTGTTTATGAAAAAAAAAATCTGCAGAGACTGGAAAGTTCTTCTAAAAAAGTGAAATTCTTGCCCCCCTCCCTCCCTCCCTCCCTCCCCCCCCCAGGTACTCACTTGGCCTATACCAGCCTGGCTTTAGAAACCTTTGTCTCCCTCGCCCCAGGGCTAGTTTTCTTCCCTGCTGCCTTGTTTCCCCCCCTTCTTTTGCTGGCTTTTTGCTCCACGCTGGTATTCATTTGCTTTTCCATCACCTAAATCTCCTCTCCAACCTTAACAGGTACCAGGAGTTTTCCTTTCATTGTTGCCATGGTCTAGTTTCCCACATCCAAATTTACATATTATGCAAATCTACTCATTATGCAGATCATGCAGAGAGTCATGAAAGAATTGACCAGCACACACACACTACTAATTTCTCCCTCAGAAGCATTTCTTTCAACATTGCCTTACAGAAAGAAGGTTCCATTTTCTGAAGATTCTTTGTGTGTAATGCAAAGACGTACAACCTCCAGCTCAAGGTGTACACCCTTATTACCCCTTATCACCTTTTCTCCTTAGAGCTTCTGTGTTGTTAATAGTTAAAACAGGCACAGATACTCAACAGGTACAGCTTTCCCTAGTAAGAGGGTTCCAAATTTTTGGAATCTTACCTGCAACATCTAAGGTGACCTCTGATCTATGGTTGCCCAGTTCTCAGTATTGTCTTCATCAGCTTCATTGTTGATTTGTATGCTGCTTTTCTGTGCTAAAGTTACACTCAAAGTGGCTGACAATAAAATCAGGAAAAGTTAAGAACAGAAAGCATTATTTCCAGATAGTTCAACAACACTTACAACTCAAAGGTTAAATAATCACACAACATTCAAAATGACAATCTAAGATGAAACAACCCACTAATCGTTTACACTAGCACGGAATACAAAAAGAGAAATACAGAAAAAGAGAGTGAGAGAAATCCAAAGAGCAGCAAAAGTACATTTTCTCCAAGGCTTAACATTGCCCCCACCACAACTCCAATGAAGATCCTGCCACCCTCATGGTTTCTAAGCAGCATCAGCCCTGACAGCTACAATGAAGGGCCAAGTCTTTCCTAGCCAGATGGAAAAGCGGTAGAGAGAGACCAGGTCTTGCAAGACTCACAGCTACATGGGTCTCCAGGCACCTTCTGGAGGTAAGTACTACTGAGTTAGGAGGGATTACTGCCTGAAAGATATGGTGATACTACAAGATTTTCACCACTCCTCACAACCTCTTTCTCACATTGCTTCTTACAAAAACAAAGTGACAAAAGGCTGCCGTGCAACCAAGGAAGGAAATACACATCATGGAGCGGGAAATACACACCCTCTTTGTGTACAGGTAGAGGTACTGTAGGCTATATTTCAGAGCAAAGAACTGGCAAAACCACCTCTGAGTATCCCTTACTGGAGAAAATCCTCTGAAATTCATGAGGTCAGTATAAAAGTCAGTATAAGTGTGTGTGTATGTTATTACCCACATAGAGTCAAAATCAGACAAATTGGGTTATACAAACACTAAGACCTGTGTGGTTTCTACAATGAAAAGATTAGAAATGACCATTTTTGGGCTTGGTTCTGCTTAGCCCTACTGCAAACCAATTACAAGCAACGTTATGCCTTCCTGCTCTTGAGTAGATCCATTATTTTTTTTAATAGAACTCTTATTACTGATGGGATTTTTTTTGTTCCTAAGAGGTTTGGTGCTTGCCACATAGTAAATCAATGTGCTACTGCAGGCAACAGACAGTTTTTAAATTCCTTACATGTAATCCTTTTAAAAATCAAAATAACTCAGAGGTGCCCTGCCTCAGGATCCCCTTAGCATGTGTGCCAGTTTTCATGATCGTGAAGCTATGGTGTTGGTACCAAAATAACTTGGCAGTTTGGGATATTATATACCTTGACTTTAACGGAGAGGGGTGCCCCTTCCTGCTCTGCCTCTGGCAATAGACAAACTTGGGTCAGCCCTGACCATTCTCATATGTCCTACTAAAAAAAAAAAGGTGTCTCCCATTGCTAAACAGTGGAGATAAATAGTAAGTGGTGAAAATTAATCAAGCATACATTCTTGACAAGGTCAGCTTTATGGGACTTACACTGCTAGCAAGATGAATTCTGTATTCATGCAGCTAGTCTTGAGCAACTTCCAGGTTGATACCCTTGGCTTGTTGAGAGTGTTGTATTTGTTAGACTGCAAAGACTCCAAAGACAGCGCCTGCTTACCTTTGCCTGGGGCAAGTTTGAAGATTAAACGTAAGCTTCTTAATGGGGGTGAGGGAGAGTTGTAGAAATGACATATCTAGATTGGTAATTCTGCCTTGGAGGGGAGATTTGGAATCATGTTTTTTTTAAAGCCTTTTAGGCGGCAATCCGATGCACTTTCTCCTGGCGGGGGGCTCACTCCACACAATGATACTTACTTCTGAGAATGTATTTCTAGCATTGCACTGTCAGTCTAATTTGTGCATTTGGGGTGGGGTATCTTTTTTATTAATCTGTGAGACGGAGATATTAGCTGGGGTTTGTAATTGACCTTGTTTTTATTTATTTGATTTGTGTGGTTTCTTTTGCACTGTAAGCCCCAAAAGAAATGCAGTCATAAATATTCATTTGCTTTATAGATAAGAAGAGCTGAAAGGAAGAATTAGACCAAAGGCTTATTAGGTCCAGTGTCTGTTTTCCCACAAGACCCACCAGACGCCCCACGGGGAAGCCCACAAGCACGACATGGGGGTCATTGCCCTGTCCCACCCTTGTTCCTCAGTAGCTGATAATCAAACATCTGTCTGCCTCAGCTCCTGGACGTAATATTATACAGTCAAAATGACCAGCAGCCTTACCTGACGGGAATTTGTTGGATGTCCTTTTAAAGTCGCCTGTGCTGGTGACTGTCATCTCCTCTTTCTTATCCTAATTTCTCTCTGGGCGCCAAGGGAAAGCAGGGCATGAAGGCTGGCCCAAAACATTTTGCTGCCTGAGGGAATGGAAAAGACAGTTCCCACTCTATTCCAGGTATGGAAGCCAACTGGACTGTGCCTTGAACATTCCTTGAACATGGACTGCAGATAGTATTTCCCCCACATGCACACCTCAAGGCAGGAGGCCAGCGTAGGGCATGCAGAGCTTATCCTTCAAGAAAGGCAAAAAGTGAGGGGCTTGAGAGGAGACACCCCTTCCACCCCAGCTTCTGCTGCCTGAGGTGGTTCTTCATGGTAGAGCTGGCTCTTCTGGGCATCCTTCTTGATCTCATGCCTGCCAGGCATTTAAATATCTCTTGGCCTTTGTCCTGGCTGCTTGTCTTCTGTAAGGAGGAGGCTAAGAGACTCCACACAAAAGGTGAAGAGACATAAACTGGCTGTCACTACTCCAGAGAGTGAGGGTAGAGACAGTATGGTCTAGCAGTTTGAGTGCTGCACTAACACTTGGAAGACTCGGTTTCAAAATCTATACTTGGATATGAAGCCCGCTAAGTATTCTTGGGTCATTGTCTCTCAAACTAACCTAACTTGTAGGGTTGTTGTGAGGATAGACAAAGTAGTCAAAGTGCTTCAAAGGCACTGTCTAGTTGTGGATCAATCCAGGAAGACCATGTCCCCCCAGCACAGTTTTAAATGTTGGCACAACTTAAATTTCCTGTTTGTGTTAAATTGACTTTTCCTGCCTCTTAGGTGGAGAATTTATTCTTTTGTTCTTCTGGACTACAGTTTCCAGAACCCATCCAACCCAGACTCTGTACACTAGCTATGTACTATGTTTGACATTTTGTGTGTTTTAATATTCTCATTTTAGATATATCTGTATCAATTCAGATATAATAAATGGTATAGATAACTATTATTTAATCATTATCAAGATATGTTAAGAACGTCAGGTTACAAATCTTGCCAGTCCTAAAAGCATGCACAGGTGGGTGTACACACATTCACAGACCTCTCTTCCAGTCCCAAATACCCAAAACCTCTGGTCCATGTGTGTGTGTGCATGCGTGCGTGTGTCTTTCAAAAGTTCATTGTCTTTTTCAATGTAAAAGGAAAGCTGATTGACAGGTTTTGCTCCCAGGCTCCAACATACTCCCCAGCAATAGAGCTGTGGGAACGCGCAGGAGTGCCAGTTTTAATTGCTAACGTTTCCCTTTCAGCGCCATGCTCTCAATTCCACCCCAAGGCTCTGGCAGAAAGTTTCCTTTAGGCTGTGCTAGCTGATCGCTGCCGTGCTAATTGGATCAATAGAAATTGTGGCAGAGAAGCGACTGGAGAGGTACTGGGGGTCTTTTCCATGTCTCCTTGGGCAGCCTGATGCAAACTCTCTCCTTCTGCTCAATTGCTTCCCAGTGCTCAGTGGATTCCCTTTCAGTCGTGGCTATTTTTATATTGCCCTTGTAGGTTTCAGTAATTGCAGAAGGTCTTTTAAACCTTTCATGAGGGGTAAGGGCAGGGAGATGGAATTGAACCAAGCAAGACTTTTTATTTGCTTTGCCTGTTTGGCATTTCATTTGTCTGTATGCAATGTGATCTCTCCCTGAAGGCCTGTGGGATTTGGTTAGCATTTGGTGGGCACCACCTAGACACAGTTCTACATCTCAGGTTGGAGCACACACGTCTGCCAACTTTGGACAACTCTGGACTCTCCATAGGCATGTGGCTATGGGTGTGGTCATGATGTGCCCTTGCCCTTCCAAATTTACTAGTCTACTACTGGTGGTAGGGTCAGACATGTCTACCCCACTCCCCGCCTGGGGAAATTTACTCTTTTGCATTTCAAAGTTCAGAGCACAAGTGCCAAAAAACAGTTGTGCAGACTGAGACTGTAAAGTGAGCCCCTGAATGGCTGGTATTCTAAAAGCAGGTTCCCTATAAGTATCCTCCCCCTGCAACACCCACCATGGCACGATGACTGACTTCTTCCTCATTGCCCACATTTTCAGTGTTCTCTCATCCGAGGAAAACTAAGACCTTCACTGCTCAAGGAAGCAGAAAGCATGCAGTGATATATATATGCCAAGTTTCCACCATAATATTGTGGTGATCAGTTACTGTGAGTGTTACATCAGGCTTGGCTTGACAGTGGGGGGGGAGGAATAAGTCTGGAGAGGAGCTCATTCTAAGCTCTACTATATGCCAGTATAATAAGAACATGAGTGTATGGGCCACCTGTCCTAAGGTATTCGCTTACATACTGCAAAACAAATCACCACATCATGCCACTACAAAAGAGGGCATATATTTGCATCTAGTTGGGATATGCTTTCCATGCAGAAATTCCCAGCTTTAATCCCCAGCATCTTCAGTTAGGGCCAAATTTGGCCCTTCTGAGGTCCAGTCCAGCCTTCTGGTGTTTTCTGAAAGGTTACTCTCTCCTCCCTCATGACACCATTATGTTGTGATTTCCCAGTATTTATACACTTTTTTCCCATTCTAAACAATTGAAATGCCTTTCCTGAAGCTTAGTTAAAGCACTAAGAGCTTGAAGCTAATATTTTGGGCTGCACCCCTTTTGTCTTTGGCCCCACCTGGCAGCGAGAAGCAACTCCCAAGAACTTCTGTGAAATCAAATTTGTCCCTGAAAGCCAACCCCCATTCCTGAGTTAAAAGGAGCTCATTGCAAAGATCTGGGAGAGATCTGTGCCAGAAACTTCGATGAGGCCCTGCCAGTCGGAACAGACCATGCAGGGAAAAGACTAGGCTGTTAAATCACAGTTAACTTGTAGAACTCCCTGCCACAAGAGATAGTAATTGTGGCTGCTGGTCTGTGTTGGCTATGAAAGGGAAATGGGCAAACATATAGACAGATAGACAGATCTAGGAGCAGCTGTTGGTGACCACAGCCAACATTTGGGAAGGTTATGTTTTAGACTGCAGGTCCCAGAATCCTCCTGCCTGCGAATGCAGTGGCCACTGAGAAAGCAAGATGCTAACACAGAGGGACTTTTGGTCTGGCACAGAATGAAGGCTCTTATGTATTTTATGCTTTTTATTTTATTAGAAGAAATTACTCTGGATTTTTGCACTTACGCGTGTGCATCCCATATAGTTATGGGAAGGGGGGAAATTCTCTTCATGCAATCTGATTGTGATCTGAATACTGTCAGTAGTCTCAGATAGAGCAGACCAACTGAATTAGTGGAATTTGCAATAAGCCTTACCTTACCATTTAACAATGAATTTGCTTCATTTAGGATTAACCAATAAGATTCAGGCTTGTTTACCCAACTTATCCAGTATTGTCTGCTCTGATGGACAGTGTCAGAAAGAGGTCTTTTCCATCACCTACTACCTGGTCTTTTTAAGCCAATGTGGCATGAGAGTCACTGTCATGGTTAGTGTTGGACTGGGATTTTTGGAGATCCCAGTTAAAGTCCCTGCTGAGCCATGAAACCCACTGGGCCATCCTAGGCAGTCATGAGCTCTCTGTCTCATCTGACCTGCCTTGCAGGGTTCTTGTGGAGCTAAAATGGCGAGGATGAAAGGCCATCTGTGTTGCCTTGAGCTCAATGGAGGAGAGGCAGCATATAAATGGAACAAAGAAACCTAATATAGAGAGATGCCACAGAGTGACCTGGGGACTTTCTGTATGTGAAGTATGTGTTCTGCTGCTGAGCTATCATCCTTCTCTTTTAGTGTAAACAAAATCTAGGGAAGGGGGAACTGAAGATCTGTCTCCTACTTCTCTCTCCCTTTCTCTTTCTCTCTCTCAGAGACCTGGCCTTGTATCAGAAGGCAGTCACACTCTCCTGAATACCACACGGGTCAGTGGAACCTGAGACGCTTATCCAGCTGATGAAGGCCACGGGTCCCTTCCCAAGGCTACAGCAATTGGCAAAGCAGAGCAGATCACAAGATTTTTTAAAAACCCATGCTGAGCCCTAGCCAACGTCATCAGAAGGGATTCCAACTGAGTCAGGACTGTTAGGATGAGCTGATCCAAAGGAAGATGAGAAGCTGTGAGAATTGGCCAAAGCTACAAGGTGACACGAATTAAGGAAATGGGTGTTTGGGCAGAACAGTCACTGAACGGCTGTGGAGAAAACACAGCACCATAGTAGCCGGCTGATCTTTACTTTACTCAATATGCCTAGCACCTGAGCCCTGTAATATTTCAAGTCCAATATTCAAGTCCAATATTGGGGGGTTTTTACCACCTTACTGAACATAAAGTTTCAAAAGTCTGGAGTTTTCCCCTGAATAGTAAAACCCAGACCCACCTTAAGTGTTCTGTCTTTCTGTGCCTACAGGATAATATATGGAGTGATTCCTGCCTCCTCCCTCTGTTAGCTTTAGCATAATTGCTCACAAGAGTTCTAAAGTGACTGCTGGAGAGGAAGAATTCAGAATATTTACTTAGGACTTAGCTTCTGTAAAGATTTACTCCATTTGTTCTTTTGTTGGGATCTTCCTGTGGTGATGGACAGAGGCCAAGCATGGATTTGACAGTTAGCATGGGTTTATGTAGTCCAAGATTATGTACAGTAGTGCAGAAATGACTCGGGGCAACTTTCACATGTTCAGAATCCCAGTTTTCTTGCATTTTTTGAAGCCTTAAGGCTGAGGTGACAATGTGGTTCTGTGTTGTCCTGTTACTAGAGCATATTGCTCTACTAACCAGAACCTGACCAAAATCATTTGGCCAAACTTTTAGCAAAAGAGCTACAGTCTGTTGAGACTGACAATAACTTTTGTAAGTAAAGTTGAAATGAAGTCAGAAAACGATTGCTACAAACTGGTGGATTGGATATAAATTTGAAGCAAGGGGGAGTGACATTTGTCCCCTGGGCGTTTTTGCAGAGCCCTGAGTTGTCCCCACAGCAGACCTCTTGCAGAATAAAACCTTGGGGAGAGTTGGCAACTGGAGTTGGGGGGAAAAATCTTTCCGTTGCCATCATGCTGCTGAAATTTGGTAGCACTGGGTGGTAGTGATGTGGTCTGCTATAAGATTGGGAGGAACTGGCCCCTTGACTTGTTAGAGCTAGTCACCCTGGTTTTCGATGATGCACACTGGAATAATAAAAGCAAGAACAGTAATGTTAACCATCATCATTTCACATATAAACTGATGGAGTCTGAGCTGACGGTGACTAATCAGGATCTTGGAATCATGATGGACAGCTCAATGAAAATATCAACTCAGTGTTCAGCAGCTGTGAAAAAAGCAAATTCCATACTAAGGGATTATTAGGCAAGAAAGGGGATTGAAAAGAAAACAGCCAGCATCATAATACCTCTATACAAATAGACCATGCGGCAGCTTTGGAACGCTACATACGTTTCTGGCTGGCCTGTTTCAAAGAGGATATCGCAGAGCCTGGAAAGGCACACAAAAAGATGACCCAAATCATCAAGGGGCTGCTGCACTTTCAGCGCAAGAACAAGGTTTAACGTGTTGTGGGTTTTTTGAGTTTCACTAAAGGGCTGAGGTGGGGGCTAAACTGTAGAGGTTTATCAAAATGGGGTGGGATGTGGAAAAAAAAAGTATATGAAAATAATTTCTCTTCCCCTCTTTTATGCTCCTATTAGGCATTTTGCTCCCTGAAATGGACAAGAAATGGAGTCCACTGGTCATGCCAGTAAAGATGCCAAGCACACAAACCCAAGCAAAGTTATTTTGGCACATAAGCCAGAAAAGTTGACAAGCATCACTGCTGCCCCCTGGCAGTACAGGTACAACAATAAGAAAGGAAATAAATAACCACTTGTTTGCCTTTTCCTGTGACCCAGCATTCCAGCTGACATTCAACCTGCCTTGAATCCTGTCTTGGGAAGAAGGCAGGTTATAAATTCAAAATATAAATTAAATAAAAAAATTGCTGCCTGGAGTAGTTGCCTCATGGCAGGGCTTGTAGAACTGATAGCTGTCCTGGGACAGTAAAACTGAAGGTAGCAGGCCCACGTGCCTTTGGGAAATGTCAATATCCCCAAGGCATGAATAGGCATCATTTAGCATCACTGAACATCCCTCCCTCCTGCCTCATGCATCACTGGAATGGCATCCCCTGGAATTGGTGGGGTGACTTTGCCTCTGCAGTCACTGAGCAGTAGGAGACTTTTGTCCCTCAATGGAGGCTTTATTCCTCTGCTATAATCTCCAGAACAAAAGCATTGCCATCCAGTGGGATGATATTAGGCTACCTCCGGAGCAAGATCAATGGCATGGGAAGCTGTATGCACGGTTTGCGAGACGAGAAGAGAAACGGCTGGTTCTTTGCTCTCCCTCCTCTGTCTACTCTGAAGTAAGTCCCACTGAGTTTAATGGGACTTCCCCCTAAGACAGGTGCATAGCCCTTGAATCCAAAACTTGCAGAAATGTGTGTTTGTGACAGGCAAATTTTTGGCTTTTTCGAAGATTGTACCGTTAAGAACTGTCTTAACAAGGTGCAGTGGCCCCATCAGGGCATGATTTTGGGGGCAGATAACTTGTGGCCCACGCAGTAGAAAGAGGGAGAGGGCACCCTACCCAGCTGGACACCATACCCTGAGATAACACACTCTGACGAGCCTTCTCAGCCCCAGTAAGAACATAATGTTCAGAGTCTAGACTTACATCACAGGCTAGAGAGGAACTGTCTGCATCTCCCTTTTTGGTGGGCACTGTTTGGTCCTGTGTGGGTTAGGAGGGCTTGTAGAGAAACAGGCTGTTTGCACCAGCATCGCTAAGAACCGAACAGTCACATCCAGGCACCGTCTACCTCTGGATACCATTTTGGGGACAAAGAGGAGGGGGAGAAGGCCCCTCTCAGTTATGTCCCCCTCTGGGGCTTCCCAGAAGCATTGGGCTGGCTGCCCTTAGAAGAGCAGGGACTTACAGAATACAAATAGCTATAGATGTCACTCGGAAAGCATGGGTATGTTGCAGGCAAGTTCCTTTGTGATTTGATCCGTTTCTGATGGTGCAGATCTCTCCGTGATGAGCTGGGCCAGGGCAAGGAAACCTCCATGTTCAGGACCAGCCAGTCTCGAGGTAAACGAGAAGGGATGCTCTTCCCATCCATGTTTGTGAGGGCTTATTACAGTGCACTCTGGTTCTTCTAGGAATGGACAGGATGGTCTAGCAGTCTGCACTGTTTTTCTAGGGTGGGCCTGGGGATTGGATTCTGGGGCCCATCCATGTTCAAGACTTTTAGATAGTGGCATCTAGCAACATCTGGGGGGGTGTCCAGCTGTTCCAGGGCCAAAGTGCGCGTTCAGTTAAATCAGGGATGAGGACCATGTTGCCTTCCAGGCACTGTGAGACTGCAGCTCCCACCATCCCTAGCCGACACAGTCAACGGACGAGGATGATGGGAGCTGCGGTCCAACAACGTCTCAGGGTCCTCCTTGTCCCTTGTTTGCTTCTTTAAGAGGCTGAGGAGCAATCTGAGGAAAGAGGGAGGTCGGGATAGGAAACGTCCTGGCCGGCTCGGGGGGGGGGCTAACCCTCCCCCTACGGGGTCCTGAATACCCCCCCCCGCTTTCCGGACACGAGGAAGACGCAACCCAACCACCCCTGAAAAGGCGGTTTCCCCGGTTGAATTTCGGCCCAACTGGGGGGGGGAGAAAGTCCGGCGCGCTTCTTCCTCGCCGCCCTCGGGGGGGACGGAGGCTCCGATGCCCGCCCACGAGCGCCCCGCGCCAGAGGCCCCGGGGGGCCGGGGAGGGGAGGGGCGGCGGTGGGGAGGACGCGACTCCGGGCGCTTCTTGCCCTCGGGGGAAGAAGCGGGCTGGGCTGCGCGCCTTCCGCGGCACTCGGTGGGGACCCGGCGCCAGAAGCGGAGCAGCCCCGCGGACGGGACGGGACGGACGAGCCGGCGGCCCCGGAGCTGAGCAGGCGAGTGGCACCCAGGGGAAGGGGAGGGGGGAGGGAGCGGAGGCTGGGCGGGGGCGGCGAGAGGGAGGGCTCCGCGCCAGCCCGGCTCAGCCCAGCCCAGCCCAGCCCGGTCGGAGGGGGCGGGCGGCCTCCCTCCCTCCCTCGCTCCCTCCCTCCGAGGCGGGGAGCGGGAGCCGCCTCTCGACGGGGCGCCCTTCCCGGGGCCGCACGTGCGCCTCCGGCAAGGGGGGAGCCGCCTGCTCGGGCCCCGCTCCGCCCGCCTTCGCCCTCCCCCGCGGCCGAGGAGGGCGAGCCGGCGCGCGCCCACTGCCGCGAGCCACCCGGCCCCGCCGGCTCCCGCCCCCCCCCGCCGCCCCGTCCGGCTCGCCGGGGCAGCCCCCTCGGAGGCGAGCGCGGGGCTTCCGCCCCCAGCCCCCCTCTCCCTCCGCCGCCAGGGCCGCTTCGGTGGGGCGAGCGAGAGCCGTCCCTGGAGCCGGGCCCCGGCCCCCCCGGGGCGCTCGGGCTCCGGAGCAGGACGGCGGAGCCGCGGCCGCCGAGCCTCCCGACCCGCTAGCCCTGAAGGGCCGGCCGGCCGGTCGGTGTCGGCCCCCGGGTTCCCCGAGCAGCCTCCCCTTCCTCCAAAGAGTTGGAGTTGGCAGCCGCGGGCCCCGCCCCGCCCCGAGAGACCCTTCGGCCGCGACGGCCGCCGCACCCCCCCGGTCGCCTGAGGAATGGGCCCCAGGCCCCGTCCGCACGCGCCTCTTCTCGCGCGACGATTCCACCTGGGGAATCCGGCCGGCCCCTCCCGAAACCGCCAAGCCCAGGGTCCCAGAGGAGGTTGAAAGGGGACTCCTCGCGGGAGAAGAGGCCCGTGCGGACGGGGCCCCCGGGAAGGCGGGCGTGTGGCCCGGGTGTACCCGCTGGGGAGCAAAGAGGGCCTGGTTCGCGTGTTCTGGAGCGGGACCGTGGCATGGAAACCCGGGTCCTGGTGCAGCCAGGTGCGCCCCAGCCTAGACCGGCATCCGGCCGGCGCGTGTGCGGAGGGGCCGGTCGCTTTGCATAAACTTTGCAACAACCCAAAGAAGCCCTTCTTGACCCTCATCGGGCCACAGGCAAGGCTGGGTGTGTGCGTGTAACCAAAGCCTCAACCTCTGCGAGAGCCGAGTGCAGGGTAGGGCTGGGAAGGGCCCTTTCTCAATCGCGCCTTGGACAGTAGCTGCCACCCAGAAGTCCTGGGAATAGGCCATCTGGACCTATAGCCTGACTCTTGGTAGCCGCAAAATGTGGCAAAAATCTCTTGGGCTGGGCCTGCTAGGTCCAGACACGTTGCCTAGAGAGCCTAGGGCTTGGAGAGAATAAAAAGGAGTTGCTTGCCAAGGGGGCTCTGCACTTTCACCCCCGCGGCTCTATTTTTAGGTCTACCTGGGGCTTAGGAACCCCTCAACAGGCTCAGCAAAGACAGAAAGTATATGCAGGAAGTGCTCTCATGGTGGAGTCCACCACTGTGGATGTTTGCCTACCCTGTTGCCTACATAGACAGCTTCCTAGGTTCTTGCAGACCTCCTGGACTTGATCATGCTCACCTTTTTCAACACATATTTCACCTGCATGGCGGGTTCAAGATTGAGAAGGTCAACATCTGGAAGGCCAGAGGTTCCCTCTCCCTGCACCATTGGACGCTCCATAAAAGGTGCCGGTCATCTCTAGGCAGCCAGTATCCGTATTGCCCTCTAGTGCTGCTTCCTTAGCAGTGGAGGAAGTAGCCGCTGCTGTGGCCACCCTGGGTGGCTGCGCTCTGGCCTTTTCCTGCCTGTCTTGAAGCTCCTCAGCTGGGTCTGCCTGGCAGGGCAATCTTGTGCCCTTTTCCTATAGAATCATAGGGATTTCAGAGACCTCTTTTGCTAGTCAGATTAATCTCCCTAAACCTGCGTAGGGGGGTTGTTAAGGAGACAATGTGCCTCTTTAGAAGAGGGAAACAAACAGCCCTGATGTTTTTCATTGGGAGTAAATACAGTTTGCTGGCAAAGAAGTAAAAAGGAGCAACAATGGAAGTACTCGTGGGAGTAAAATCAATTATGATCTAATGGAGGCGTGGGTACGGAGGAATGCTCATTTCAGACTTACCCTTAACATACAGATACCCAGCTCAAGGGAACTGGAGGCTGCGTTCCCTTTTTCACACTGTAGTAGAAACCCACTGACTGCGGTAGTAATTTTTCCACCAACAATGGCAATTCCATTTTAACGGAATCAGTGCCAACACAAACACACAATGCCCCCTTCCCAAAATCCTCTCCCTCCCAATCTTTCTGGCTTAAGAAATGTGAACTCAAATGCAGGAGAAAGTGAGAGTGAAAAGAAGACATTCCCTGAGTTTACCATGCATATTTTCATTTTTTTCCCCCTAACAAAAATAACATTTTTAACAATCACCCTCATCTGAACATGTTCTTTCTGGCTTTGGGTATAGGGCAGTGCAGCATATAGAAAGGGGGAAAAAACAACAGGATAGCAATTACCTGTAAATACATGGGTTATATTTTTGTGTGACTTAAAGGATCTTGTTGTGTATCTTAAGGATCAAAGAAGGGTCACCAATACGTTAGCTTCATCTTGACTGTTAGTAGCAAAATAGTGAAACAAGTGACAAGTTCCGTCCTTCTACCAGAGAGCGAGAGAACAGCATTTGGCATAGAATATTAATGCACAAGATTTAATTTTATGAGGTCAAGTTGTAACAATGTATAACTTCTTGCAATAGTGGAATAAACATGTCCTTTGTTAGAAAAATGGGTTACAACTATACAAATTAAAAGAACATGTTAGAGGTAGTTTAAGATGAATAATGGACCTTACCAAATCTGGAAATTATTTTTGATCTCGTTTGAATGAAGAGTTGAAATAGTTATGGATAGGACGTTTTATACTTACTTTAATTTTCATTTAATTCATTTAATTTTAATGAATACAATGTATTTAAAACTAACAGAAAGGGAGTGATGCCATGGGATACTGTATCATTCACTGGCAAACTTCTCTCTGCAAACAGTGTTGCCATCTGCAACCCAGACATTGGATGGAATTCTGAAAGCGGCCTTGCACCGTATCAGGCTATTTGTCTAAGCCATTCGTTGAAGTGGATACTAGGTTTTCAAGTTGAGTTTGCACGTGGCTTTTAGGAAGGGGAAGCTTTTATAAACATTGCCAACTTCCTTCTTTCCTTGAGATTCATTTACAGTTTTACTGTTGGACCAGGAAATCTGATTGAGACCTCAGCAAGCACTTGTCTCCTCCCCATTAGCTGGATTTGCTTGCCAGTAAATTCACTGGTGGTTCCTCACATCTTGTTCCCTTCCAGTCCCTTATCAAAACCCATTTTTTCCCTTTGGTGCAACCCCTTAGAACACAGATAGACCTATGCTGTTGCTGGTTCTCTGGAAGCCAGCAGGGTTCTTGGAACAATTTTTTGTGAGATTTGCATCTGGCAGGGAACTCTCTCCCCCTAGTTTTCAGATGCTACTGGGATGCTGACATGCAAAGTTCAGAAGTCTTGTATTTCTTAGGATCTTGGGGTATAGACAACAAAAGAAAATGATATATTTAAATCATGTTTACCCCACTCTTCAACTGAAAAAAAATGGTCTCAGAGTGGTTACAAAGATTAATAATAAAAAAGACAGTTCCTGCCCTCAGGCCTACTATCTAAAACTCATGGCACAAAATAAAAAAAAGGATTGTAGGGAGTGGGGGAAGCATTCTTAGTTGCCATGGTCTTTCTTGGCACAGAGGAAAGAAACAAGCTCCAATAGTGTCTTCCTTTAGCTACTAGTGAGGACCAGGTTGATGTTCCCCTTTCTGTGATATTTATACTGGGAAGCACAACCTGCTCCTAACCCTTGGTCCTCTGGCCAGTGGAAGAAGCCAGAGTGTTTGGCCCTTTGACTCTGTTGTCTCAGGGGAACTGGCAGTTGGATCGGAGTTGTTATTTCTGCTAGGGAGAGGGAAGCAAACTCACTGCAGCTGTACCTTCTCTGACTGTTGGATAAGACCAGCTTGGTTTCCCTGGGCCATACTATTCTCTCTGGAAGCAAAGAGGCACAGCTTCCCAGTGAATCAAGAGATACACCCACAGACAATTGCTGGACCCTGTTGTAAGTTGCTGACACAAAGCAGTGATGTGAAAATTGTTAGCGCTTACTGTAAAATAAAATTGCTGCTTTTTCAATTTCTAGGGAACAGACCATAGAAGAGTTTGCCTATGAAGATAGAAGACGGTTATTGAACACTTCTGCTTTGTCTTACCTCTCTTGAAGAGTACCCAAGGTCGCTTTGCTTTTTCACTGATGACATTCTAATCTCGTCTGCTTTGTTAGGACAGGTAAGATGGCGTGTCACTGGTCTTTTTGGTGGTGTATCCCAAAGCCTGCAAAATCACAGAATAGAACTATAGGTTTCCAAACCTTGTATGAGACCAAGGGTTTGAGACTACTGGAGTACACCTATGGGGGTAGGGTAGGGTTACTATCCATGCCCATGAAAGGCATTTCTACCTTTGTCTTCTCTTCTGGTTTTGGAGTCTAGCTAGGAAATAATTTCTTAAAACCTGCTATGCAAGGAAGGAAATGTAGCAGTCTAGAAGAAGAACTAAGCCTGTTCAACACCCCACTGTAGACCCCCTACAACACACATGCATATTTGTGTAAGAGGAAAACACTGAGTTGGGAACTTCCTCTTTCCCTTCCAGTAACAAGTTTGCCCCAGACTGTATTGCTTTGTCTCAGGGGAACTGGCAGTGTCTTACTCCTTAAAGGTGTCTTACTGCTGTTTTTAACAAGCGATGCCTCCCAGACAGTGTGGGTTACAGCTCCCCATAATCCTGACTACCAGTTTTTGCATTCATAACCGTATCTTGTTCTACTTGGACACACATACTGGTGGTTTTCTCTTGGGTTTCATGGGTAAGGCAAGGGAAGAAAGAAACGAGCTAAATTGATTTGATTTGAAGCGACTTCCCAATAAGCCAAAATTGGCATGAAGAGAAAAATAACCAGCGTCTAATCTGCAGAAGAGAGTGGCTTATTTAAAAATTAAAATGAAGCCTCTGGCATTCTCCAGGAAGTCTGAATGAGCTTGTAGCATGTTATGGGCAATGGGGACAGCTGCTAGGATTGGTTGAAGGCATCTTCACACTTTTTCTCTCAAGCATACTGTATACTTAAAACTGGGAAATCTGAACGCCAAACAGAAGTGTTTGAGAAACATGTACTAAGTATAACGTTGTGATTGTCTGAAAATTCCCCTTTGAGTGTAACTAGTGGACCCAATTGTATTGTTGTGTAACTGATGTCAGCTATATTAATCAATTACTTACTTGGCTTGTGTTTTGTGTCAGCCTTGTTTCCACACCACACATTTCCTCCGATCTTGACACAATTTTGTTACTTATCTCCAAAAATCCAGACAATTGGTTTATGTTGTGTGTTACGATCTAGCAGTGTCCCAGACTTAACAAAACTTTCCTGCTTCAGGGGATTCTCTTCAAAACTCAGCATAGTTTTTATTTTTTAAAGAAAAACATTGCTGTCTTTGACACATGCACACCGACAAGAGAAGGCCTCAGGAAAGTTTTGTTAAATGTGTGAAATAGCTCCAGGTTGGATTTCTCTCTTGAGCCAAACTTCACATGCTTGATAATTTATGGAATAGTTTCTGCCTCAAAACCATGTAATTGGGTTTGGCTCTGATGGCTTAGGGGAACTTTGTCTTGCATCTTTCCACCTAACTGAATAAGGTGATGTGTGAGGCTGATCTGAATGAACCTGATAAAGGCCAATAGCACTGTATTGAGATGACAACATCCTGACTAAATGCCAAGATGTTCAGATCATGTGTATATATCAGGGAGAAAAGAGTGTGGAACAGCAGAGGTCTTCTGTCCCAGTTCTCTCAAGGAGCATGCGGTCAATTAGTGTGCCAGCTGCCTACGGATAAATGTGAATTCTTTGGGCCAGTTTGACTTTGGAGGAGCAGATGACCAGCCAAAAACAACAACAGCAATAACAAAAACCTCTCTTGATTGCTCTTCTGCCTTCTGTCATTTTTGTGGGAGAGAGGAAAATCAATAGATACCACTCTGAGATTCACAGAGGGAGATCTTATCTGTTGATGGATCCCCACAGTTATTTTTTTATGTATTTAAAAAAAGCCCAAATGAAGCTCCTTGACCAGAGATAAAAGACAAGAGAAGCTCTCTGTGAGTTTCAGGAAGGTGAGAGGAGAGAGCATATGTGCATTTGTTTGTTATGTACTCTTAAATGGTAGCAATAATTGGGATTTCCTGCATTATTGATCCGAGGGCACTTCATTGATGGCACTTGGTTTTTGAAGAATAGAACGATTTTTTTTTTCATATTTCTTCTTATTTGGGGTAGAAATAACTAGGGGATTAGAAATGAATGTGGGAGAAAGCAAAACTGATTGATTTTGTGCCTGTAGTCATTGCTACCCTTAACTTTATGCTACCAGGGCTTGGAAACATGGGTTAGGTGGACTGTTGTTCTTTATGAGCATGCCTTTGTGTTCTTTGGGAGGTCAACAGAAGTGATAGAGGACAACTCTGATGTGCTTGTGCTACATTTCTGAAAAATGTGATCTTTGCTTTCTAGAGGTTCTTCACAGACCTGACAAATATGGTTAGGCCTCCTGGCCACCCATGTCATCAATAGGCAGATTGCTGACAGACAGTGACCTTGCTAGGTGGAGATTCTGGGTGTTGTAGTCCCAAAAGATAACTTTTCAAAGCTCTGATCATTGAGTAATAGTCCATGGTGATGATAGCTTTTATTTCATGGAGTTGATGCTTAAAATATGGTCTCCTAAAAGTTGTCATATCTCTAAATACCCTAAAGATATCAAATCTTGTCTGATCTTGGAAGCTAAATAGGGTCAGCTCTGGTTAGAACTTGGATGGGAGTCTGTCAAGGAATGCCAGGTGCTGTGGGTTATATTTCAGAGGAAAGAACTGGCAAAACCACCTGTGAGGATTTCTTGCCTAAGAAAAACCTATGAAATTCATGAGGTTGCCACATGTTGACAGGAAACTTAAGGGCATTCGCACGTGCGTGCACACACACACACACACACACACACACACACACCAGTTGACAGTGAATACTTTGGGGTAAGACCTTAGGGTACCAGTTCAGGGCCTTGTAAGGAAAATGTGTCGTGGGGGGATGCAGCAAAGATGGTTGATCACATTTTGAAGTAAGCAAAGTAATACACATTCCTCTCTAAAGAGTTCTCTCCCCACCCCAACTTCTCAATGTGCGTTTGAAGTCATACACATTACCCTTTTAAAGAGGCACTTCTTCAGAACATTTTAAATAAGTTAAGTAATACACATTACCATTTAAAGAGGACTCCCCAGTAGGACCATTTGAAGTAAGTGAAGTGATATACGTTACAATCTAAGACCATTAAGTCCAAAGTCTAAAATTCCCTAAGTGCATCACTGTGGAATCCCTCTGCGTTCTTGAGTGAGATGCCCAGCAGAGTTTGGAGAAGATGATATGCCTCTAGCTTATATTTGTGTAGGGGAGCAGACAAAGCGCTTCCGTTTGAGGGTGGGGCTGCCCAAATTGCTCACTGGGGGATATTCTGCCTTTTACTGGTACTTTTTTTTCCTTCAGATGTGTTCTGTGGTATATTTGTAAAGTGAATATTATTAAGACAGAATAACTTTACTGTATTGAACTGTTATCCAAAGGAATCTATGCTGGTGGCATTGTCCCTAGAATTTAATGCTACTAAGAGAAGTGGGGAAAATGGCATTTTTGATTGATTAGGAATTGAGCAGCGGTTCCTGCTGCTTTTGCTCCCCTTTCAACAAAGGGTCACATTTCTCTCAAGCTGTTGGTGGATTGGACAGAGCTAGCTTTCTGAGAATTGACAAGAAGCTGCAGGTTGTGAAAACTGTGGCGATTCACCTTCAGCTACCGCTTGGTACCCTGCCATGGTTCCAGTGCAGATCAGGGGAGGGATGGCCTCCTGTTTACTTAAAAAGAAAATCTTCAGGCAGTGAGCGATTGCATGAATAGCATCACACCTTGCTTGGCCCTTAGTAACATGAATTTATTGCCTAGTAGAGAAATGGGCATTCAGCACAACATTTCATGAGCATCTCATCAGTTTTCAGTTTAAAAAGGGGGTTGCTTTTGAAGCTGGAAGAAGCTGGGAATGGTTAGCATAGCAAGAGAAAACCTTAAAAGGTTAAAGTGTTCTAAGTATAGAAAAATCTTGCTTTCCATGTGCAGTATTCCATTTTAATCTGAACAAATGCTGGCCAGATATCATTTCTCCCTGTGCAACCACCATCTCATTAAAGACATCCTTAAGTGCAAATTCTCTGTGGCTCCTTGGTGTTCTCAGCGTGCTAAAGATGTTTATTCCCAGGCAGCTGGAAAGTTACCAGAGATGCAAAGCAAGCATCTGAAAAATGAAACTTAACAAGTAGGCTCATCCAGTCCCTAACAGCCTTACTGGAATCTTACAGATATCCCAAAAGAAATGTGCCAGCTGAAAGCCTGTAGTGTGTTTAAAAGATGCTTAGCCCCACAGGACTAGTTCAAATGTCAAAACGGCTGTTACTAGTTCTTAGCTTGGGTTAACTATTAGGAGTGTGCATTTGGTGGAATTTTATTTGATCCATTATTAATACCTGTCAGGGTAAGGAAGGCAGAGCTTGGAAAACTTACCTTTTGGGCTGCAGCTCCTAGAATCCCCCAGCCTGGGAGTTGTTGCTCCTCCCCCAAAGTAGTTCTTCCAAGCTATAAAGAAAAGGACATACTCAGGCTATTACCAGGTAAAAATATTTCATCTGCTTCAGACCTCCAGACCAAATGTTACTTTTAAAATTAATAGTATAAAGAACAGATTAAGTCAAATACTGATTTTCTCTGTTGATCACATCGATCCATTGCATCATGTGTTTGTGTGTGTACACATACATGCACTGCCATTCATTGATAGTAGTAGACCTTTTGAGACAGAAGAGAGTTTTGGAGATCATCCAGTCCAACCCTCACTCATTCAGTTCAGACAACTAAATCGTGCCCACCCTCTGCCTTTGATGTGCTAATGATCGCCTTTTCAAATTCTGTCCTTTGATATTCTGTTCCTTTGATTGGCTAAATTGAGCGAGGTGGCTGCGACATCTGTCATTCCGTTGATTTACGGTAGCTTGCTAGGAGGGTATTCCTTTCTGCTGTCACTTCTCCATGTGTGTCCCCCCTAAAGATGTGCACTTGGTGGAAGAAGATAGGAGGGGACTCATCTTGATTTGCCCCCAACCACTACTGCTACTGCAAAAAGAGAAGGAAAAGTGTATGTGTGCAGAAAGCATAGTAGACCACACAGTAGGCTACAGCTTGGAAGGACAGAAAAGGCCACAGAGAGCTGAGTTTGGACTCCATAAACCATAAAGTATTACTAGAAACAATATATTGTCACCTAGAAAAATCCATCCTACTTGTCTAGGTAATGTAAGTATTGGAACTAAACATAAAGGATTCAGAGAAGCTGAAGGAGGGGAGGTAGAAGATGATATATCTGTAATCAGACTGTCTCTGTGCTTCAACCCTGCAAGCCCTGACACTGTCGCACCAGTACTCATAACGTTATCATTAAACTTGTTAGCATTCTACAAAGGTCAAAGAAGCTGAGGAGTAAGGTGTGAATGTATGGGTGGATAGAGTGTCTTTGAAGCAGCTCAAGAATGGGCTTTCTCTTACCCATGTAAGCACTGTTAGACTCTGCCCTTGCAATGCTCCTGCAGAGTTACTCTTCAGAAGGCAGGAGGACGGAAACGGCTTGGGGTTATCATGCTTAGAAACGTTGATAACAAAGAGTTGGACACCTGTATCTGTTCCCACTCACACCCCTTCCTGCTCCCAGCCTGCTTCTGAAATGTTGACTGGGAGAACTGTATGCTACAGAAAATCTCTTTGGCTTCCTTGGGCAGGGATTCCTGCATTTCTGATTGTTGTAATCTTAGCTGCTTCTTTGGAATCTGAGTGACTTGGATCTCAGTTCATTTGAGAAGCTTGTGGCAACGCAAAATGTAAGTATGTTAAGGGAGGATTAAGAGTGGGAGAGAGAAAGACACGCATTACAGTGCTCTTTTTTGCTTGGGGTGGAGAGGCATGGCACAACTTCTTGCGCTGCCCTTTGCTGTGATTTATTCCATGCCGTCTCAAGCTTCATTGTTGGAAAGTCCAAGGCTAG